>JAXRJS010000064.1:600000-975000 GCA_037127375.1 Dione juno | reverse complement strand
TCGTGGAGGGATCAAGTATGACAATACTGTGCATCGCTATGGGAACACCGACGCCTACGATCTCCCTGTACATTTCTGGTAAGGATATTTTAATATATTGAAAGCTTCGAATACTTTGCTCCTTTTTATTCATCCACTAAAAGGGAATCGAACTCGCACCTATCTTGTATATATTAAGATGATGTTTCACTGCACTATTAGAAAATCAAGTAAAACTACAACTAAATATTTCATATTCGAATGACTTTTAAAAAAAAAAGAAAAAATATTGCATACAAAAATAAAGCACAACAAACAAGTAGGCCTCATGTCGGCCTCTAAAGCTCTTTATCACTCCGCCCTAATAAAATCACCAGTCAATATGCTGTCAACATTATAATTGACACTTGAAAATCGTTGATCGATTACATGACATGTTGAACACAAGTGCAGTGCATTTTGAACGAAATATAAATTTTACAACGATAAATAGAATAAAAAGATAAAAACTAGATATATAATTAAAAAAAAAAACACTGACTTTACTGACTTTTTTATATTACGCATATGTATAAACAGATGGGACTGTATATCATGGCGCAGTGGAACAGTGACTCATTGTAAGCGCAGTGGTTATAGGTTCGACGCTTTAGTTAAAGAGCATGCCACTTAACATGTAACATATGAAAGCTGTAAAAGGTTCTAATAATATTAAACTCTTTTATATTTTCGTTAGATCGTAGCTGGTGGATATAAACGCAAAACTTTCCATCTAACAAAAAACCTGTCATAAAAAAAAATATCGACGAAATTCCAACCTATTACCATCGCGCTATCACTGGCCACTTCTCAACGTACACTATCCACAGCCAAAACCGAAAACTCACCTAAATTGATACAAAGTGTATTCGCCATACAAATCTGATATCAGCTACCATTTACTATTCATTGGATATTAATCCAATAGCAGTGACTATCTCCCTAGACACCTAAGTGATCTAAGTTTGTAATGTGTATACACTATATGATAAATAATCTTACCATACTAGATAAATGTTAATACAATCTTAGTTGGCGACTTTGCGTGGTGTCTGGATGATGTCCGTTTGTTTTGATCGAATAATAAAACTTTTAGAACAATTTTATCTTCCAAATGTAGTTCAAAAAACAATAATAGTATAACAAATCCAAAAGCATTGAATGTTTGGTGGTGGAACTGAACAACGCGTTTGTCATTGCCAGTGCGAAAATAATAAAACCTAACTCATTCCCCCGTATGGGGATAGAACCCGCAACCGTCGCGATTACAAACTGATCCAAAAGCAATACCAACAAACAGAAGAACATCGAAATTCCTCCATAACCTCTCCAAAACTTAACAAATAGTATATAATAAAACTTGTAAATAAAACGCCCCGAATTCTAGCAGAAATAAATAGAAAAAAACATATATATTCCATAAATAAATGAAAAAAAGATGCTGTTTACTCGTACATACAAGGTGTAAAGAGAATGGACCTGCCAGGTGATGTAAATGGAAAAATATATTCACTATTGAATATTTTACCATAAATCAATATTTACACACACACGGCACATGTGGCCTAAACTATAGTTAACACGTTAATACTTTTTGTTTGTTTTTAGAGGGTTATAACGGTTATATACAAAAGCTTTGGAGATACAGAGCTTTTTTCAATATAATATAAATAAATGATATATGAATTTCATTAAACTTTTTTAGTTTAGTTTTTGCATTAGTTTTATTAACATATATGATTCTCTAGGAATTTGGATGAAATTTAATTTTAGTGCTTTTAGCTGATGCTTGCTCAAATTTATCTGAAATAAATAAGAATAAGACTCACATTATGATTGAACTCGATCAATATTCTATAGAAAGACTCTATGGAGAGCAAAAGTTTAATTATTAAAAAAAATAATAATTTCTATATTAATATACATTTTTTTTTGTTGAAGGTCGCCTTGTGCGTCAAGAGGTGACTCGGCACATGGTCACAGTGGTCCACAACGTGACACGAGACATGGACCTGATTTCCTGCTACGCCGACAATGGCTACGGAACACCCATGCAGGCTTCTAGGAAAATTAATATTTCACGTAAGTAACTTATATCGGATTACGACCTCCAATTACTAAATTACTAAATAACATTTCCCGTTCCCGGTGGAATTTCGGGATATCTGCTCTTAGTACTCCCCTTTACACCCCAAGAACCCCCTTATATACCAATTTCTGTCTGTCATCACTCAGTATATATACGCATATATATATATATATATATATATATATATATATATATATATATATATATATATATATATATATATATATATATATATATATATATATATACATATATATATATATATATATATATATATATATATACATATATATATATATATATATATATATATATATATATATATATATATCTATATATATATATATATATATATATATATATTATATATATATTATATATATATATATACATATATATATATATAGAGTATAGATATTTAAGCATTAAACTAACATATTCATAGAGTAAGAATCAACTGCACATTGACGGTTACCGACGAAATTGAATATTAAATTTCAACTTCGGGGAATCCCCCATCCTTCTATATGGAGATCAAATTCAATCGATCAATTCTAATTTCGGGTCGAAAGCCTTGTAAATCTTCAGAAACTATGAAATATAGTCGTTTGCATTACGTCAACGAGCACTTTGTATCTCTACTGGGACCGGTGTCGACTTTAGCACTTCCAGCACTCTGAACGCATTTCCTGTCACAAAATTCAAACCTATACCAGAAATATATATTAATAAATATCTATATGGAGAAATAACTATTCATTTAAAGAAATAAAAAAAATCCCGCCGGTTTGTAACCAAAGCTCTGAGCCTGAGCCTTCGATCTAGGGTTGCCCCTCACATGCACATACTTTAACATGTAAAAGAGTGAAAAAGCTTTTCATCACAAGCTCTCTAGCTCTTGCCTCCCTGGCAAAGACATTAAGGAGATGCGTTACAATACTGAGTCACAGTTCAAATATTTATGTGATTTGGAAGGCCGTTTTCATTGTTTTCGTTTTCCTAAATTCGCAGTTGTCTAAGCAACACGTTGCCTTTTCACTTAAATTATAATTTTCCAATTGTTTGGAACATCTGACATTAAATTATTTATAAAGAGTCGACATTATAAGCCTTTAAAGCTAAAGAGAATACTGAGTAAGATCCCTTCATAAATATTTTTTCAACAATACGATACTTAATACTATATATCATAGGTAAAAAAATATAATATATGATCGACATATGTGTAGGATACATGTATCAGGTTACTTAAATTACAATGCGCATATTATTGATTTTTACCCGCACTCAGAGACTCAATTTTAACAAGCAACTCTCTTTCTCTTTCTCACTTTATACTAATTCAGCTTAAGTTTTAAATGACTTGGTTATTTCCTTAGATCTTATTTTAAATTGAGAAAACATTTCTGTTAAAAATATAAGAGGACGTAAACATATGTGTACCTTGAAATATTTGTTTTTTTTAGCTTATTCTGTATCCCACATATAGCAGGGTAGGGTATAGGCAAAGGGATAGCAGGGTATAGCAGGGTAGGGTAGACTAATAGAACCTAGTGTTAGGACACTCCCCGCTTAACCCTGCTTTTCGCCTTTCGAGGCATTGCGTGTTGAGTGGCGGAACGTTGCGCTTTTTGCCTTGTTTCCAGAGCAAAGAAAATGATATAATTCATTCTCCCCTAATGGGAATCGAATCCACAAACCGTCGCGTTGACAGGCAGACGCTGTCACCTCTGCGCCACGACGGTGGAAAGAATATTTTTTATTTATAAGAAAACGAACTAGAGTATCAGAAATTGTTTCAGTTACATAATACCATGAGATACCGTTCATGAGGTACCGATACAGTTCTATCTCTTCATCGACCATCCGAACTATTAAGTTTCCAATCAAGTATACAGCCTTTGGCAACGCAAATATTGCTCTATTGTCTTAATGTTACTTGCGTTACTGTCTTCTCCAATCATGAGATATTAAATAATTTGTTACCACACACGGGTATCGAATCGATGCCCATTCGATTCGGTATTTTTGCGTCACGATGACCTGTGAAACAGATATTGTTTTGCAACAAACAGTGACAAGCTTTTTGTTTTCAGCAGCAAGCTGCTGCTGTTGCTTAATGTTAAAAATATTATCTACGCCTTACTTTGTGCTTTCAAGCCTAAGTACCCTGAGTAGGATTTGAAGCTATTACTATTAATGTCGTGCATTACATTACCTGGGTTACTATGATTTTATTTTAACATTCTTTAAACCTAAAATTTAATCGTGCATGTCGCGTACCCAGACGCCGCAGAACTTAAATTTATCGGACAAACTTTTAATATGAAACTCTCGCAGCAATATTTCCCTCGAAGAAATTTTCTAGTCAACGTTAAAATTATAAATGCATTTAATGTTGTGATTCAAAGATCTGAGCTTTATTTATCACCTCAAGTGGATTTATTGAACGGTTTAATATTTTTACAATCTCTCATCTACAATCTACATTGGCCTAACCAGCCGATTTATTTTTGTTATTGCAGTTTTTGTTCACTTATTATGTACATGGACTTTTTTTTATTTTTGGACTTTTTTAAATATTACTCCTCTCTCTTTTATTTCTACTGCGTTTCGCTATTGAGAGTGAAATTCTAGATTATTTCACCTAATTAGACCGAAATTCTTATAAAAACTTTGTAAAGTTAAGCCTAATTTATGTATTTATTCTAATCCCGTAGATATACCAACAATCCAAGCATCTGGCATCACAATGGCGGCAGCAGGTGATTCCGTCATCTTAGAATGTAGAGTGGAAGCGCTGCCCAAACCAAATATCGCGTTCTGGAGAGATCCCAACGGGAGAACACCGGTTATAGATGGACCAAATTATACCATACAACTTCTTGCTGATCCTGAGGTAAGATTTAGTTCTATACAGTAAATAAATACATAATAAATAAATTGTTATTTTAGTATTGATCCACAATACGAAAATAACACACCGTGATTTGTACCCGCGCCTCGTGGAAACCGTCCAAGCGCTCTGACCACTAAAGTACATGCCGCAAACTAAAAGCCATACGTTCTCATGAAGCTGCATCAAATTCTTCGTTGAGCTATTTCTATGGCTTGGTGTTTCGAGGCATTGGCATAATTATTTAGTATTATTTGAAGTCTTTACCATTTATGCCAATTTCTGGAAAATTTACTGCTTATTGAAAGTAGCCAAAACCTCTTTACGATTTGATTGATAATAGGATAGCACAAACAATAGACTGCTTTCAATATACAAGCAGAAACACAGCGGGAACTTGACTTTATTTAAGTTCCACATTCAATATAATTAGGTATAATATATCAATGATAAATTTCATGATATATTATAGTAACTATATTAAATGTCATATATTCGTTTCCACATTCTTCTTTCATTTATTCTACAAAAATTGAAAATTATTCCAAGCGTAAATTGCAAAGCTTTTGTTTTGTTCCCCACATTTTATATCGCGGCTAGGTAGTAAAAGTTTACAACATAACACTGAAATACGTTTCATATTTTCTACAAGATACTACACGAGAAATAACAGTGGAGACGCTCGCGGCATTCTTCTATTGAGCAACGTACAGAGCTTTCGGCTACATTTTTATAATATAACAAATTTATACTTATTGAAATTCGGAATATTTACGTTGATATCGTGTACGTTGAGATGTGGTTAAAAATTTTGTAGGTAAAGTTGAAGCTCACAAGATTGGAGCTTTGAAATATCTTATCATAGAGCCAGTCAAATTTTGTTCTTGAGAACAAAAGTTATTTAACCAAAATTAGTATATGTGACATTTTTTTTTTATAATAAAAAACAGAACCGCACCCTTTCCAAACTATAGGATATTTTATGTAAAGACTATTTTATCTCTAAAAAATATAAATATAATATAAAAAGTGGTGGACATATACTTCCTTTTTCAGCTTCACGCTGTATATAGTGAAATTTAGTGTCAGGACTCTCCGCTTTCCACACGAATTCGAGACATTCCTGTAAATTGGCTTAACTCAACGCCGCGCTTTGTCTTAACTAAACGGAGATATGGACATAAACAATCTTACTTACACACCCTGTTCCATTACAACGTAACTAGTTACTCTTTTATTTAATAGATAAATATCAAACCAACTGTAGTACATCTTCAAATATTTCCCATAAAAAAACTGCTACTGCTGGGTAGACAGAGGGAACCTAGTGTTAAGACACTCCGTTCCTCACTTTACATCGAATTTTGAAAAAAAAAATTCAATTGCGGAACTCAACGCAGCGCTTTGCCCTGTAAATGAAATAGTTTATTCTCCTTGGGCGGGAATCGAATTCACAACCGTCGCGTTTACCAACCTTTGGACCAGCTCCCATTAATTTTAATATAAACAGAAAACATAAGAACATTGCAGGATTACATTTCAATTACTGGTTCTAGCAATAATGCGATTAATCATACCGCGGTCTCCATAGACAGCGATTGTGGTTGGAATCATTAGCGAGCGAAATTGTGCCTTGCGAGCATTCGATAAATATTACATGGAAAATTTCTTGTATATTTATTTTACTTAGAATTTTTTACTTTCAATTTGTATTTTAACAACAGTACTGTTCATTAAATATGGATTTAGAGAGACTCGATTTATCGCTAATGATTCATTAAGTCGCTGAGTAAGCTTCAACGCTTTAACTTAACACACACAAAGGAAATTTATCTAGAAAAATAAATAATTTTACACAATCGGTGTAATATATTTCATACTTTTTTTTGAATAGTCGGAAAACAGAGTGCTACGTCACTTAAATGTCTGACATACATATGAGTTTTTAGAATAGGTCCACATGGAAAATTCCGCGGAAACGCTCTAGTACAAAATAAATTGATATTAAAGTAACAAATAGCCTTCATATATCATGCCTACATCAATATCTCGAGCTCGATATTTATTGCATTTATTGGAGGGAGCTAAAATTTTCAAATTTTAAGACTTATAATAGTTTAAAAGTTTATACATACTTATGGTTCTGTAACAAGCTTGCGGCTATCGATTAAAAGGTTTCACGTTCAATTCCTGAATAAAAAATATTTTGTGGAAAATATATAAATCTACTGAAAGCTGAGTCTTAGGTACTCTTATAAATAATACTCGTATATAAATAAAAAGATTCGTTAATTAGAAATAAATTGTTTGAATAAGTAATTATTATGTAAAGTACATCGATAAATATATATATATATATATATATATATATATATATATATATATATATATATATATATATATATATATATATATATATATATATATATATATATATATATATATATATATATATATATAGCGTAAAGACACACTATTCCCCACTTTGCGCTCAATTTTAAATATTAATTTAAATTAATATAAATTATAAATATATATAAATATATATAAATAAATATTAATTTAAATCTCAATTTAAAATTTTAAATATTTGTAAATTTCTGCACTTTGTATACTTTTGGAGCAGGCAACTGAAAATAGCTTAAAAAATATAATCAGTCCCCCAATTGGGACTCGAACCGACAACCGTGTCAACTCACGTTTACAGTACAGTTAGTACACGACGACACAACAGTTACACGTGTAACAAAATCACAAATTAGGTTTGTTATAAATAAAAACAAAGTTCCATCGAGACTGAGCTTTCAAGAATCATTGACTTTTGTTATTTCCACTTTAAACTTGAAGGAGTGTACTCCTCAGGTCAGGGTCTATACTCTATTCTAATAAATGACTAATTGGCGTAGATTCATTTTACATATACCTTTGTTCTGGTCTCTTCAAACCGCTGGAGTTAATTGTATACATTTTGTTTCCCTTTTGTCTTGTATTAAGCTCTTTAGAATATAGCTTTAAGTTTATATTTTTAATAAGGTAAGCTTTTTGTTTAACTTGCTAAGAAGTAACTTACAAATAAATGACCTAATAAGTCAAATCTTATAGGCAGAGGGAGTTATAGGCTGGATACAGCGTGAAGATATAGAGAAAATATAAATGTATGAAATTCTTCAGGCTGTGTCCCGCACACAGCAAGGACAGCAGAGGGAACCTAGTGCTAAGACACTTCGTTACTCACATACTGTCACGCTGCGCTTTCTCTTGGTACCAGAGCCTGATAGTTAAAATAATTACGTTACCCTGAGTAGGAATTGAACCCACAATTGTCGCGTTAACAGCGCTATGCCGCTGCGCCAAAATAGCCTCTACAGTATAATTATTCTTAAATAATTAATAGTATAAATAATGAATCTCATCTGTTTGTTTTATACATATATAATTCATGTTAATATTTAAAATATTGACACGCTTTTAAGAATGAGGTTATAAGTTGTATAAATCAAATTTCGATAACATTATGGTGTGCTTGCAATGTATTCGTAGGGAAAATAATGGTGTTTTTATTCTATGTATAGAAAATTAACTATGATTTCTCGCCCGCAACATTGTTTGTGCCATCTGTACTCCTACTACTACTAGTACTAGTCCACTCTGTCAAGGCAAACACGCCACTCAATATAGTGACAAAATTAGGTGGAAAGTAGGGACAAAGTCCCTCTATCAGCCATGCTATGTATACAGAAACGTGTAGCGTGTAGTATTTTTTTAAAATAAAATAAAGAAATAGCTTCACTCTATATGCCGCATATAGCAGGGTAGACAGAGAGAACCTAGAGTTAAGACACTCCGTTGCCCACTTTCCGCCCAATTTTGACACATTGCATGTTGAGTGGCGGAACGCAACATCACGCTTTGTAATTAAATTAAATTAAATGTGTGTTTGGATATATATATATATATATATATATATATATATATATATATATATATATATATATATATATATATATATATATATATATATATATATATATATATATATATATATATATATATATATATATATATATATATATCGGACATATAATCATAATAAGAAGCCCTCTCTAAGGTGTCAATCAAAAGTTAACCTGTCATAAGTTACGAAGCAGCTTATCGTTATCGACTTCGCCATATTAGCAAACTATAACATTGATTGATTAAGTAACACTGCACTCATCTTTCACTTAATTAAATAACCGTTGCAAATTATTTGTTGACAATATTAATTTACGTAGTTAATATATATTCATGTAATGTGCTATGAAGATTAATTAATTACAGTCACACTCAGAGACGTAGATTAATATTAACTGACATAAAGTTTGTTCTAATCATTATAATTACATTGATTTAATGTTATTTAAACATTAATTTATGTATCTGAGATTGTTATTACTGTCATTTTATTAGTCATTTGCAGTGATTAATTACTTATAATTATAATTAAAACAATTTCTACATTATTAATAATAATAATCTTTGGCCACCTAAGTCTTGTAAAAATCATTACACACACATTTTATTAAAAAGAATTGTAAAAAACATATAGAAATATAACATTAACACATTGTAGCTTAACTAACTTTTATATGCGGCTTTGCCCGTGTTGACATTGGAAATAACTAAAAAAATTAAACATGGTATATTATGCACCCATTGTAAGTGCCCAAAGTAGCTCAGACCGCAGGAACCGAGGGTTACAGCAAAACTACTATTATGATATAATATAGGCTATATATATATATATATATATATATATATATATATATATATATATATATATATATATATATATATATATATATATATATATATATATATATATATATATATATATATATATATATATATAGCACAAAAATTGAAACAAGTTAATAAAAATGACAAATATATCTCAATTTCGTATGTTTTCATCCAGGAGCAAACAAAATACACAATGCGCCTCATAATAAAGAAGATCACGGAAGCTGATGAAGGGGATTACTTCTGTCATGCGGAGAACGCCTTCGGCAAGACACTAAGGCCGGTCTCGGTACGCTTGAGGTCGAATAGTCCACATCACAACGTCACCGAATGCTGTACCCAGGTATGTTTATTTCACTTTGGGCTTTAAATTGGTTGAAGGTATTTTAAGCTGTATTATATAAATTAGATTTTTAGAAACTATATAATTGTAGATATATTATATTATACAAAATCATATTTTTTCTTCTCAAAATTTTTCAGCGTTGAGTTTGGACATTTATCAGGCATTATTTCAAATTCTTGAAAATTCGTTTCAAGTTTCGTGTTCGTGTCTTTTCAAATTCGTGTCCTGAAAAACTTAATAAAAAAACTAAATCACCCTGAAGGTGCTTTGGAAGGAAGGTGCTTTAAATTACGAAATAATACCTATTCAAATACTTAATAATTAAATATGATTAGTAAACAAATATATAGAAACATTAATTTCAGTCATCAAAGTACTGTAGTCTCCAATTCAATTTCGAATAATCTCGCGACTTTATTAAAACTAAAATAGTCTCGCTTCAGACTTGGACGACGTCGCTTGCAACTAACTTTCCAACTCTGAAATTATATTTCCAGGTGGCGATGCTAATACGCGATTACTTTGCGCGCAATTTATTTGTTAAACTTACATATGTAGGTCTTCCTAGGCATTCTCATTTTGCTCTACGTTAAGATATACGTCAATTGTCAATAAATATGATAAATAATTTAAAATTACTTATTAAAATTATAAATTGCCTAAATTGTTTGAGGTACAGCCTGCCTCTACACGCGACGGTGTGTGGGTTCGATTCCCACTCGGTGAGAATGAATTATTGCCACTTTCTTCGCCCGGGTAACAAGGCAAAGCGCGGCGTTGAGTTCCGCTACTCAACACGCAAAATACAAATAAGTGTCTGTTTTTGTAGTTTAACAAAAAAAACCATGATATAAATTGTATGTGATCATCAAAATTTCATTGGAAGATCTATTTAACTTACACACTTAATATTTCAATTATTTGCAAAACAGATGAACGTGACGTCAGCGTGCATTGACGCCTGCAGCTTCCATTTAGATATGGACAACATCATGGACCGACCGGAATGCATGAATGATTTCGACAAGCTTATGAAGTGCGCAGCAGATGGCTCAGGTGATTAAGAATGATTATTTAAAAGTTCATATATAACTATTTAGTATTGGTTCATGGTAATTACTATTAATAATATTTTTTTTACCCACATTTTTTAAAGTAGGGTAACTAAGTCAATGTTTTATTGCTATTAAGTCCCTCTATTAATTGTTTTTGGCCGATTGTAAATTAGAACAACAAGTAAAATTCAGAACGGTAGTATTTAGTATTGCCCTGAGTCGCGTCAAGTAGGACTAGACTGGAATAATTTATGAATGAAAACGATCCGAGAGTGCATTAATTAGCCGCTATTAAAATACATGTAAATTTAAATATGTCACAAATTAACTACTCCTAAAAAAATAATAACACTTCATTGATAAGGCAATGTTCAAATAACGTTACGGACAAAAAAAATCATAAACAATATTATTTGGTTTTAAAATAAAAATTAGGTTATAAAAGCTATCAAATTACACTTTCATACGTTGTTTTAGTGAAATTATGAAAAAAATTACCTCATTTTTAAGTATTTAAACCAACGACAATAGATGATATTCGATAGACAATGCAAAACTCTACCAAAATTATATATAATTAATATTTAGGCATACAATAGGTTACCTTATTTAGTCAAAATTCAAAACAGTTTCAAAACATGTGAGTCAGCTAGACAGCCTTATTCCTAAAACCATTTATTCAAAACTAAAGCAAACAAAAGAAGCTATTACTCTCAGTATAAATTAAACTCACAAAGGGTTCATTTACAAATAGTACTCTTGGAGCTAGATCTTGTGTACATTTCATTGACATACAGTGTCTGTTATAGTGGAGTGTTTAATGAGGATTAAAATATACGCTTAGTTGTGGTTTAAATGGCTGTTTGTTTAAGCATTACTGTATTTTTTATAAAAGTGAATTAGAAACTATACAATTTAATCAGAAACATAAAGAATTTAAGAATTTTGCAAAATAAGAGTTTTGTATAATAATGAATCATGTCACTGCAAATAATTTTTTTATGTTAATGTATTGTCCACCAATTTTGTGCTTAATTAAGAAAACATCCTCAGATCATCGAAGCTGCTGTGCTTCTTGGGGTGTTCCGCGAAACTGCTTGGAACTTTGCCGAGGAGGACCTGTCTCAAGGAGTTGTGCTCTACAGCATGCGAGACGTGCTTTGGCCTGCTTCAGAGATTCTGGTGCTAGGATGCCTGGACCACCCAGAAATTTAAAAGCCCATGCTGCGCCTACACCACATGCAGTATTATTGAGGTTTCGCACTTTGCTAATCCCATTACAGCATTTGCAAGAATATTCTTGCACAAAAATACCCATTAAAATTATAAAGATAATTTAATGTATATACATTTTTAGTTGGGAACCCCCGCGTAAGAACCCTGATACTGTATACTTATACAGAGTGTTCTGGCGAGCTTACGGTGCCAAGGTACCAGAAAAATTGGACACTAGTGAAACAAGCGTCGTTCTCACTGGACTACAGGATGATGTCAAATATGAATGTGTCGTTAAATCTGCAAATGATGTCGGTATGTAAATAAATGATGCCCGTTATCAATATAGTTTGGTAGATTTAATTTAGAATTCAGAATAAACTGTAAATATGATGTAAGTGATAATTACATATCACTAATATCGCTTCATTCATTTTTATTGGTAATATATTTTAAATCGACTAAAAAAAAGGATATTTTTGTAAACGTTATTACGACGACCACCAACTACTATCGTTACAATAACAGGTAAGAACTCTATCGGCTATCAATATTTAGCATTTAGCATATTATCAATAATACGTCACTTACTAGACACGCTTATATTTTTATTGACAATTAACGTAATTATTTAATAAAAAAGTGGCAAGAGAGGTAAGGGGAGACTTCGTTCGACATTCGAAAACACAGTGTCGAAGATAATGGAGGGAGGTCACGTTAAAAGCAGGAAGCATGTATGCAGAGGTTGTCATTAACCTCTTGTTACTGTGGACGAGGCGAAAGAACTATAGTGTCCGCAGTGTATGGTGCAACGTTATCTCTGACTACGCTACAGATAAAGCGTGACGCTGTGTATATAATTATGTGTTAAATAAAAAATATCAACCTAATTCTTTTCCCCAGGAACATCATCACTTAGCCAGCCAATAATGTTCACAACAGCCGGTCAAGAGACAGGCGCCGCAGCTGCCCCCGTATCGTCTTCGGGAACAGCGTCGGCCGTTGGAGTAGCAGTGGCGTGTATATTAGTGGCCGCCATTCTGCTAGCCGCCGGATTTTATTATAGGCATAGAAAGGTAAATAGAAAATGATTTATTTAATTTTAATAAAAAGTTGTTCCAAATATATTGAAATCTTTTGAATATATAGTCCATTGAATCATTTTTGTCAAACGAGTTGTTGTTTTTTTTAATTTTCCTACTTATACAAACATAAAAATATTTAAGACAAAATATTTATTTACGATTTTACTTCTTTCAGAATCTTAGACTTAAGGCTCAAGGAGGTGTTGCTTTTGAAAACCCAAGCTACCTTCGAGAATCAAATCCTGATAACGCTGTCAATGTAAGATAGATAACCTTTCAATTACCTTTTTCTATCTCTAAATCCCAATTGCCTTAGAGTGATAGAAATTATCTAACATTAATTAATTCGTAAATGTTGACAAAAAAAGAATTATGGTTTTGTAATTTAAATTATTAACCATTTTTAGGCTTAAGTTAATTTTTGGAAGTTGACATATCTCTTTGCGATATACATAATAAAACCTATTATCAATTCTAGGGCACATTGCCAAACGGCACTACTACTGAAAACGGCCTATCCAACGGCATCTCAAGCAGCGCCGCCTGGAGACAAGAGACCCAGAACCCCACTACCACTGGACCAAGGGAAGTGGATCCAACTCTTTACGAGGAACTGAAGCTCGGGCACGACGGGGCAGGTTTCAAGAGATTGAAACCATAGCCCGAGGTCCGCCGCTCCCCGCTCCGCTCGCCGCGACTGTCGGCGCGCGTGGCGCCGTACTGAGCGGCTTTCCTCACGTTGTCTCTATATATACTGATGTAGCTTTGCCGAAGCGTATATATATTTTTATATGTATATGTATATGTATATATGTCAAGTTACCATATTATTGAAATTAGTGATTATATTCCATTATATTTTTTTTGTATTGTACTAAATTGTATTATTAGTATATATTTTTAATTTTTTATCATAGTTGTTGTTTTTTTTTTGTTAGCAAATATTAATTGTTTCTTTAGTTAGATTTTTAATAGGTATATCTTGTAATTCTAGGACATATACGCTTCAATTAACTCAATTCATCAGTCAGTATGACAACGTGTCGTTATTATAGTATCCTCTCATTCACACGTTCGATAGTAATCGAAAAAATATATCATAGAAACCAAATATTAATGTAGGTTTTGCGGGTGATTTGAGTAATACCTTAAGTCACACTCAGAAACACCAATTAATATTTAACTGTCGTAATACGCTGATATATCATCAAATACTAATTGACATCTCTGAGTGCGACTATTAGACAATATGAGACCAACAGAGTCCGAGCGGAGTTTAGATAAATATATTTTCAATACCACACTTAATGTGATTTCAACCAAAAAAAAAATTTCATGTAAATAACGTATTGTATGTGAATTTTCTTAAGCGCCATGATGTTGAAATTTAAAAAAAAGTTTATTATATTATACATGGTGGCTCTTAAAAAACAAATTTTAGAGGTTAGAGTTTTGACGTTTAGGTGGTTCTATAAAAATGTGCCTTCGATCAATTTATAATGTAGTTTATAGTAACTTTTGGCCTCTCATGTACATAAATATGTATGCAAGTACATTCCAAAACACACACACACACACAGATATATATATATATATATATATATATATATATATATATATATATATATATATATATATATATATATATATATATATATATATATATATATATATATATATATATATATATATGGAAGCCTCCGAATAACAACCTTATTGCGATATATATTGACGCTAATGGAGGACTAGATTTAATTGTAATTAAATAATACAATTATTGTAAAAATGTTTCCTTTATGTTTATGGAATTATTAGAGAAATTGTTATATTTGTGTGTAAATATACAAAATGAGGTGATTTTTGTTATCAGAGTATGAAAAAAAATCTTAAAAACGCTACGTACGTGTTTTCTTTGGTCCAATTGATCTCAATGTGTAAAAAAATATATAAAGCTGTCAAGTCGCGTAGATAATAAAATCTGTTTTTCCCGTTCCCGTTGGAATTTCAGCAGATCTTCTCTTATCAGGACTCAGTAAGGGCCCTACATGTCAAACTTCAAGTTTCTACGTTGTGTAATTTCAGCTGTACGTTGTCTGTCAGTCACATAGTATCGAATTAATTTTATATATAGATAAGTAAAATAAAAAATATAATATAATAATACAAAATATAAATGATTATTTGAGTTAAATAAAAAAGCTGAACGTTAAGTGAAAATTGTGTACAGCACTTTTAAATCGTCGAATAATCATAGAGCTACCACAAGCTAGGAAGGCAGTTCTGCTTATAAGAACAGGCAAGAAAATCAGCGGTTACTGTTTTTTCTATAAATATTATAATAATTAATTTCAAATCATAATCATATCATCATAATAATCATAATAATCATAATAATCATAAATCATATTAATTCTACACATTTACGTTTTAAATATTCTTGGACGCTATAAGCTGTAAGCTCTACATGTGAAATATATATTTACATTTTTTTTATTTCTGTACCGGAATGTTTTTATAGACAGGAAAATTTTGAATAATTATAAAAATTTTGAATATTTATATATAAATAAATAATATAAATTATTTCATGAAACAAAAAAAACATCAAGAATACATTTTTCGATGATTTAAATACATTGATTTTTGAATGTTATTTTTTTGTCAGTTCAAAGTCCAAGTCAAAACCGTACATAGCGTTATATAAATTTGCTCAGACTACATTGTGATGAATAGTTTCCTTTTGACCTTTCTAAACTAAAAATTTAGATAAAAGACGAATGTGATTAGATTTGTAAATAATATTAATAAAAAAATATTTAAGATATATGCGTTTTATTCTGTTAGAAATTACCTGTTAAATAAATGTCTTAAGGTCCATGCATCTCAGCTCTTTCGCCGCTTACTGTCCAAAACACACACACACACTCACACACACACTACGATAGACTATATATATATATATATATATATATATATATATATATATATATATATATATATATATATATATATATATATATATATATATGAGATATATATACTCTACGATAGAGTTGTAAATTCTCTATGACTAATAAAAAATATATATTTATTATCATCATCACCTATTAGTGTTCTTGTAAGTAAACGCAACTTAAATAACTTGCTTCTTTTTCATTAATCATTATTTTCTAAGTTGAAAACTTTTAAAAATATACCATGCTATTAAAGAAGTCAACTAATCCGATTTCAATAAACCTAAGGAAAATTCATAAATGTTATCTACTTTTACATTCATACCTAGCTTTTGCTTTTCCAATCACAAATTACACGCACTATCAAATAAAAAAACTTAAATACAAATATAACCCACGCATATAGACTATATAGACACCCCACTTTCCGCTCAATTTAGAGATATTAGTAAAGAAGTGCAAGTTAAAAAAAATCAATTTAATGTTAATTAGTTTAATATTAATGAATATTTTTTTACAAAAAGTTATTCAATAACACTGAAACGACAGTAAGAATATTTGTACACTAAGTGGCACCCTCATCAAAAACAGCAACTGAAACTTCAAAGAGGCTTGAAAATTATACAAAGTGCCGAGCGATTACCAAAATTCTGCAACGTTCTCCCTCCATTTTATACTGGACGCAACTAATTATGGAATTTGTGAAAACTTCCACCCGAAAAGTACTAAAAGAGTATTATAATAATGTCGTTAGAAAACAAAAACTTTTGAAATAATCAAAAGCATTAAGCGTATTGCTTGATGGTATACGAAGTTATTCCTTCTGGGTTATATTTATTTGTTTGATATAAATTTAAAATCGTCGAAGTATTCTTATCCTGGAAATAAATGACTTGCATTTCCAGGCATTAAGTTACATCAATCAACACGCAATGTGTCAATAAATGGGCGGAAGTTAGCAACAATATATAGTATTTATTTATTTATAAATAAATAAATAAATATAGTATAGAGTATAATTGAACTATTTGTGCATCATTTTTCTCTTTGATTGATTGCTTTGATCTGCTTGTCAATTCCGCGTACAGTACGAGTAGACGGAGAAAACCAATTGTTAGGTCTCCGTTCTCCACTTTCTGCCACAATTCGAGACATTGCGCTTGAAGTGGCTGAAATGACTTGTCTTGTCAGAACGTTGTACGGTGTTAGAGTCGGCCAGCCGGCAAAACATTTCAATATAAAAAGCTGAAAATTGGCATGTACACAGACAGTAGGCAGACAGGTGTACAACAAAGTGATCCTATAAGGATTACTTTTTTCCTACTGAGGTACGTAACCCTAATAATAAAATCATTTACAAAATGTCAATATTTTCATTCAGTCGAATCTATTACTGGCACATAAGCGATTCATACATCCAACTCTATATACGTACTTCAACTCAATGAATTGGCAAATATCATACGGATTAATGGATAATTTTCAATCCAAGCCCATTCTATCCATCGTTTAAATCCCATTCAAAACTATTCAAATCGTACACGTCCAAACAAGTATAGGCGTGTAAACACTCAATAACAATCGGGAGATTCTATTTATTGATCATTAAATCACGTATGTGCTTTTAAAAATTATGACCAAAATTATATATACTGGACCATTTAGAACGAGAAAAATAAGCCTAAGAGCATGCGCATTGATACCCGGCAACAGTACGGTGAATCTCTCTCCCTATTCTTGCTTCTCCGCCTTTCACACCATAGACGATTCATAATTTATCCAAGAAGAACAGATGGCGGATAACAGGTGACGAGTAACAGTAATGTCGATGATGATGTTGGATGACTCAAAGTGAATAAAGTAGACGGGTGAGCGAGGCACGTGTGTCGCGTATGAGGCACTGTAGTAAGATTAAATACGAGTACATGCTCTTGTCCTTGAAAAAGCTTTTTTATAGCTACGGCGAGCGAAGCGAAACAATTAGTCAAGCTCAAGTTTCAAATTATAATAATATTATATTCTACTATTACTTATCTAATATACCAACTTCTACCCTCCATTATAGCAAACGTATTCTGAGTAACAGCAAATATGATCTAAAACACACGATCGAAAGAGTACTATTGGATCGTTCAAACACTGTTTCGAGCTTTATGCAAATATATACGGGACTACTAAAGCTTTACTTTTCCCATCGTTTCCAAATGAAACTTCTGAAATTCTAAAACAACGAATGAGTATTTCCTAGTGCATTGTACGCTTTCCTAGTATTTGTATATGTTCTATTTGAGAACCTTTATTATTTGTTTTTATATATAATAAATTAATTAATATATTTATTATCTTTAGTCTTATATTTTACTAGGTAAGCGGAAAGAGTGCTGAAAAGAAAAAACATAAAATTAACTGTCTAGAATATACAGTCACCAGTTCTAAAAAGTGGGTCGTCGTGGCATAGTGGCACAGCGTCTGACTGTAAACGCACCGGTTGTGAGTTCGATTACCACTCGATTCTATTCTTCAATTTACTTCACTATGACAAGACAAAGACAAAGCGCAGCATTCATTCATTTAAAAAAAGAAATTCTGATTTTTCAATAATTACGGAGAAATTTAATATATTTTGTCAATAAGAACAATACATTAAAATGTTATATATTTTATTTAAATAATAAAATCCGTCGATTTTAGTTATATTGTATGAGATAGCCCAATTCAACGCCGCATTTATACAACTAGAAAATAAAGAATTTCAAGAAAGCTACTATGTATAAAGTCAAATTATTTATACATATATACCAAAAAAATAAAAAAAGCAAAACAAATAAAATTACAAAAACACTGTTAGATCCTGTTCCTACTTCTGCTGCTACCACTTGACTGAGTTGAAAACACGCTTTGACAATCAACGGACCGTTAAATGAGCACTTATACTTAAGCTTTTTACAAAGCGAACGCAGAAGTTTATAATAATTATGGAAATTACATATTTTACGCAATTTTAAGATTTATATTACACTAGCGAGGTCGTCTTGGCGTCAATATAGCGTCTGACTATTAACGCGACGGTTGGGAGTTCGATACCCACTCGAGGGTATGAATTGTTTTCATTTTCTAGCGTTGGTAAGTTGAGCTCACCTTACTTACTCCACAGTGTGGGGATACTAGGTTCCTGTGCCCTTTCTTTATGCGGTATTACAACGTGAAAAGGAAATAAAAAAGTAAGCTAAATGATGGACACCACTTCAACACTTAAAAAGCTCATTACATTGAACAACTTATGCTAAGGAATCACTTCCTTATATCTTGTAGTTTAGCTGGTCTATTATATTACTACATCAAGCGTTCCCTGTCCTGCCCAGGCTTATTCAAAGTAGTACAATATCAAAAGTTTCACTCGACGTGTAGTTCCAAGACGGTGCCGTGTGCGGGTGAAGCAATTAATATAATAATAATTTTGTTATTATATTAATATTATACCGATAAAAATTAAATTATAAATAATAATAATAAACATCTTATTTCTCAATTTTCTCCTTTAACAACATTATTGAATTAAACGTAATATATGCACCGTAGAGGTATACGGAGCAGAATATACTCACAAGTTACATAGAATTATAATACTTATTTATCACTTTTTACCTATTTTCTAAATATTACACATTCTTACGGAACTTAACAGAGAGCTTAATTTTTCAAAATGAAAAAGATATATAAAATTATTCCGCTTTCGGGGAACGAAGTCAAATTTTTGTTATATCGAAAATTTTCCAACTGTTTCACCATATCGTCTTAATATAATGACTAAGCTAAACTAACTAAATACACAATAACAAACTTAACGCTCGTTTATCAAGACTAATACTGACAAATCTTCTGTTGGCACAATTCCAAATCTGAACTAGCCATGATTAAGCTACCATCAACGGTTAAGCATTTCTTGAGTTACAATCCAAGAAATAAACCCTTGGATACTTTCCAAATTCTTCAAACATGTTAAATGTCATTTTCTATTCATCTTAAAGTAAGTACTACATAATAGTTTGGGTAAGAGATTTTACGCTATCGAAAAAAAAATATTACGAGGTTACGCTGGCGATTCTAGTGCTGAGCCATTCATTAAGTTAAGTTTAAGTAGTTTCTTATCTTCCCTTCCACATGTTTTTTGTGACAGAGTATAAAAATCCCTGAAGACATGTATTTATCCAAAATAATTATAACAATTTGACGTAACATTCATCCACAGATGTAAAACTTTATTACTTTTAAGAGAAAAAAACCAAATCAATTGGTTTTCACAAATCTTTCTCATTTCACTATAGAACTGTAAGCACCATAAATTTTACTTCGATTAATAATGATAGAATTGGCGCAGTGATAGACGTGCGGAGTTTAAATGATACGTGAAATTACCCACATTTCCGACAGCATATTGCTTTACCCGAACTAATAAATATTGTACCTCCACAGCTCCGAAAGCTATTTTGGTATCATTGGCATACTCTTACGCAATTTAATATATAATTAACCAGAGGATTTTCAGATCCTTGCCACTCTACAGACTGCTTTCCTTTATCATTGTGATGTGTTCCACATGTTAGATTTTTACATGACGACGAAAACTGCTCAATACGCTCAATAATTATTGCTAAAGATACTTATTGGTTTTTTTTAGTTCTACATAACAACAGACAGAATCATTTTTCGTATATTGTAATATTCTATAGTAATTTTAAATACAAAAAAATGTTTACTAAAACAAGCATTACATATTTTACAATTTATTAAAACCACTGTTATAAGTATATATGATAACGTTCTAAGTGATTTGGAAATCCAAAACTATAAAATTTAAAGACAAAATTATCTTTAAAATGATTTGTGAATATAACGACCAATAAAATTAATACAAAAACTAAACCTTTGGTGATTCACGCCCCCATAAAATACGTCTTAAGAATATTATATGATGTGGATAATAACAATATATGGCTCTAAGGCTATAATTTAATAACATGTAAAGCCAATCATTATTTAAAGCGTCAATCAAATACGACACCTCCTATAATCAAAACCTATAATAAATTCACCATGATTAAAAATTCATTGTTCGAATTGACTTTTATTAATACATTATTTTTAGGGAAAATTGTATTCATTACTAGTTTACTTTACTTCATGAAGATCTCGGTAGGTTTGTTTGTAAATTTGACTATAAAAACCTTTCTAAAATTACAAAAACTAATTTACTTCACATCTCATAGCTTTCCTTTGAAATATATTACCGATATAAAATATATAGAAATGGACCAAATACGCAAATTCGGCTTGGGCTATTGCGACTTCCCAACGATGATGTGGAACGTGGCCGTGATGCTTAGAGTGTTGACACTTAATATCGATAAGCGGAATACAAAAGGTAAGTGCAACAATTTTTTTTAAATACCTTGACGATATCAAAACGAGTAGTTTTTTTCACGACATTATTAATAAGCTTAGTATTTTATCAGTTTAATTAAATAAGGTGGCGTTAGATTTGCTCTATTCGCCATATTAGCAAAATAAGCTAAAAAAAAAATTCTACTCGATTCTAACTCGGTATTCTGTCTACTTCTCAAATCCAGTTAAGGGTATTACATTAAAAAAATATAGAAATAATCGTTTATAAAAAAAATGAAACAATATTTATAAAGCTTTTATAAATTAATTTACATCGATTTCATCTTATTAAACATACATTTAATTTCAGGCATACCAATACTATATTACATATTCACGACAGTAACAGTAGTAAGTTACATATACGTCTACAATATCTCCGTAATATGGTTTTCGTTCGTCTACTGTCGAATCACACCTACCTGTTACAGACTCTCGTCGATCATTGTTTTCTCTCTGGGTGTTGCAAGCTCTATTGGTGTCTGGAAATTACTTTTCATGTATTTGTATGAGTAAGTTGGTTTTATCCTACGAAATATCCTCACACTTGGTTCTCTCTAACTTCTTATGGAACTGCTCCATTGAACATATCTATTATACCATAACCATTTTGTACACCCAAAACACAATATGATAATGTTACATCACTACGAAAAAACAAAAAACTCGAGTTAAGACTACTAAAAAAATTCAAGATATAGTAAAATATTTTATGTGGCAAGACGGATGATAAACATGAACAATATCGAATTTGGTTGGGTAGAGAGAGGAAATAAGCATTTTAAGCGTGCCAAGTAGTGAGGATGACATTTCAGTTTACGTCGTACAGTGCGGTTGAAAAATTCAGCGGCAGGTATCAGGTCAAACAGTTCCCCAGAACACTCCCCATAGATTAGCGGTAATCATGCACTTTGGTCTAACCAACACATGGGTCGCAAGTGGACCCGGACACTGCTCTGAATTAATCTCTCCGTGCGACACGGTGGGCCCATCACTCTCACGGTAAATGGAAAGCTAAACACGGTAAATGGAAAGCTTTCTCTTATCAAAATCTTTTCATATTTGACTCTCTATGTCTAAATGAAAATTGATTCCGCAACCATAACATGTAGCCATATTTGTATATTTACGCACTATTTGCAAAAGTAACGCTTTCTAGAGAATCGTGTTTGACGCGACAAGAAGGGAAAAATAAAAAAATAGATATTATGCAATTTTTATTTTATAGTATTTCAATGATGTTTCTAAAAGCTTAATTTCTAATGTCATATTTTACCTCCCACAGAAACAACATAAGAGACATAGTAGCTGAGTGCCTATTATGTGATGGGAAAACTGTTCTAGGCAGTCGTTTTAAAAGCAACATTCACAAAACCATGCGATTTGTTAAAAAAAGAGCCATGATATTTTGGATTGTCATCATCTTTAATGGCGTGGCTTACTTTTTTAAACCCTTCTTGATTCCCGGTCGTCACTTTCCAGAGGACAATTTAATTGTTCTTGGTAAGTTTAATACAGAAGATTGCATTATATTTATCACAACTTTTTTTTCGATCTTGTAACACGATAACATTAGAATTTTAATATCACTCAAGGAAATCCATCTAATGACACATAAACACTCTAGTCATATATAATAATATTAACGTTTCCGAATATTATTTTACAGGCTTTGAACCGATATTTGAAAGCCCAAATTTTGAAATAGCTTTTTTGTTAACCACTGGCGGTATATTTGTTACTGTTTACTTGCCGTCCAACATAACCGGTTTCTTAATAATAGTCTCTGGATATGTCGAAGCTCAAATTCTCTCATTGAGTGATGAAATGATACAATTGTGGCAAGACGCTGAAAATCATTATGATAATATAGAATCTGTAAACAATGAAGAATTTACTCGTCAAAAGGAAAATAAGAATATAGCTGTTAATAAATTTATAAATAATCGTTTGAAAGATATTATTAAAATACATATTATAAATATAAACATTTTAAACCGAGTAGAAGCTGTGTTCCGTGGAGCTATAGCTATAGAATTCACTCTTCTTATGATAAGCTTAACAGCTGTTCTTCTCGGTGGCATAGAAAACACCTATATGCAAATACCATTTGGCTTAATGCAAGTCGCTGTTGATTGTTTTACAGGCCAAAGAATAATCGATGCATGTACTATCTTTGAAAATGCTGTGTATTCGTGTAAATGGGAAAACTTTGATTGTGAAAATATGAAAACTATACATTTGATACTACAAAATTCTATGAAAACGCTCAAGTTATCTGCTGGTGGATTATCAACACTAAGCTTCCCTTGCCTGATGTCTGTACTTAAATCTATTTATTCAGCTTTTACTACTCTGCACTCGACATTATAAATTAAAAAGTTGATGGTATTTTCAATTTGGCATGTGCATTTAATACAACATATAAAGCAGTATTTAATTCCATTTGTATATATAATATACACACTTTTTACATATCAATTTTATCTTTGGTATAGATAGTACCAAAGAATATAATAATAAGAACAACAAATCAGTCATCAGTCATCAGTCATCAGTCATCAGTCAAACAGTCAGCCAGCCATCTGCGAAGTGATGGCGTCGTGAGGTTCCCCACCAGCCGTAAACCAACGACCACGATTGCTCTGTTCTCTGCTCTCAAGATAGACTATATAACATGACATTACAATCAATAGAAGCAGAGCATCTATGAAAAATATTGAAAAATTGTGAAATTTCATTCATTTTGTAAACTTACGTTGCTTGCGCTATGTAAACGGTTATACTTTCTGGAAAATCGTATATGATCAAATTATTGCGTTTAAAAAGCTACCACTTTGCGATACAACATATCTGTCTTTTAGGGTTAAGTCTTCTCTCACCTTTTTTATGGCAGTAAAATTTTTTGTAAAATAATATATTATTTGCAAGATGGTTTTGTAAATATAATATTAATATTTACCAAAATAAATCCGATATTCGGAATTATTTCATTTTGAACAATACTCTCCTTTGCATCATTTAATTTCACAGTTTTAAAATAACAAGATTAACTACTAGAGTACAAAAATGACTGGAGGGCACGAAGTGGAGTGGCCAGCTGCTATATTTGCGAGATATTCGAATGAATTTCCTTTTAGCTAACATTATATACGTTTTTTATTAAATATTAACGCGGTAAACGAATCATTGTCATTGGCGTAGCTAGAGAGATTTTCCAGGATATGAA
This sequence comes from Dione juno, assembly GCA_037127375.1. NCBI lineage: Eukaryota > Metazoa > Arthropoda > Insecta > Lepidoptera > Nymphalidae > Dione > Dione juno. Next base: position 949,889 of record JAXRJS010000064.1, on the reverse strand, counting down.
ACTTATAGATTGTTCCATGAAAAATGTATATATTCAGGCTTCTTGGTAATTCGATATGTTACCGTGAACATTCTTTGGCATCTTGAAGAATATTTTACACGTCATATAAACTGTTACTGTGTTACTCACATTTTTCGCAAAAATAAGTAATTTATTTGACATAATTAGTTTTATATAATTTAGCATCACTGTCGAGTTATGTACATAATTTAAATTTGTCTATTTTTTCCTAAGAACTTTATTCAACAACATCTGTGCTAAACTTTGCTTGATCTTGGTCTGTATACGTTTTTTAAGATGTAGTCGTCATAAATAAAAATGAAAAAAAACTTGATAGCGCAAAAAATATATAAAATTAAGAAATATTTCTTACACAATAGTTAATAAAGAAGATGAAATATAGTGTTATTTTAGAAATGAATATTTAAATCATTCAATAATAATAAGCTGGCATATTGCCAATAGCTGGCATTATAGCAAAAAGTTCTATATTATCTATTATAATATTATTTTACCATTTGCCTCTGTTCCTAAGTGGGAATGGAACGACATTACCTTTACTTGCGAGTAATCGATGTAATTCAACCCTCCCTGTTTTTTTTATTTTTCCACGGAACCTGCATTGCACATTGGAATATAAATTGTAGAATTGTAGAATAATTGTAGAATAATTGTAGAATAAATTTATTTCAGTAAAATATGTGATACAGATACACTCTAGATGTATTTATGATTTGATATATCTACAAATCTAGAGGTCTCATATATTGTTTAGGGCTTTTAAGTTATCAGCTATCAAAATAATTTAACTTTAATGATAAAGTACTTTCCGTGAACTGCATACCGTGAACTTTTTATCTCTTTAGTGAGTAAATAATACTTTATTGATTTTCATTATTATAGTTATAGTCCGTATGGTTTTATTACCTAACTTTGACATAACAACCAACTGTTAAAGATAACAATTGTTATTTCAAAGTTATTATTATTGGAGCTCATTTTTATGGCATTTTCTATAACAGCTGAAATTCTTGGTCGATTGGTCACACTCAGCACTCGCCTTCAGTACAAACAATGTTATAAATATCCATAGATCGTCACTGGATAGCGCTTGAAATATGCTTCTAACAATTTCTAAATGTCCATCTATAATTGTAAATGGGAGAATTTTAGTGTTCAAAATCGAACCCGCACCATACAACAAATAATGTGTTGAAAAAGCGAAGGGCGCTTGTAGAGCGTAAACAACGCAATCGCTGTTTTCATTTTTATGAACCCAACCCAAGGTTGGGTCTATCCATCCTGATTTCGTCTTTTATACGAGTATATGATACATTAATTATTATAATATAAATTATTATGAAACGATTAATAATCAATTTACAATATATTTACTTTTTTATTTATTTTTCAACTTCACGATATCTCCCGCACATATCAAGGTATGTAGATAGAACCTAGCGTTAAGAAACTCCGTCCCCCACTTTCCACTTTTCCAAGGCATTGCGTGTTGATTGACGGAACTCAACGCCGCGCCTTGCCTTGTTCCCAGAGCGAAGAATATGAAAACAATTCAATCTTCCCTGTAACCCAAGTGGTAATCCCACAGCCACACACAGTGGCAAGCCCACAAACCATAGCGGTCACAGACAGACGCCGTGCCTCTGCGCCACGACACCATCGTAGCACTAATTATAAGTAATTAGTGCTACGATGGTGTCGTGTCCTTATATCACAAACAATTATAAAACGACGTATAAGGTAAATTACTTAGTAATAACACTATTGTCCTATTTTCATAAACTATTAATATAGAAGTATAGGTAGTAAGTACATTCATAGAATATTTAATAGATATGTGTTTCTATTTAATTTACCTAAAATATTGTTAAGTTGGGGTTTTGATGTTTGTTTTTTTAACAGCTTGAACACTTTAAGCTATACAATACTCCACTGTGGCAAAACTTGTGCACTTCTAACAATAAATCCTCCTATCCCAATCCCATAATATTTTATTTATTTAAGCCATATTCTAATTTATACACCATTCATATTTCAATAAATGCGAATAAAATATAAAATGAACAGAGTGTGTTTTACAACCTCGTGTTTATTAAAAAAAATATATTTTATTATTAAAATTTATTCGTCGTGTGCATATACGAATATTATACATCATAATAAGTTGCGACAAGTAATCTCTATACCTATATAATAAATATATATATACTTATATATAAAGGATAGAAAATTCAATTCTGTAAATAAAAGAATTAAAAAATATATGTATTGGATCTTTTAATATATCGATAATAGAAGCTAAAAATCCACTCAGCACACTTTTTGTCCGTCTGCTTGTTTGGCCTCCGATTAAGCAAAATATAATTAACAGAATGAATGAATCTTGGTATAATAATCGCCTGCAGTCCCGACCAGCATGAAAATATTTGAACCTGTTATTTTATGCATTTCTCAGAATATAAGAATATAAATGAAAAAGAGATAAGATCAACCGGGAGACATCCACTGCCGGACAAAGGCCTCCCCTATTGAGCGTCATAAAGAGCCGTGGTGACTTGTATATTTTATATTAATTTCACCTTGATTCCTTTACGAGATTTTGACTAAATGGTCTTGACAGACGGACAGACACGATAAAGTGTCCCGTAAGGGGTCCGTTTTTTCCTTTTAAGGTACGGAATCATAAAAATAGACGCATTTAACTTACGCCGACTACTCGCAAGTAAAGTTAACCTATACAATAGATTTTGTCGGATAAATTAATAATCTTTCTTTTTAATATGATCATTATTAAAAAAAAAAAGTTAAAATAATGTTTTTTAATGTAATATTAATATTATTTTAAACATTGGCGATGCTAAAAATAGAAAATAGAGAACATTTGCCAAGACTAGCCAAAGATGGCGGTGTATTTAAAAAAAAACAAGATATAATTATCTAAATCGTTCCAAGATATAGATTATAAATATCAAAAGTGAATATGTTTATTTTTGGTGTAATGTAAGAAATTAGAAAAAAGTTTGCTTGCAGATGGTATGTTCATTATATATAGTTATTAAGTAATTATTGCATATAAAAAAGTTAATGAAAGAGCAGATTTAGGATTTTAAAATTAATACAAAATTTAGTTTATTTTTCTATTACGATGGTAAATTAAAAAAGAATGAAGTGTTATTAATTACTTGACATTTAAAATGATATTTTCATCCGTAAATAAGGGTACTAATGCATCCTTCGTAATGAATCCATCCAGCAAACCTCCTTGGTAATAAAGTTACAACAGTACCTAAAATTGTATTTTGTTAATAAAAAAATCTTTTCAAAATCTAAAATTTTAAAACGAACGCGATTCAGTTTATTAAATCAGGTGAAGCCGTAAGCAGGTCGCTAGTACAGAAATAATACACTTAAGCTAGACCTATTAAATAATTATTGTCGTTTTCATTATACGAGTATGTCGCATGAATCAATATAAACGGTACCCGATATAACAGTCACCTTAGACAACACCAAAGTACCAACGCATAGTTTGTTGTTGTGTAGAGATTTACTTACTAATAAAAATTTACAGGTTACTGAATTATGATGGAAAACATTCGAAAACTTGTATTAGGTTATAGTGATTTGCCAACGCTACTTTCGAATGTTGCCATCATGTTGAGAGTACTTGCACTTAATATAGACAAACGGAACACTAAACGTAAGATTATTATTTTTATTTAAAACTAACATTGCCCCCGAGGTGGAATCGAACCCGTCGTGTTTACGGTTAGATGCTGTACCGTTGCATCACGAAAATTCTTTTTGAATAGATTTTTGTAAGATAATATAGCACAATATTTTGATTTAGCTCTATTATAATACACCATTTTATATTAAGCCAGCGTTTGTAATAAAAGCGCACAAAATTAAGAACAGAATCTCCTCCTCTCTGCTACAAAGCATTAACGTCAAAACCGAAAAAAACATCAGCTATTAATATCCGAGATCTACAAAACCGGCCAATTTTACCGCTAACGGATAAAATTTCAGATAGTAAGCTGGTAATTAATGCTTTTACCTGTTACCTGACAGATAATTAACGTGTAGACACACGTTAATTATCTGGCAGGTAACATCTCTGTCAGCGCGTTATCTGCCAGACAAGGAACGTATTTCCTTTCTGTGACTGCAGTATATCTGCTAGATAAAATCATAATATCAGCTATCAGGGACCTATCAGCAACGTGGCGAAAGCAGCTTCCTTCAGTCATAAATTTATACCTTGTTTCTTTTCTATTATTTTTCTATATCTATTACATACTATAAACAACTGTTTTTTTCTACATGCAGTGTTTGCCTTAAATATGAATATGATACACAGTTTTGGTTGCGGACACTGCACCTGACTCGCGCGTCTTAAGTAGCGGGCGTGGCCAGATAGACAGATATTTGTTACTACTATTATCCTCACTTATAGAACGACTCGCACGCCTGAAGTTACACGAACAAATGAACTCCAATATTAATAACTTTCTTTATTTAAGGTATCCCAATACTTTTTTATATTGTGACTATCATAATAATCACAAGCTATGTCTACGTGTACATTTTCTCTACTGTGTGGTACACATTTATATATTGCCGACGCACAAACAACAGAGTATCAGCCATTATCAACTTCTCAGTCGGTGTTACCAGTACAATTGCATTGAGTAAACTAATATTTATGTATTTATTTGAGTAAGTTATTCATAATATGATTTTTATAAAGTCAAATATAGATAATAAAGAATATTACTGTTATAAAATAGTACAAAAAAGTGGTGCATTAATGCCATCGTGGCGTAACTGAACCTACCTGAATGAACTCTAAATATATTTGTATTCCCGGCCTGAAGAGGTAACAGCAATTTGAGTCGTTGAAAACTGAGTGACGATAGGCTTTCTTGAACTTCTCTCTGCTTGCAATTATTATAATCTTAATATAAATCTTATATATTATTAATATTTTGTGTATTTCTGCCCAAATCATATTCATGTCTGACCCACATTCCAGCCTAGTCTGTGGTAATTTTTACATTTATCAATTTAAGTAATGTTATTTTTCACAGGAATAAAATAAGGGAAGTTATAGCAGGATATCTCGAATGTGATAGTTTAATAGTCCCTGGAAGTCAATTTGAAAATAATATTACAAAGACCATGAGGCTTGTTAAAAAAAGAGCTATGTTTTTTTGGATAGTCATAATATTTAATGGCGTTTTATATATACTTAAACCATTGTTTATTCCTGGGCGTCACTTTCCAGAAGATGATTTTACTCTTTATGGTAAAATAGAATTCTTGTTTGGTTTAAATTGTCGAATATAGAAAATATTTAAAACAGATATTTTCAATAAGATATTTTAAGCATAGAACCTAATAATATTTTTTTCTTCTAGGTTTAGACCCGATGTTTGAAAGTCCTAATTATGAAATCGCATTTTTTTTAATTTTTACTAGTATTGGTTTAACAGTTTTTGTATCTTCTAACATAACTGCTTTTCTAATCATCATTACGGGCTATATTGAAGCTCAAATGCTCGCCTTAAGCCAAGAAATATTACAAATTTGGAATAATGCCAATAAACATTTTGATAATATAGAAACTATTCTAGATTTTGACCAACTTGAAGACCAAAATAACCAAAATGAAGTAAACGAAACTGCTCTTAATGATAAAGTGAGAGATCGTTTGAAAGATATTGTTAAGATTCACATCATTAATATGAACCTATTATGTCAAATAGAGGCAGTTTTCCGTGGAGCATTAGCTGTAGAGCTCATTCTTCTATTTATAAGTATAACAGCCGTGCTTTTAGGAGGTTTAGAGAATACTTATTTAGAATTACCTTTTTCCCTAATGCAGGTAACAATAGACTGTTTCACTGGTCAAAGATTGATTGATGCATGTGCCAGTTTTGAAACTGCTGTATATTTTAGTAAATGGGAAAATTTAGATACACAAAACAAACGAACCATACTTCTAATGCTACAAATATCACAAAAGACTTTAACATTAACAGCAGGTGGATTGTCAACACTAAGCTACCCGTTTCTCATGTCTGTATTAAAATCGATTTACTCAACATTCACTACTTTACATTCAGCTTTGTAATTTATAAATAAAGGATAATATTATATGCTGGATATATTTTTTACTGTCAGTCTCCCCATCAGCTTATCTATTTACCTGCTCTTTGCTTTTGCCTATTAGATTATTCAGGGTATTATCACATAAAATCTTTTTTTAGACTTTTAATTCTTGCCGCTTATATAAGAATATTTTACCCTATCATGCAATTATTGTAATTATTGTAACAAATCGTTTAATGAGGTAGCCTAACCTTAAATGAGGTAGATTTTATTAGTAAAATATCTACCAGGTCTAAAGAAAGACATCAACAGATAGATAAGGCTATCTACTAGGGACACACAAATGATAGCTCACGTCTTGACTGCTCTAAGTCTCTTTAGGAGATTCTAAGCAAATATTGTGTCCGATATCACTTGAGCGACATACAAAAGCTTTTCAACTACTATTGAAACTACAAAGATAATTTTTTATTTATTTATTGTTTAAATTTATATACAGCTACACTACTCATACAAAAATCTTATACAAAAAGTTCCAGAAATTTGTTTAGAGATAAAAGACAAACAACACAAATATACAGTGAGACGAGCGGACAACCATGTACTACAAAAGACACGAACAAAATATGGATTATTATGGATATTATTTTACCGCCCTCAGAAAAAAATCGATAAATTAATTTAAATTTCACCCACTAATACTTAGCGGTTCTTAAGAAATATGACGACTATATTACGATTATTTTACAATTATTTTATTTTATATATACATTTACTTCAAGTTTATTTATTTGTTTTTTTTTCTCTTTGTTTCACGACCACTGAACTAACCAATAGCCACGGGCTCTCTCGTTACATTAACAAAAAGTATACATTTAGACAAAAAGATCTTCATAGTATGGAATAGCACAAAAACTATATAATACTAAAGCAACTAAATTAGAATATTTAAAATTAATTATTCTTCATCAATGATTATGTAATGCCTACAAAAGTCTCCTACAAATGCAAATACAAATTATTGTTTATATTTGATCGATATCAATTGATGACAGACATTATCATGGATCGATTTTTAGATTGTATGTAATGTTTGATGTTGGACAGTCACTTACTGTTTTAGTGCGAGTTACAAAATTACAATCTACGATTTCGAAAAAAGTGAAAACACGCTCACTCTTGCTTGCTTAATCAAGTTTTCATATTTTCATTTATAATTACATAACATTAATATACTCGTTTTCATATGATAAATTATTATGAAAGTTAAGTGTGTCTACGATGTGTACGAACATGCCACCAATGCATGTAATACGTAAATTTGGTTTGGGCTACACCGATCTACCAACGTTGATTTGGAATGTCTCCGTGTTTTTGAGGGCGATAACGCTTAATATCGACGGTCGAAACAAAACACGTGAGATTCTCCAGTACATTAAATATTCACCCTTATTAAAAAGCTGATATCTTTCGGGAACTAGTTTGAATTGAAAAGTTCTTTCAGTATTGTTATTTGACAAACCGTCATTCGTCCACATAATATTATGTTATATAAGACGATATATAGCTTAGCGTCTTCTTCTGCCTGGCATTAGTGGCAGTCTCCACTTTGCACAATCATCACGGTCATCGGTCACATTAAGCATTTCGACACTTTCTGCACCAACCATGATTTGCCTGTTCTAAGTTCTAAGAATTTTAACAAATTCTTTATATGTATTGCCTTTTAGTTTTCCACTACTTTGTGATTTTAACAATTGTTTTCAGCTATTCCAAAACCTTGTCACGTCATCACTGTTATATTAATTTCATGTTACTTCTACGTTTATCTAATATCGATGATTTGGTACGTGTTCTTCTACTGTCGGACAACAAGTGACTGGATATCCGCCATCATTGTTTTCTCTCTTGGTATTTCCAGTGAGATTGGTGTATGTAAGATGTTCTACTTATATTTCTATGAGTAAGTACTACTTGCAAAGTATGCATAATATAGCGTTTTTATTTTAAATATTATTTTACTTAAAGATAAAGCATGATGTTGAGTCCCACCACTTACCTCTACGAGTTCTGGATCTGTATCCAGTTTAGGTTTAGAGTAGCTAAGTATTATTCTTAAATATTTTACAAATATACTGTAATTAAACCAGATTAATATTATATTTTGACATTATATGATATTATTTTTGAAAACCCTACGTTTCGAACACTGTCTAGTAGTCCGTGATCACGGGAAGACTGATAATATCAATAGAGAAGACGGTTGAAATTTTTTTACTGCCCATTTAAAAATTTGTAAAAACTCTCAAACCCGTGGTGGGATACCAGAAGGCGTGGTACAGTCAGCCAATTCTGCAGGAATCTAGGGCAGTACGTGAAGCAACTAAAAAATTTTTACACATAGCGAATATCAATTGACATTCGCTATGTGTAAATATATATATATATATATATATATATATATATATATATATATATATATATATATATATATATATATATATATATATATATATATATATATATATATATATATATATATATATATATATATATATATATATATATATATATGTAAATAGATACTCTATTTAATCCGCTATATAAACTTTAATAAAAAAATTACTAAGCTTGATTACCTACAGATGGTTACAGCTGATTTGGTCTGATTAGTAAAACCTTTTTTTTCAGGAGCAAAGTAAGAGATGTGGTTACCGAGTATTTAACATGTAACAACTTATTAATACAGGGGAGTCGCTTTGAAAGTAATATTTTGAAAACAATGAGACATGTTAAGAAGAGGGCTATGATATTTTGGATTATTATCATATCAAATGGCTTCGTTTACATCACAAAGCCTCTCATCATTCCCGGTCGCCATTTACCTGAGGATAAGTTCATTTTACTGGGTGAGCTGTTTAAAATCTAATAAAATAATTATAACCAGACCGATTCCACGGAGTACTTTACGTCGCCATAGATTTTTCTTTTAAAATTAACGAAATATCTTTATAGATTATTATAATATTTTTTTAGGTCTAAATCCAGTAATGGAGAGTCCTAATTTCGAAGTAGCCTATCTATTATCAATCGCGGGAATTATTGTTACAGTCTATTTACCTTCTAACATAACTGCTTTCTTTATTATAATTGCTGGATACACTGAGGCTCAACTATCAGCATTGGCTCAAGAAATGCTATTCATATGGGATGACGCTGAGACGTATTATAAAAATTCTAAACATCTACGAGAAAATTACTCAATCGAAGATCATATAAAAACTAAAAAGCTTATCTTAAACAACTTTATAAAATATCGCTTGAAAGATGTTGTTAAAATTCATACATTGAATATAAAAAATATAAACAAAGTGGAATCAGTGTTCCGCGGAGCCATTGCTATTGAATTTACGTTACTCATAATAGGTTTAACAGCAGAGCTTTTAGGAGGATTGGAGAAGACATATTTAGAAGTGCCATTTGCACTAATGCAAGTGGCTATAGATTGCTACACTGGTCAAAAAGTAATAGACGCTTGTGAACATTTCGAAAAGTCCGTATACTTATCTAAATGGGAACACTTTGATAAGAATAATATGGTCACAGTTTTAATAATATTGCAAAATGCTCAAAAAACAATGACTTTATCTGCCGGAGAAATGATTTCTTTAAGCTTCCCAAGTCTTATGGCTATATTGAAGTCAATTTATTCAGCATTTACTACTTTGAATTCTGTTGTGAAATAAATGTTGATGGTCAAGAAAAGCACTGTTTGTAAATAATTTATAACTTCTCCTCCTACTACTGCATCTCTATCGTTACGGAGGTCTTTTATTGACTATGTAGACAGTCAAATATATGTTATTAAATATTATTTGTAAGATTTTTTCGACGATTGTTTGTCGTTTGACATTAAAGGATGGGAATCAAACACACTGTTTAGATTCGACTTATATCCCATATATAGCATATAGAATAGACAGAAAGACATAGACAGAAAGAACCTAACGTCACGTATGGCCCAATTATGTTACGATGTCCTTAAATATAAAGCTTATAGAACGCTATGTATATAATTTGAATTATAAGCATTTAATTGTAATGTTATAATAAATATTTTAAATTCAAAAGAAACCACAACTTATGAAAATATGTTTAGTAAGATGAATAGCCGATAACATACCTACAAATTTATGGGAATTATTAATCGATTTAGTAAACAGCTTATGTTTGATGAGTGTGTAAAAAATATTATTGTTTATGAGTATATCGGTTTTTTTAAGCTGCCATATTAAGTATAGAATTAGTTTATACTTTGTAGCACTATTAAAAGAAACTATAACATTGACTGGGTTTGATTGATTGATTCATACAATATAAAAAAGAAAAAAAATGTGTCTGTACATTGAATATTTTTACGAAAAAAGTAATACAGGGGGATGTAAAAACAATAATAACATATGAATATGTGACATTTAATTTTTTTCTCTATCTTTTTTGTCTGTTTGTACACGTACATCTGTTGATATACTCGATGGATTTGAATGAAACTGTTTGAAAATGTCTGGGCACCTGCCAGATCATAATCTATTTTGAAGAATAACACCTGACGCATTATCAAAGCTGAATTATAAGAAATGCTACCATAGCAAACATGATAGGTCGTGAATAGCACTTTCCATTGACATATCATATTATCAAGGGCCTTGAAGACCTGATGTAGAACTACAATAGATATTAGCTAAATTATTAATAATAAGAAAATAGCTCTTTAGTAATAGTTGTTGGGCATGATGAGCATTTTTCAAAATCCGAGATCTGGAACATCTTACTATGGATCATATTGTCCAGATAAACTATATGAAATAAGAAAATGGCGCCTTAGCAAAAGGTTTTCAGCATACATTTTTCATTGATATTATATATATTTAATATTAATCTGGAACACCTGATGTGTAAGCTAATAACTGAAAAAATAGACTACGAAAATTAAACTATTATAAAAAAAAATAAGTCAATTACATATTAACTAATAATGATAGAACAAAATGTTTGCTATCAACTATGAAAGGACAGAAGAAAATTAGGCTCAATTACGATGAATGATTTTAAGACTAACTATACATATATTCGAAAACAATGATCGATAGTGTTTTTTATGTGACTATTTAAAAAAAAAGCGCTGATATGAGAATATTATAAAACAACTTACAGAGAATTTATTTAATTTCTTTTAATTTAATCTACGCGGTACGCGGTTTGTTCTGTAAGCTATACCTATATGAAGAGCTGATGATTTGAAGATTTCGCATCAAAAACGCGAAAACGTAGATAAATAATATAAATCTGATGTTATTACGTACATTTAAATATATTTAAATGCATTAAATTTTAATAATGTCTAAAACACTGTCACAAAATAATGTCACTGCACACAGGCTCCATTAAATTAAATATAAAAAATATTGAATAAAATTGAAAACAAAATCTTCTCTTTAGGAATATATAACTATTCAAATAATATAAAAATAAATAAAATATCTATACATACGTATTAATTAAATATTAGTGTCTGTTTGTGATATCAAAACGAACGAATTCTCTCGAGTGCATATAGTTAATTGCATGTTACAAAAACAACTATAACGGACATTTTAAATTTTTTTGCCTGGCTGTCCGTCTTTCTATTTGTCCGGGCTAATCTCTAGAACAGCGGAACCGTTTTATACGAAACTTTCACTAGAAGATAGAAGATGCTGTGGGAAAACATTTAGGCGGGAAAAAGTTTTTTGCTAAAAGTTTAATACTGAGTGCGTGAGTACCTACCGGCTACCGTCAAGATAAAATGTAATAAAATATTGCATGTAAAATTTTTTACAGACAAAGTGACACGAAACGTAAAAATAAACAAACTTATTAAGTAGGTACATACTATATAATATACACGTACAGTACAATATAAGAGTACACCGAGAACATCGATCAAGTGAAAAAATACTTAAAACATTATTTTTTTTAAATTGAACGCAGCGGTATCTGAACCTGCGCCTTGTATAAATTACTATTAATAACAATTTCGACGCAGCGTGAGGAAGAACACGTGCCTTAGTGGTCAGAGCGCTTGGACGGTTTCGATGAGGCGCGGGTTCGAATCCCGCTGCGTTCAATTTTTTATATGTTTTCTTTAAATATTTTCTATCCTTAGTGTGGATTAACACTTTAAAAATCAATAAAATATCGATCAAGCGAGCCAACCCCGAAAACATTACACTAGTACACTTCACTAGTATATAATATATAGCCTAAACTAACGTCACATTATGCTTTCTACGACGAAATACGAATGTTAGACAAATAGGCAGACCCTACACCGGTATATATAGATATACCGAAGAAGTTTGAGCATAAAAAAGCATCACAAATCCTCATCCTGCACTAAGTCGTAGAACTATAAAAGTTTATATCTTTTAATAAATAGCAACACTTACAAATATTGCGATATTATAATATATGAAGTATATTATTATGAGTATATTTAAAGAGAATATATTATTTTAATTATCTCATACTAGTTACTACGCATTCCTAGATACTTTACAGTGAGTGTCAGTCAATCATCTAACTTACTAAACAAATTTACGTTACTATTCATACAACATGAAATATGGCGGCAGACACCATTTAAATTTTAAAATTTTAATTTTATATACTTGATAAAAAAAATATTTATAATTTTAATTCTATTCAATAATATAATTAATGTTTTTTTTATGTTGAAATAATAATTTAAATTAGATTTAAATTGTAATATTAGTTTTAAAAACTTACCAACAAGTCGTATCAACGCCTAGAAGAGCACAATTATATTCGTCATCTCACATATTTTGCTTCAGATGCTAAACTTAATATGAATATTACATATAATATACTAATTACGTATTAAATGTTTAAAATTAAAACCCTAAGCAAACCCCTTTAACTTAACACTCCCGCCATCTTTTTCTTCTTTTATTATTTTTTTTTAATGTTGCCAGTTACTTTTTTAGCCATCACTATATTTAACAATTATAAATATTAACAACAAATAATTATATTATATTAATTATAATATTTTAATACTTGTATTAAATAAGACTGACTTGGTCACATGCAACGCATGGAAAGTAGCAGAGTACCGAAGCGAATGCTCGACTCCATTCCAGATGGCAAGCGTAGAATTGGAAGACCCAGACTCACATGGTTAGATAGAGTAACCAAAGATCTTAAGGTCTAAACAATTGAAAGAATGTGGCTAAGGACAAAGAAGGCTGGAATAGAGCAGTTTTGGAGGCTCGGGCCCGGGCTGTATAGCCAATGATGATGATGATGAAATAAGATTAATATGAATAATTTTTTAATTTGATTTCATAATAACTAAAACATATTATTTTTTTATTTAATTATTGTTATTATTTAAATAAACACATTTTATATCAGGATATAATAATCATTACAGATTCCAAAAAGGGACAGTAAGATTTTAAACATAAAAATGATAATTTATATGGACCGATTTAGGTAGACGAACAACATGGGGTGTTTAAAGGATTATGTTTGTGCCGCAAGTAATAGGCACTGCTTCAAATACTTCACCCTATAACGCGATCGGAATCCGGACTTAGATATCCCACATTTTTAAGTTAATGGATTTTAATCTATGAAATTCGAATTTACTCGTAGAACTTATGTTACCTGTCCGTAATTCTCCATTTTGAAAACCAATAGAAAACAAGCAGTGAAGTTGCGTTCCTCCACTCACCGCGCAATGCCTGGAAAGGCGGAAAGCGGGGAATAGTGTTTTAACACTAGGCTCCTTCTGCCTAAAAGATATGGCCATGAAGATTTAAATTAAAAAAAACATAATAAATTCATTTAGCTAATTTCGTTCATACACAAATTATACTAAACATTTTAACAAAATTCAAATATTACAGGATGCCTGCAATAATTAGTTGAAGGTTGATTAAGATTGATAATCGCTAATCAAGTAGATATTATGGTGTATAATTAAATAATCTCATCGTCATTTCCCTCATCAAAAGATGACATCTAGTCTTTATTTTTTATATTTTGTACGTCATGGCGCAGTGGGGCAATGTGGCAGACATTTACACCAGCCTAATTATTAGACGTTAACACGGTAATTGTAGATTCTATCCCCAGTATTTTTCACCTTCCAGCTCTAGTAAGATACAGCGCGGCGTTGAGTTGCGCTACTTATAATTTCTCGAAATTGAGCGAAGTATCTTACTATAGGACTCTGTCTGGATCAAGCAAATTTCTTTTTTTAATTTTTAAATAAAAATGTTTTATATTTAGTTTCACGTGCTTTAATGTATGTCTGTATGTCTGTGATACTAATGCTTACTTCCTATTTTCCAATAAAGCTGAATTTTGGTATAAACCAATATCAGATCAATTGTAAACTGATAATTTTGTCTTATAGAATGCAGAAAATAAAAACTAAAATATGTATATCAAGTCGTACACGATATTAAGAACAATATGACTTATAATTACTAAACCAAGCTACATAATGCTGTGTTAGCATTAGAATAATGGCTGAGATCAGGTTTGATTATCTCAAAGTTGATCTTTAGTCATAGTTTGTGTATTTTTAATGTGAGTGCATTTATTTAAAAATGTTACAGCTGCTAAATATTATATCATTTTATTTCACAGTAGAATTCAATGTAGTATAGCTAGTATATCCATCTAGCTAGCGAAATCTCATTTTGCGATGTCTCCAGCTGACAATTCCCTAACATTATCAGATCAGTTCAACCTTAAAATATATTCCATTTACAACTATATACTTAATATACGGAGGCGAAGCATGAGGCCTTGTCCCACAATACAATTCATATATACTTGTAATTTGGTATATGATTGTTGTAAAGGGTATAATATTCTTGAAACCACCAAGGAGTTCAGCAGTTATTGCAAAAGTAAGTGAGACTAAATTTCAAAATTAAAGTTATTCTCAACTCTTGATCCGAATCGTGCTAAAGATTGACGTTTGCAATGTGCAGCTTTACGACATCTCATTCCCACTCCAATAACTAATTTACCCCATATTCTGTTTCTCTTATGACGTCAAATTTTGTCAAATGTCAGAAATTTCTACAATAATCCCAAATAGTTTTTAGTTCTTCACACAGAGCGTGCGTCTGAGATTCTATATAACCGGCTATAGCTATGAGGTACGCAACTAAACTGACTACAGTGTATATACAAAAAGCAATGCTTTTAATGCTTATAGCTGTTGTTATTTCAAAGTTTGGTGATTCCCAACATTGGGACCATAAGTTAAATGCATACAAATACTACAAAATATAGCGATGGTTTATTATATTATGGATTTAGTTTACTCGTCAAATACGATGACATTTCCTCAGCATCGTCCATACTCTTGGGCGTAAATTAAGCGTGTCCATGTTTTATTAACAGATTGATAAAATATTTATTATTATTAAAATTATAAATGGTGTTTGAATTTATGTATTTTCTATCGATAAACATATACCAATTGTATAAATTATAAGATATTTGTTTTCCTTTTCAAGCCTTATCACAAAATATTACTAATTGATTTTTTTTTTCATTAAGAAAATAGTATTTCTTAGAATGTTGCCCTTATTAGGGCCAAAATCCAATTCTCTATCTTCTTCTGTAACTCTCTATCTTAACTAATGTTTGGTTTAAAAGTAATAATCTCTTGTATAACTCGTATACTAAAACTGACAGATATGATACAGATAATAATAGCTCATAATCCGTATATCTCTATAATATCCGTCAGTATACTGGTCCAGAAGATTGTTTGTCTGGCGTTAATTTATAATACTATCGATTGCTAATTTCTTGTTAATTAAGTAATTATTGCAATTCTGCCTCCTGCAAGTACTACTCTTATAAGCAATTAATATTTCGTGAAAAACAGTTTGTATTAATGTCTAATGGACTTTATATGTATCGATCTTAAAATTAAAATCAAAATATTCTTTATTCAAATAGGCTATTACAGGCACTTTCGAATCGTCAATTAACACAAGTGTCAGTATTGTCAGTCCTACTAGAAGCTACCACCAGCTCGGAGGGCAGTTATGCTGAGAAGAGCTGGCGAGAAACTCAACAGTTGTTCTTTTTTAATTGCTTATGACAGCAATCCGTCTTTACTAACCGATCTAAGAATCTTCTGTATCCGATCTTAGTGTAAGGATAAAGTATTGGAAAATGAATTTGTAGCTATTACATATATGAGTAATATCATTTTATAAAAAATATAAAAAATATATTTATTTAAAATACGAATTTTCTATTGTCACACGTCTCCTGGCTGTTATGCAATTTATCAAAACTACTCCAGTATATTAAATAAAATACTATATAATATAAAAGGATATGAAAACAATTTTTTTTTATTTCAACGTAGATTTTAATGTAGTGTATGCTGAATAAGTGGTCTTCAGCATCATCATCATACAAGGGAAATTCAAGTTGGCTACACCACCAGCTGACAACACCAATGTCCTCTGGGACACTATCAACATGAGAAGAACAGTTTTTCGATTCTGGACACTAAAATTCTCCCATTCACAATTATAGAGTGACGTTTCGAAGTTATTAGAAGCATCTATCAAACGTTGTCCAGCGAGGCAATCCATGAATATTTGTAATATTGTATACGGCAACTGTAGGTGAGTGTTTCCCAAGCCGCCAAGTAGCTCCGCCGTTATAGAAAATGCTATAAATATGAATTCCAAGGCCAAACTAGTTCGCAATTCTTTATCTAATTCATGTAAGAGATTAATATTAGATATATGAAGGATAGTGATGTCTCTCAAACGAACTCTAATAAAAATATTCATTATTTGCCTTTTATTATCAACAGCATGTGTTTTGTCATGTAAATTGTGTTTTATCACGTTATAGAAGTTTAAACTGTCATCCCAAATAGCGTGTAGCTCTTCACTCAAGGCATGCATCTGAGATTCTATATAGCCGACGATTACCAGAACGAACGCTGCTATAGTTACCAATGTATATATACCAAAACCAATACTTGTTATGTTTATAAAGGTTGCTATTTCAAAATTAGGTGATTCAAGCATTGGGACAAGACCTAGAAAAAAATGCACAGTAACGAAATAAATCTATTTGAAATGTAAAAATATAAATTTAGAGGTAGCGGGACTCTTATCCACGTTAATCCAAGCTATTTTTTTTATCGCTGGAATATGGTTTTGGGCAAGCCATCTGGTCAGATGATAGACACTATCCACAAAATCCCTGTCCACTATAAGACAGTCTCTCCCGCATGCCACCATACCACCTCGACGATAAAGAGGTCGTAGAGACGTTGCTCTTCATCAACAACAAAAATAAAATTGAAATAGATTTAGATTTAATCGATTGAATCGGTCGATTGGGTCCAATTTAAGATATGGAAAAAAGTTGAAATACAGCTCTTAAACATTGTCTAACTGTTCTTACCATAAATTAAATATATATCTGTAGTAAAATGTCGTCCAGGTATCATAAATGGTATTATTAAATAGATGCCACCGTTGATAGCTCCAAACAACCAGAGGCTGATGGCACGCCTTTTAACTATCCTTAGACGTTTCCGAAGATTATTAGAAAATCTAGTTCCAGGTATGACTTGAGTGTGACATTGAAGAAATCTCTCTGTTATTTCTTTTATGGCGGTTCTGTAAGTCAAAAATCAAGTTTAAACATCATACATATATATATGGCTTTCTGAGCAAGTTAAAAACAATCCACCGAAAAATCATTAGAAGATTTAAATAATTAAAAATCAATAATAATAATCTTGTACTAATTTTTTACTGGAACCTAGTGTTAAGAAATTCCGTTTCCCGCTTTCCACATATCGAGTGCAGAGAGGCGAATCTCAACGCCTCACTTTGTTTTGTTATCAGAACGAATTTATCCCCCCCCCCCCCCCCCGAGTCGGAATCGAACCTATAACCATCGTGTTACAAACGCTGAAATGCTGCTCCACCACAGTCCTGTTATATTTTAATAATAATTATGTCAAACTTACGAATTTATCTTCATGAAGATCAGTTTCAATAAACATGGGATACTGCATGAGAATAAAGACAAAACTACGGCCACTGCGGTCCAGTCACCAGCTCTTCCATAGTAGCAACATACCAACCAGATCATCGACACCACATACACATATAAGTAAACAAAGCTCCCGATAATAGTAAGGACGTAGAATATGAAAGAAATTCCTGTAAAAGTTAAAAAAGTTAGAACTTATTTTTGATCTACGAGATGAGTTTTCTTTTCAGCCAATTGCTCTTCTCTTACGCATTCAAGTGGCGGAACTTAACACTGTGGTTTGGCCTACCAGAGTGGAAACTACTTGACTACAAGCTCCATATATTGAAATAGATAGATAGATTTAAATAAAATCTCCTTTTCAAGTTTCAAGAACTTTAAGTCCGGATGACTTGACATTCTCGTACTTGAATTTATGCATATCCAGATATAGTTTGTATATAACACACGATGAAGTAAAAAATGAACACTTCCTTGAAATTGTTTTAATAGCATACATTTTTAATACATAATGCAAAATCAAAAACACTTACGGTCATTGTTTTTGAATAAATCTATAGTAATCAATCTCAAAAG
This sequence comes from Dione juno, assembly GCA_037127375.1. Taxonomy (NCBI): domain Eukaryota; kingdom Metazoa; phylum Arthropoda; class Insecta; order Lepidoptera; family Nymphalidae; genus Dione; species Dione juno. The sequence goes on along the minus strand of JAXRJS010000064.1, from coordinate 931,040 downwards.
AAAATTGACATTTCCCAAAACTTCAGGAAATTCATCGTAATTAAGTCCAAATTTCCTCATTCTCCTCCAAATTAGAGAACAAAAGTGTATTTTTATCATTATTAGTTAATAACTGAACTTCTTTTAATAGGTTAATAATTATACACTAATTAGTATTTTTAAAGTATTTTTTTTTCTAAAAGTATTTTTCTAAAGTATTTTTTTATATCTCACAAAAAATAGGAAAATATAAAAAAAATACTAGGTAGGTGTTAAAAATCAAAACCAATTGTTATTTCTTTAACTTTGAACAATAACAATAATTTATATATATATATATATATATATATATATATATATATATATATAATATATATATATATATATATATATATATATATATATATATCTTCTTCTTCTTCCTGGCATTAGTCCCGGCTTTTTGCCAGGGTCTGCCTTCCGACTAAGACCAATCGGTCCATATGAGTGGCGAAGTGGTTTTTTGTGGAGCGATTGCCATCTGACCTCCAAACCCATTACTGGGAGAAACCAAGAAAGGAAAGGGAATAAGAGGCAGAAAGACATGGAATATAGGGGAGGGACACCACTTACATGGATTGGATCGGGTTATGAAAGTGGTGGCTCGAGGTCCCGGGGTCACGTACCCGTATGCCGGAAACCAAATATCGGACAGATAATTGGCTAGACACCCTCTGAGATGCCAACGCCACGCGGTGTTCCCAGGCGGTCACCCATCCAAGTGCTGAACGCGCCCGACGTTGCTTAACTTCGGTGATCGGACGAGAACCGGTGTGTTCAACGTGGTATGGACGTTGGCTATATATATATATATATATATATATATATATATATATATATATATATATATATATATATATATATATATATATATATATATATATATATCCCAGTCAATTATATAATATATATTATGGTCTATCTTATCAGTGCTGCAAAGTACAAACTGATTCTACACTTTATGATTGATTCTACACTTTACTCGTACGTTTACATGTTCATCAAACATAGGCTGTTTACAAAATCTATTGATAATTCCCATATATTGATATGCTATCGGTTTTATTCATCTTTTGCTTTCTGACTAAACATATTAATACTAGGTTTTAATATTTTTAAGGTTCCGAAGCTCAAAAGGAAAAAGCGAAACTCTTACAGGATCACTTTTTTCCGTCTGTCTGTCTGTTTATATGTTAAGACAATTATCTCAAAATCACGTGGAGTAATAAGCTGAAATTAATATATATATTTTTTAATTTTGTATGAAAAAATTGCCGCGTAACCAAAACCTGCAGGGTACTTCCAATTTAACTAGAGTTATGATTATATTTGGCAATAGTACAAATTATAAGTACTAACAAAATAAAACTCGAAAATTGGAAATTTATACATACATCCCAGAAAAACACGGAGTGCATAGTGCCCGCGCGTCTTGACATATATATAAGTGGTTCAAAATTTTCATACGACGACGTCTCAAAATATCTTACTGCAGTGTTTACTTTAAGTGTTATGTAAAATGAAATAACATCGCACTGTTGTAAATAATTGGATCTTACATAGAGAATAATAAGCGTATTTAAAATATTTAGCCCATCGTGACAGAGTGAAACAGGCGTCAGACTGTTAACGCGATGGCCCTGGATTCGATTCTCGCGCGACGAAATTGATTATTTCCGTTTCGTTCCTTTGGCAAATCAGACCCTAATCAAAATTCAATGTTTAGAATTCAGTAAAATGGACAACTTCTGCAGCATGACACCTAATGTAAGCGTGGGATTAAGCGTGAAGCCAAAGCAAAAAAAAATATCTGATTAAAACGCACCGTGCTTACTGTACAAACTTTTCCTTAGACAAGCCCAAGGATCTAGATATTTTTTACAAAAGTACTTTATTCTAACTATTACAAGAAACGGCATAGCAAAATTTGAATCCATGACCTGTGAAAGATTTGCTTTGAATATCAAAAAATATATATCTATTAATATTATCGAGTATCGAACAGTCTACTCTGCCTACAACCGCTCTGAGTGAAGTATATTATCATGTGGTCGCAATCCTCAGCATTGAGAGAACGAGGAAGAAGAAGAATCTAGTAATATAAACAATACTACTTTACTTTATATTTGGAAGCAAGAATTAATTTAAAAACAAAAAACAAGGTATACAGCAAAAATATATTATTATTGTTTCCCTCAGAGACAATAAAACTGAAAAACGGCTTAACGGAGGGTGAATTTACTAAATGTCCTTAGACAAATTGTAAAAATTGGCTAATAAGTTTTTCATTTTGCGCTCGCCTGCTTGTTTGTTAAGTTAAATCTTTTTTTATACATTTTTATTAACAACTAATTGTCGCGCGCTACTTTGTTATAAGTTACTAAATAGGCGGTCTGTTGCTAACATAAGATCCAAATATAAGATGTTCCACATGTACTACCGTTCCGCCACTCAACACACAATGTCTCTAAAGGCGGAAAGCTGGGAACTTAGTGTTAAGACACTCTTAACACTAAATTCACTCTACTTGCCCTGCTAAATGCGGGAAAAATCGTGAAGCTATTCATTTAAAGTGTTAAAAACCAATAAACCCCTTGTGCCTTCTCAGGCTTTAGTAGACAAAATGTTGCCTCCAGTCCTGCCACTCAACAAGGAGTGCCTTTGGGCTTGTCTTTGTCTTTTAGGCAGAAAGCGTACCATACATTTGGGATAGAATGATACAGTTGGAAAGCGACGTGGACGTCGCAATATCTATAAGCAGTGAAAAGAGTGATTTATCAATAGGTTGTCACTGTCATTTAAGAATAATGCTAGGGATTAAGTAAAAATGTTCATAAATACAAAAAGTATAGTAACAAGCCAAATGGTTAGTGTAAAATGCTACCACTATGATCCATTTAAAACACTTAATTGCGTCCGTGTTCCATGATTCTGTTTTGTAGCAGTGCGTAAGATGAATGCTGTGGAGATGCGATGAGACGTCTTTGGAGGATATGTGGAAAACACAGTATCGAAGAAACTGGAGGTAGGTCACGTAAAAAACATAAGGACCTCCCTTTGGGCATGTATGAAGTTAATGACAGGGACAAGACTACTTAGAAAAATTGACAAACTTAAATTTGCGGTCGCATCCACCCATTTTGTAAGAAACGAACTACATACATAAGTTTGTTATAGTTTATTTCTGTGTTAAGCATATAATTTATTAATTTTGAGATTTTCCCCTGGATATACATATACTGTAAGCTCTCACTTCTTATCAAATTTCATAAGTACAACTAATAAGAGTTGAGAAATGGTCTTGGTAGATGGACCGACAAACAGACGGACAACAAAGTGATCCTATAAATGTTCCATTTTTTCCTTTCGAGGTACGGAACCCTAAAAGACACGGTTTTATCAAAAACAGACTGCATAATGGCGACTTTACCTACAACAGCTTAAAAAAACAATGATAACGGTATAGTAACGGGTTCTTCGTACACGTAATCGAGTGTACACAATCGATTGATAATGTCCTTATGGTACATGCGTATCTGTCGTTTATTTAAATTGTAAGGACACTCTTGTTTTAGCTTAAATTACTCTTTTAAAGTTTTATAGAACTAAATAATCTGTTCTTTACTTCATTGTAAAACTATATATTATATCATTTGATTGTTCGGTTAAAAGTGCTAATCTCAGAAACTATTAGTTCAAATTGAAAAAAATCTTTTAAGTAGGATTAATAATGTATTTCTTCAAAAAGTTTTAGGCTATATTACATCACGTTAATCCTTTTAATAGAACCCATGTGACATACACAACTATCTTGATGTAAGCACGCAGACAAAACTCTACGTAAAGCTAGTCTCTTCATACATTATGTACATTAATACTAAAGTGAGTTACTTTAGTATGAAGATGGTGGAAACGCTTCAATCGTTTAGTCTAAATCATCATGATTTTCCAACAATAATTAATAACGTATCAATGTTGCTAAGAATTGTAACTATTGATATTTATAAAAAATCAAAACGTAAGTATATTTTAAAGTAATATATATTAAAAAAGCTTTAAGAAATGTCTTTGACATTATGGAATACTGTGAGATTGAGAATGTTATAAGAATAATGTCCATTGTTTTGCAGCTATTTCCTTAATCTTTTACATTATGACGACAATAGCTGGTCTGAGCTACTTCTATGTGTACACCGTATCGATGCTGTGGATGGTGTTTTTCTTGTATGGAAGGGCAGCTATGTGGACTGAAGTGGCTGTTGTACTCGCTTTAAGCTCTTGCAGCGTTATTTGCCTCACAAAATTCGTCTTTATGAAATTATATAAGTAAGTACAATATATGATATATCTGTGCTAAGCCGATTATGGGTCCCATATTCCCATTCCGAGGTTGGATTATTATTTGATATTTCCATGCTCTAACAAGAAACCAAAGCGCTGCGTCGAGTTCTGAATAAAATATTCCGAAAATTGAGAAGAAGGGAGTGTCTTAACACTAGGTTTCCTCTGCCTAGCCTGCTAAGATAATCTTTCAATGACATTTGAAAAATAATTATATACTGTGATTTTAAACAGGAAAGAAATAAAGGATACTGTTGATAAGTTTCTAAAATGTGACGCTCAAGTGATATCAGGCACAAGATTCGCTAAGAACCTCCTAAAAAGACTTAGAACGGTCAAGAGTAGAGCTGCTATCATCTGGGTCTCCCTCGTGGCAGATGGCCTTATTTATATATTGATACCATTTCTTACACCTGGTAGACATTTCACAAATGAAATCTACCTTATCTATGGTAATAAACGACTTGTATTATTTAATAAATGTAAATTCAAATTTGGCTAAAATAAAGCAATCCAAACCTTGAGTCTCATGTTTGTATCTTTATTGTTTCAGGTTTGGTCCCTATGTTAGAATCACCTAATTATGAAATAGCCCTACTCCTCACAACTATCACCACTGGTTTCGGAGTTTACACAATGGTGAGTGTTGCCGTATACGTGATCGTCATAGTCGGTTACGCTGAAGCTCAAATGCATGCTTTGAGCGAAGAACTAAGAAACGTTTGGTCTGACAGCCAACACTTCTACAATGAAATTAGATGTAATATTGAAAAAAGTCATATGATTTACAACAAATACAGAATCACAAATGGATTCATTGAAATCCGTTTGAGAGATATCATCAAATTTCATATTATCATTATTCGTTTATTCCATGAGTTGGACAGAGAATTTCGCCCGACCTTAGCTTTGGAATGTAGTATTATGGCGTTTTCTATAATCGCAGAACTACTTGGTGGCTTAAGGTATACTTACCTACAGTTGCCATTTTCCTTAATCCACGCTTCCATGGACTGCTTGACTGGCCAACGTCTTATCGATGCTTGCAATAATTTTGAAGAAGCTGCATACAATTGTAAATGGGAAAATTTTAGTATTAAAAACCAAAAAACGATTTTGATAATATTGAGGTTATCACAAAAGACCCTGATGCTATCAGCTGGGGGTATGGCTAAGTTGAATTTCAATTGTCTTATGATGATATTAAAGTCCACATATTCAACATATATGACCTTAGAATCTACATTGAAGTAATTATACTAAATTTTCAACTTTCATACTAGTATTATATATATATATATATATATATATATATATATATATATATATATATATATATATATATATATATATATATATATATATATTTTCACGCTGTATCCTGCATTTAGCAGGATAGGTAGCGAAAACCGTAGGTAGAAAGAACATAGTGTTTGCCTTTTCGTCAAAAAGCACATACCGTCGCGTTTACACGTACGTAGACACTGTGCCTCTATATTATACTCGTATAAGTCAATTTCATAAATTAAGTTATAAATCATTGTATATATTTATTATTTGTTAATAAATATATAATAAATAATATTAAGGAATTTAGATTATTTAAAAAAAAAGTACCTATGTATAGGACTTTCATATTAAACTATTATTGAATTGGTTTCATATAGGTATATATTTTTCATTACAGAATTTATTAAAATTAATAAATATTTTTTGTAACGGAGAATTATTTTTTCAATCTTACAGGTCGTCCTTTAAATTTTTTGTTTCACAGTGTATCTCGCACATATGAGGCAGAGGGATGCTTGTATAAGGATACTTCGTTAATCACTCTCCCTCCATCTATGGCGGAACTCAACGCCGTGTTTTGTCTTGTTATCATAGCGAGGAAAAAAAAGTAATTCACACATTCACAAAATTTGTTGTGAATTGGAATCAGACCCACAGCCATCGCTTTTATATTATACAAATATGTTTTTTACCAGTCTTTTACTATGTACCCCGTACGTTAAGCCTAAACTCTGACGTTCTGACCCCACGTAGTGTTCTATTAAACCAGATGACCCCATAACTGTTGTTACACCGTCATGACATACGCTTGAGTGGTGTTCGCCCACATAAGTTAGATCTCCTTCAGAGAGTCCAAAATAAATTCCTTAGAATTGTATGCGGATGCCCTTGGTACATTCATAACGTGGACATATATAAAGACTTCTAATTGGAACCGATAAAAGAGTTCTGCAAAGGCTTAGCCAAGCGCTACTACGAGCGCGCAGACACCCACTCCAATCCCCTCATTTTGTTCTCCCTCGGTGTCGGTGTGTAATCATTTGCGGTCACAGCATTTAGTCAATTTAAAAAATAAAATTACTGTTGCTAACGCCCCATACGTGTGTGGGAAGCACACGACATTCACAGAGTCATCTACGGAAACAAAAGTCCCACTTATTTGACAGCTGGACCACACGTTGGCGTGGCTGGGTCCAGCGATTAGGGACTGTGAGGCTCCCTTAGATTAGTCTAAGTGTGTCTTCAAGTCGCGGCTGGTTTGTTAAAAATAAGGAACGTTGAGGCTCGAACCTCACAGCCCATAAAAAAACCAGTTACTTTACTTTACATTTGATTATAAAAAAATCATTTCTTATCCATACTTTGATCTATATATATATTTTAATGTTAGGTCTAGCTCTGACACTGAAACTGTACCTGATGTAGAACCATAATAGACCAGCTGAATTATAAGAAACAATGAACAACGTAATAAGCACTTTCCAATGACATGTAAATATCAAGGCTCTGGAAAACCTGATGTAGAACCACAATAGATGAATAGTATACCTAAACTATAATAAACCAACAAATGGCTCTTTAGTAAAAATGTTTGAACGTGATGACCATTTATCATTAAATATGAAAATTCAAGATCTGGAACTTCACATTTTCCATTAACATTTTGATATATAATGTCAATGACCTTGAACACCTGATGTAGAACAAAAATAGATAAGCTAAACTAAAAAATGTAGAATACAATCTCATAATTCTCAACTAAAAAGGTTAGCAGTCCCGAAGGATCCTTGCCAGCCGCAAGGATCATAAAGTCAACGCCAACGAAGTTGTTAATAATTCTTTTAAGTAAATAATTTCTCTTTTACCTTTACCTACATTTACGAGGTAAGCAGAGGCCAGAATAAAACTTACCTTACCTTATTCACTCCATCATACATTATTCAACCAGTTAAGTAAAATGCTGTGGAGGTGATGATTGTGATTCATCAGAACAAATAGAGTCTCTGAAGAAAATTATTAAAGAAACTAAATAATTAAAACATCTATTCAATATTATAATTTTTATTTTCAAAAAACGTTATAAAAAATGGCCTCGCTGCCTGCAAATAATGTGAAGATTATTAAAATTGTTTCCATACAAACTTTTATCACTTTCCGGAACTTTCTTTACCAAAATTTTCTTTTCTTGATGACCTAAAATTTGAAGTTTGAAGATTTATGTCTTGCTGTCTATTCGTGCAGCTATTTATAAGTGTCTGTTTATATACGATTATAAATTTGAACGCAGCGGGATATGAGCCCGCGACTCATGACAACAATGGAGAACTTCAACGCAGAGTGAGGCAGAACGCATGGCTTAATGGTCAGAGCGCTTGGACGGTTTCCGTGAGGCGTGGTATCAAATCCCGCTGCGTTCAAATTTTTATATGTTTTCTTTAAGTATTAATACCACTTATCTATACAAATATTGAAAAGTCAAAAAGTCTGTTTGAATAAACGCGGTGACGTCAGCAACGATGGATTCAAATTGAAAAATTCTTAACATATTGGATAGTTATTGGCAAGCTGCAGGCCTTATGACCCACTGTATCTGCTGCTCAGATTAGAGTTACCCCAGGCTCTTAGAATGTCTAAGTGTAATGACAACACATTAATTATTTCCATTTTACCTATAGTAATTTGACTTAGACTGACTGACTAGAAAAATGTATAGGTTATTAAAAAAATATTCTGCTAAGTGAAATATGAAATCCATCCTTAGAATTATATAATATACAATATTATATATTTACTGAGACTTTATAGTCTGTTCAGTGTTGCTTACAAAAAAAATATTAGATATTTAGATTAATTTGCACAATTTCGTTATAAGAGAAATACGATCATTTTAATTTATTTCTTGCTTAATCAATCCAAGATTTGGTTCTATGAAACAAATATTCCTAGAGGCCAAAATATTAAAATAAGTACTTTTAGTAGTAAGAACAAGATCTCGGCTAATCTTGAAATGTCACTAATTAATTTTTAGAACGTACTTCGGAGACGACGCTAGTGGTATTCATTCGAATTTGGGAGCTCCGGACAGTGGAGGGGAGCGTTCATTTAATATACTAATTTATTTTACAACGGAGGAATAGTGTTAAAAGATTTTTTAATTTGTAGGTAAATTTTACTGCACTTTGCCTTGCTTATATTATGTATTTACGGTAGAACTAATTACATTAAATTAAACAACTGTAGGAACCTAGACACTCTGTTCTTATCGCGTGTTGCGTGGCGGAACTCAACACCGCGCTTTGCCTTGTTGCCAGAGCGAAGAAAATGAAAATAATTCATTCTCCCATCATGGGAAGCGAACCCACAAGCCGTCGCGTTTACAGGCAGACACTGTGCCCCTGTGCCACGACGGTCCTCCTTAATAAAAACTTAGATGTAGGTAAGATTTTCGATTGATTTTTTATTGCTTTTCAATCAAAAGAAATTCATAATAAAAACAGAAATCTCATGACATGTATTTATAATTAATTTGGTTACTCATCAGAACCATACAAGTTACACAGCTCTAAGAAAACTTATTTATGTTCTTAAACTCAAAAGTTCCTAAACTTGATTACATCAAAGAAGGAAAGCTTCAGTAAATAACTGTTTGCACTTGCCTTATTATACTAACAGGCTATTATATCAAAACATGTAAGCCGCAGCTTTAAATCTAGCACGCAGACTACCTTTTATCTTTTATTAGCTTTTACCGCTAGCTTCGCCTCCGTTGTCAAATCCTGAGTTAGAGTAATCCTGACCTCAAGAACAGTGGGACCAAATTTTTAAAAAAATTTCAGTTCTATATGACTACACCGTCTCAAGCCGCCCACATATATATATATATATATATATATATATATATATATATATATATATATATATATATATATATATATATATATACCCGTATACAATAGCGAGTACTTAAATAATTGTATGGGCTGGAAAGAATAGTAAAATAGTAAAATCTGGAAACTACAAAAACAAAATATTTTGCCTAAACACTTAGATAAGAAGATACTATATAACGTAAAATATATTTTCAATAAACGTAAACAAAAATCAAACCCACCAGTGTCACAAATATCTCGACTGAGTCATAATGGCGTTAATTTTTTTATTATAAGAAATTCGCAGGTGCTAGTTTTAAAATTTAAATTCTATAATTACAGGTACATTTACTTTAATCATGGAGGTATATTTTGATTGACATTTAAGTTTGTAAAGCAAAAAAATGAACTAAGTATGTATGTTTATAAAAGGAAAATAAATAACAACGTAAAAAAAAATACACCATCCACGTTCGTTTGTGATTTGCACTCTTAGATATTTCTGAAGATGGACAAGGACGAGCAGTAGACAAAGGCTTCACACCTTTTACCTTAGGCATAGGGAGCTGGCGTAGACCCGTCAATTGTATGGCTGGGTTATTAGACAAAGTGGTGAGCCGTGCAGTGATTGTTGGCATTGCTATTCCACATGAAGATAATTTCGTGAAGGTAGAGAAGAAAAATAAATAGAATATTTGGACTTGGCGCAGTATTGCCAGTCCTTACTCTGGAGCCCTATCCACCAATAACCTGAACTCTTGTCCCATTGAATTTATTTCATATTTCAATTTATTTCTTTTATATTTGTCTTGCACTATTGGACAAAAATACTTTAATATCAAATAACTCTCATCTCCCATTTCCGTCTAATATCGAAACTGAATGTGTTGCCCAACGTTGCATTTTGTATAACTGAATTACAGAAAAAGCTATATTTTCCCTATTATAGTGCTTCCCCAAGTGGGATTCGAACCTACATCCATTCAGACAATTTGACAATCAGTGTGACATTAATAAATTGTAATTTATATATTTTATATAAAACGGTACAATTGCGGTATACTAATAGTGAACATTATATTGGAAAAAAGTACTTTTTCATTATAATTAAAACCAATTAAGTAATTTGAGCGTCACTCAAGCTCTGTTAATTTATTCTAAGTGATAAAAATGAAACCGTTTCTTTATATTAATTTCGAAGTCAATAAGTTCTTTTGGCAATTAAATATTCAAATTCTATTTCAAAGGAATACTACGAGGAAGACGTACCTGTTAAATTTTATAGACTATTTACATATATATATATATATATATATATATATATATATATATATATATATATATATATATATATATATATATATATATATATATATATATATATATATATATATATATATATCATACTTTTTCCCGCATATAGCAGGGTACATAGAAGAAACCTCGTGTTAACACACTCCGTTCCCCACTCTCCGACTTATTTGCGAGACAGCATGTTGAGTGGCACAACTCACCGCCGCGCTTTACCTTCTTACCAGAAAATGTAATAATTCATTCTCCCCGAGTAGGAAAAATCCCACAACCGTTGCCGATATATGTACTTGTGTGTTGATAGTGCCACGGTGTCCTACCTAAAGATAGACAGAACCCTAGAGACAAGACACCCTCTCTCCCTCCTCTTGAATTTTCTCCTAAATTCCAGACTATGCGTGTTGAGTGGCGAAACTTAATCGCACTATTTGTTTTGCTTGATACATATAATATTTGGTTTTATTAATTTCTAATCTTAACGAGAAATTTGCTTTATATGAAGTCAAAAATGAAATTCGCCAAGTTGGGACTGGAGCACAGTGATTTACGTACTCTGCTAGAAAACGTTGGTATGCTATTCAGAGGATTGACTATTAACATCGATCAGAACAATATTAGGCGTGAGTACCTTTGTTTTGTTTAATTATTTAATATAAATAATTAAAAAACAACTATATTTAATTATATATATTTAACAACACACAAAACAACTATATTTAATTATATATATTTAATATAAATAATTAAAAAACATTTAATATAGAATTTGAAGTAAATTAAAACAATTATTTTATATTTAATAAATCTTTTTTTTTTAATTCATATTTTTTACTTATTTATTTTGTTTTAATTTCTTATTCATCTACGCAATTTCTATAGATTATTTAATCTCCAGCAATTTTATCATTGTAAAGTAATTGTTGCTTCATATTTCAGCGATTACTTGGACTATTTATATATTGATAGCTCTGGCTGGAGCCTGCTACATCTACGCCTACGTTTTTTCCATGTTGTGGTTCGTCATATTCCGATGTCAAGAATGTGGTCATATTACGGCTTGCTTCGTAGAGGTCTCATTAGGCATGTGCAGTGCTTCAGCAATCATTAAAATCTTTTACATCAAGTTATATGAGTGAGTCCTTTTAACATTATCCAAGAAAATCTTGGATTAAAAGCTATGTTTTCGATTGATTTGATTTGTAAAATAATTCTAGAACAACAGTCCAAGATTTGGTTTATGAATACACCAAATGTGATCATCTTGTAATACCTGAAACCCGTTTTGCGGGAAATATCAAAAAGAATCTTAGAGTTGTGAAGAGAAGAGCTCTAACTATTTGGGTAGCTTTCGTTATCAACGGTATAGTTTATGTTTTAATCTCTTTTCTGAAGCCAGGACGCCATTTGACTGAAGATTTATATGTTATTTATGGTAAGTAAAAAAGTTCAAAATTCTTAATTTCATATAAGTTACAAAGATTATAAGTACAGGTATGTAATTGTGTAAATTACCTTCTAGAACCATTCTACGCGATCAGGCACAGACTAATAAAAATTGTTTACATTGCTCTCTAACTAAACAACATATGCTAAGAATGAAGAAATTAAATATTTTGCTTTCAGGTCTGGAACCAATGCTGGAATCTCCGAATTATGAAATTGCAACAATGTTAATGATGCCTTCAATAACCATAGGTGTTTTTAGCTTATCGACTATAGTAGTTTTTATGGTGGTCATAGTCGGCTATATAGAAGCTCAAATGCTGGCTCTGAGTGAGGAATTGCTTAGCCTATGGCAAGATAGTAAAATATTCTGCGAAAAAATCATGGAACAAAATAATATTCTTAGCGACAAAACAGAAAATGCTGTCAGGAACATATTCATCAAGAACCGTTTGAGAGATATTGTCAAATTTCACATCATGAATATTAAACTCAGAAACGATGTCGAAAACAAATTTAGAATTATATATATAATTGAGTTTATCCTATTATTTTTTGCAATTGTTGCCGAATTATTGGGTGGCTTGGAGAACACTTACGTCCAATTGCCATATACATTTGATCAAATATTCTTAGATTGCTTGATCGGCCAAAGATTGTTGGAAGCAAGTATAATATTTGAGCAATCCTTATATAGCTGTGAATGGGAGAATTACGATGTGGCTAATCAGAAAACGGTTCTCTTGATGCTCAGAAATTCCCAAAAAACATTAACACTCTCTGCTGGTGGTATAGCTGTGCTAAGTTACCCATTTCTAATGAACGTGATAAGATCTACTTATTCCGCGTATACAACTCTTCAGTCTACTGTTACAGAAGTCAAGATTAACTAACTAACCAACATATAATTACTTTTACTGTCTTGTTCACTTGTTTATATATATATATATATATATATATATATATATATATATATATATATATATATATATATATATATATATAGCTTCACGCTTCACGGAGACATTGCGTGTTGAGTGGCGGAACTCCACGCCGCGCTTTGCCTTGTTGCCAGAGCGAAGAAAATGGAATTATAGTATTACTACATTGTTGGATTTCATTTGATATGTAGTACAAACATTTAACTTTGTCATTAATATTGCACGAATTAAACAATTGAAAGCATTATTTTATTTAATTTTATTTTACCCTTCAAACGAGCTTATAATAACATATTAAGTAATTTTTAATATATATGTATGTACATATATATATATCTACAACTATTGCACGTAGAGTGAAGCACATGCTGACTGCTCTATGAAAGCCGCAACCAGAGACAGATATAAGACAAAAGAATCGATGAAACCTTATTTCAGGCTAATAAGTCTGTACTGGTAAATATATTGAAGAAATGATATCGAGATACCATTGTAATGAAATTACTTAACTTTTCTAATAATATTAATTTCTTAATTTAACTTGTAAGAGATTTCCCTTTATCGCTCTCAAACCAACGTCCATTTGAAATTCCAGTCTCTCGGCGTCTGATTCAAATACTAATTGTTTTACGCAATGGGCTAAAAGGATCTTCAGGATCGTCATTGCGTATCTTTTACCTGAAAATTCGTGACAGTTTATGTTTTTGTGACAGTGTTGCAAATATCGTTAAATAGAACGTTAGGCAAGGTCTGATCAGTCTATAAGGAGACATCACAGATTCGGTAATCTAGACTGAATATGTTCAAATATGCTTTTTAATTTAAAGGGAATTATGCAAATTACGAACATACGAAACTCGCTTTATCTCGCTTTATCTAAAAAAACTGAAGATATCGGTTATTTTTTTGTCTCCACAATTAAATAGCAAGATAGACAGGGACCTATTAGACTAGGTAGTATCTCGACAAAGAACCTTCGTTCTCCGCCATCCGCCTGAATTTTGAACGGCGGAACTCAACGCCACGCTATGTCAACCAGAACGGTGATATAGAGTACTGTTATAATTCCAAAGCTAAAAATTTTCCCGCATGAAGCAGTATAAGCAAGCACACAGAAGGTCGCTCTGTTCCCCACAATCTGCCCAATTGTCAAGATATTGCACCTTGCCTGGGGAACCACTAATAAGGGCATAAAGACAAGAAGAATAAGAGCACCTTATCTGGAGTATCATTGTATATAGAGTCGGGAATCGAACTCAGAAAATCTTATTTCCAGTCAGACGTGACGACGGCGCCATAATTCCAATGCATGGTAATATCATCTCAAGTCAGTACATTATATTAAATGGCGTACCGATACAGGCTCTTCTCCCAATACTAAATGGTATAAAAGCAGGATTGTTGGTCGACTGCGGCTGGAGCCAGCGTTCAGGTATAAACTCGTCAGCGTCCTTCCCCCAAGCACGCCTGGACCTACCAGCTCCCCATAAGAAAAGAGAACACAATGTGCCTTTCGGAATTACACACGATTCTGAAATGAATATACGTTTAAAATAAAGAGTTACATACATTTTAATAGCATATTAGTTGGTGACCGAAGCTCCGTTCTCGCGAGCTTTTGCATTTAGCATTTAATCTCTCAGAGATCCACATGAAATATTTTGGATATTTGTTTTGTATATTACAAAGGTAAATGTCCGTCATGCTGAATAAATTTTGTTAAAGAGTAATTTTTTTTATTTCTTATAATTGAGCTGGTCTATTATCTGTATCTATAACAGCAGTTCCTCTACTAATAGTAACATTATACCATATTTCTTCCTAAGGCTTCAAAGCATTTGTATTGTATATACAAATATATTTTATTTCAATCCGTACTTCTGTATGTGCATACAGACTCTGACAAACTTAGCATATTATTATATTTAAACATAGTTTAATAGTTAAATGGCTTGATGAAAATGTATAAAAAATGGCAAAGTAGTAAATGAAATAATATTAATATTTGACTGTCACGCATCATTAACCCCTGTTTTATATGGGTATGGGTATGGGTATCTGAGTCCCTTAACACTAGGTTATCTCTTCAGATCAGCTATGTACACCAGCTGTACATACATTTACATGGCTAAGGTAGAAGTAATAATAATAATCATGACCTTTGCTGGACATATTAATTAACTAGCTACATACTTATTTGCAAATCTCGATCTGCGTGTCTGGTGACGACTGGTATAGGCGGAAACAATCGTAGCGTCTCTAGTATCACTGCCTCACAATATTCCAGACGATATAGATCCTCTTTAAGAATATCAGTTTGGTTTTCTCCAAATACTTGTATTACTCTGTAAAAAAAATAAAGTTTTGAAAAAAAAATATTTTGAAGTGTTTTACAATAATTTTGGCATTTCGTTAAACTTCTAGGGAGAAATGGAATTAGCAAAGAAATCCTAAAAAAATTACTGATTGACCATTTTCTCGCCAGATATTAATATATCGCATATTAATTTACTAAACACTAGAATATTAAAATAACTTGTTCTAATACTTTTTTTAATTATCTACTGAAAATCGAAAATCACGCTTAAATGCCAAATGAACGATAATCTACGATAGTGAAAAGTACAAAAAATGCTAGTTTAGTTAAGATAAAGTGAATGTTGACGTATAACAGCGACGAACCTAGAAGGAAAGATCCATGGAACATAGAAATTAATCAGATCTGATCAGATTTTCAATCAGATAACATCGATGCCAGATGTATAAAATTATATTATATTTAGCTTCACGCTGTATCCCGCACATAGCAGGACAGGCATAGGGAACCGTAGGAACCTAGTGTCAAGACACTCCGTTCCCCGCTTTCCGCCATTCGAGGCATTGCATGTTGAGTGGCGGAACTCGACAAAGCGTTTTTTGTCTTGTTACCAGAGCGAAGAAAATGAAAATCATTCACGACTGTCCTCATGTATAAATGTATAAAATAATTTAAATATATTTTAACCTACTTACTCCTTATACAATTTATCTTGCACGTCATGGTTACATCCCAACATTAGCAAGGCGTATGTGAGTGTTGTCGCAACAGTCTCCTGTCCGCCCACAATTATTGTATGGACTTCGGATCTAATTTGTGCTTCATCCATGCTGGGATCTATTTCTTGTAAATCCAATAAAACATCCAGTACCGTTTTAAAAGTTTTGTTTTTTCCTATGAGTAAAAAATTAAATTTATTAGAAGTCAACGTAACGAGCCACAATTTCTACGCGGTTGGATGAATAATTGTAGTCCATATAAGTTCCAATAAATAAAAATTAGCTGATCGAAAAAACAACTTCTTCTTTGTAACAGTTCCTTCTCCTTCTCCTTCTCCTTCTCCTCCAGGAATATTATTCAAAATTCAAATGAAATAGCAGTTATTAAGATTACGTAAAATAAGACTAATTGCTTATCAAAGTAAGAACGTGGCAAATGTCAATATCTACCTTCTATTTTTTGATTTTCAATGGATATATTTCTGCGTATTTTTTCTCGCTCACACATCTTCTGACTGATAACCTAAAAAATACAGTACCAAAAATAAAATGCCATAAATTTCCAATTGTCGGATTTTTTCCTTAATTAGTTCTAACTTCTTGCCAAATTTTATAACCATAGATCAAGGGGAAGTACCTCTGTTTTAGGCCGATGATACAAATTCGGTAAAAAAGAAGCATGAGCGCTCAAATATTTTAATTATTGCTAAAAGTTGTTCTTTTCTGTGCTTCAAGGGTCCTATAGACCTGGATTAATATCCATTAGAATAGACATTAATTTCAAATTGATACGTCCACGTGTTTTTGAGATAAAGATGTTGATAGACGGACAGACAAACAGTCAGACAGACAACAAAATGATCCTATAAGGGTCTCGTTTTATCTTTTTGAGATACGGAACCGTAAAAGCAGTTTATACTTTGCCTATGATTTTTCTACTTAACTTTCTAAATCAAAACACGGGTTGGTGCAAAACAAATGGCTTGCCCATTCGGCTTGACAAAACATAAAAAAAAAACGAAATTTTATACGAAGCTCAATAAAAACTTACAACATTCGAGACATTGTGCATTATTGAGATGTTCTTAATAAATTTGTCGTGATCTGATGAAAATTTGTAAATGAAATCAAAATGATATAACAAATTCAATCCCCGTTTCACTAGAAGCTCAAGAGCACCTTTAAATGCCGCATAGTATTGTTCTGATTCCAGACTATCTGACTTGTAGCTCACTCCTAAACCAGTCTCTGAAAAGAAAAATTTAAGGAATATAGTAAAAATATTATATGTGTATAGGTAATTTGACGTATTTATTCCCTTGGAGAGGATATAGATGAGGGTCTTGCAATCTAATTTAGTCCTATAGCACACTAGGCGCAAATGCACCTATCCTAATTGGATATTTTAATTTTTTTTTTTTTAAGAAATAACCATGTTTTGCATTAAAATATTAATGTAAAAATGAAATATTGAACATTGTCATTCTTTTGATGTGATTATTTAGAAAATGTACCAATTGTGATTTACCAATTATCAAGAGCTTTTAAAAGTTTACAAATGGGAGGCTGCGATAATGTAGAGAATGTAAAAATATTAACCCTATGAATAATTTAAAATTTCTCTGAAAAATCTCTAGTACGTTTTGCGTGTAAATTACTTAAGAAACTTTTACAGATCGTCAGCTTTCTAATGAACTATCATAACCTAGATACGCAAACAACAACAAAATACGATATTAAAACATAAAGGTAAGGAAAATCTGAAAATTGGTTGCAAAAATACAATTCATATAATTTTTTTTAAATAGGGAACAAATAAAAGTACCAGTAATGTACATGATGTGGAAAATATTCTTTAGAATTAAATAATCAGTTGGCCCTATTTTACTTGACAGCGACACCAGTTGGGGAGGGAAGAGGGTACTCTGTCCCTGAGAAGTAGCAAGCACTATCGTGTCTGCTTGAGAGGAAACGTCGGCGGCAAGGGCGTCCCCTACAGGACTCGAGCCTCGGCTTGCGGCCGACGAGAGGGCTGAGGGATGTTCCCTATTCTAAGCAAACCAGCCGCGACCTGAAGACGCAGCTGGAGAAACTTAGACTAATCTGCAGCCGTCAAATATGCTGGACTTCCTTGTCGTTTCCGTCGACGGCGGTGTGACCTTTGCATACCTACGTATGGGGCATTAGCAACTGTAATGGGGTCATCTGGGTCTAATAGAATGCTAGGCGGGCGTCTGAGCTTAGTTTTAGCGTACGGGGTGTAGTCACACGCCTGTACAATAAGGGGGTTCACGTGAGTAGCTGTGCGCTCGAAGTAGCGCCTGGATAGGCCTTTGCAGTACTCTTTAATGGATTCCAGTTCGAAGTCTCTATGACATTGCGAACGAACCAGGGGCAACCTGAAGCGATTCGCAAGAATTTATTCTGAACTATTTAAAGGGCATTCAGCTTAGTGTGTGCGAACACGACACTATTATAAGTGACGACAGGTCTTACGCAAGTTTTGTATAGTGTCAGCTTATGTCTAAGTAACAATTTACTCTGCTCGCATATAAGAGGATAAAGCCTACTGAGAATAAAGAGAGCTTTGTTTCTGGCTCTTTTGACGTGTGGGCTAAAACAAAGTCTGGAATCAAGGATTACTCCCAAATATTTTGCCTGTGGTTTCCCGGGAATAGGTCGGTTTAACATGTAGACGGTGGAGGCCGTTTCGTGTTTGACACGAGGAAACAGGATCGCTTCACTCTAATCCGGATTAACTTCGATCCTCCATAAACGGTACCAATCGTCGCCGAGAGCGTCGGCCGCAGTCTGGAGTCTTTCAGTCAACAGGCGAGAATAGCGAGAAGTAGTGTACAGAGCCGTGTTGTCGGCGTACATCGCCAGGTGCACCAATTTTGTACGTGCATGTCGCTGGTGTACAGTGCGTAAAAGATCGGAGAAAGGGTAGAACCCTGGGGAACGCCTGCACGGACGAGGCGGGGAGAGGATAGAGATTAGAGATAATGGACAAAGATTGGTGCCGGGCCTTATCTGGCCTGGCATGGCATTATCGTGAGTTAAGTTAATGACATAATATTAGAATTTTTGTAAGTATCATTTTTAAGATATATAGATAGATATATGTACAGTCAGTGCCCTAACAGAGATATAAAAATCATCATTGGCGATATGAACGCGAAGGTGGGAAGAGAAGACATATATCAGCCAACGATTGGCGTACATTGCTATCACGAGTCAAGCAACGACAACGGCAGGAGACTAGTCGACTCTGCCACATCCTTAAATATGGTTATAGGGAGTACTCGCTTCCCCCACAAAGCGATACATAAAAGCACGTGGCTGTCCCCTGACGGCATAACAACACACCAAATAGACCAAATTCTTCTCGACGGTCAAATATCTGATCCACACCACACGGCCACATATCTGATCTATTGGATGTAAGTACCTGTAGAGGAGCGAACATTGACTCAGATCACTATCTTGTCATAGCCAAGCTAAGAGCCAGAATAGCCGCAGGAAAGTCGCATAAATTTACTAAGATCGATAAATTTTACACAGAAGCTCTAAGAGACCCCGAAGGTAGAGCGGCATATGCAAATAGGCTAGGAGAGCTGCTATCTGAAGAAGTGGACCTCTATTATGCCTCAACCACGGGGATATGGAACCAGTGTAGTAATGCAATCAAAACTGCTGCAAGGGGCACGATAGGCCTAGCGAAACCAGACAGGAAGGACAAATGGTTTGATGGCGAGTGTCAGAAAGAAGAAAAGAAGAACCTTGAATACCAAAAGGTACTACAGCGAAACACCCGCCGCAATAGTGAAGCATACAAAAACGCCCGAAGAGAGGAAAGAAGAGTTCACAAAAGAAAGAAGAAGATAGACGAAAACAATAAATTTATGAACTTGGAAGAACTGCGAAAGGCTAAAGATCTAAGAAGATTCTATAGGGAAGTGAATGATGGCAGATAGTAATTCAAACCCAGAACAAGTGCATGCCGCAGTAAAGAAGGTGACATCATTAACGACCTGCCCAGAATTTTACAGAGATGGTCAGAATATTTCGGTGAATTACTTGGTGCTAATGGTGAAAATTCATCGATGCCCGTTGAGAATTACGAAATCACCGCTGATGACGACGCCATAGTTGACCCACAGAAGAAGAAACTGTCAATGTCATAAAAGCTCTAAAAAACAATAAATCGGGCAATGATGTTATTCAAAGGGAACTGCTTAAGTTTGGAGGACCTAGCCTAGCCACTGTAATGCACATCCTAATTGAAAGTGTCTGGCAGGAAGAGAGCATGCCTACGGAGTGGGATGTTAAAATAATTTGCCCGTTACACAAGAATGGGGATACTTTAGACTGTCACAACTATAGAGGCATAACACTGCTAAACGCAGCATACAAGGTTCTAGCAAACATCCTGTTTCGAAGACTCCAACCTTTCGTGGAAGAACGCCTAGGCGAATATCAAAGTGGCTTTAGACCTAATAGGTCCACTACAGACCAAATATTCACTCTGAGGCAGATTCGGGAGAAGATGAGTGACTATAACGTCCCAACCTACCATCTGTTCGTTGACTATAAAGCTGCTTACGATAGCGTTTTGCACCCACGGCTGTATGAAGCCATGACAGAGATGAAAATCCCAGGCAAGCCCGTGAAACTTATTGCAATGGCCCTAAGAAACACCCAAAACCGTGTAAAGGTGCAGAACGATACATCACCTGCATTTACCACACAACGTGGCCTCCGACAAGGTGACGCGCTTTCTTGTCTGCTCTTCAATGTAGCACTGGAAAAATGTGTCAGAGACGCGAAGCTTGAAACTGGTGGTACCATCTTCTACAAGTCGAGTCATTTGCTGCGCTATGCTGATCACCTTGACATTGCCTCAAGATCAAAACAATTACTAGCTGAGTCCTTTGAAAACCTTAAGACCGCGTCCCAGCGCATGGATCTATTGACGATAGCAAAACCAAATACCTGGAAACACCTAAATCTACATCCACAGAACCCATCTTCATAGGCTAAATTTGAAAAGTGTGAAAAGTTTATTTACTTAGGATCAATGATTACCAGTAACAATGATCCGAGCGCTGAAACTTTGCAGACGGATTATTCTGGCCAAAATATAATGTTATTTTGGACTAATCAAGCAAATGAGATCTCGTTTTCGGCGCAAGAGCACTAAACTCACACTTTACTAGGCCCTAATACGCCTAATTTTGACGTATGGTTCGGAAACATGGGTGCTAAGTAAAAAAGATGAAAACGCCCTGCTCATTTTTGAACGTAAGATCCTGAGGCGAAAACGGCGAATGGCGGAACCTTTTCTGACACTAACATGATACAGTTTATTAAAACGAACAGAATGTTCTGGCTTGGTCACATACAACGTATGGAAAGTAGCAGAGTACCGTAGCGCATCCTCGATTCCATTCCAGATGGCAAGCGTAGAATTGGAAGACCCAAATTCAGATGGTTAGAGATGGAGTAACCAAAGACCTTAAGACCCTTGGTCTAATCAATTGGAAGAGTGTGGCTCAAGGCAAAGAGGGCTAGAACAGAGCAATTTTGGAGGCTCGGGCATATAAAGGGCTGTATAGCCAATGATGATGATAATCATTTTTAAGATTTGCAAATGAATAATGCCATATCAAATTCATTAATTTCAAATTTAGTTAATGACCAAATATTAAAATGCTAGTCACTTATACACTTACCACAGATTGCAGCTAATGTAGTGTTGGACAGATAAGGCATCGCATCGAATGGTTTCTTACCGACCTCTCCTTTCAATTTCTCTACCAATTCTCTCGCCTTCATATTAAATACTTCTTGGAAGCCGTCCACCATTGTTCCAGAAAATGTGCCCGCTATAAGCTTTATGTTACGTTTCCAAATTTCACCTAAAATATTTATAAATATGGAGTTATATAATTATAGCAATATATATACATATAAATATAGTTATAGTGAAACAAATAAAATTATTATAACCGTTTTTTGAAGACTCCTAAATTTGAACTTCGTTGAAAGTATTTGTTCTCATTAATGCCCATTCCTTGTACGTATGCATGTATATATGTATGTATGTATGTATGTGTGCATGTTTATGTATATGTATATTAGTATATATAGTATATAATTCTTATATATAATTAAATTTATTATTCACACCCTCAACCCCTTTATGCCCTATGCCTTGAGGTTGCCTGGAAGAGATTGCTGTTTTGAGCGATAAGATCGCTTTTTGTACATTTCAATTTTGTTATGTACTTTTGTTTTATATTTTCTTTTTTATGGGTGTTCAATAAACAATATATATATATATATATATATATATATATATATATATATATATATATATATATATATATATATATATATATATATATATATATATATATATATATATACATATACATATATATATATATATATATATATATATATATATATATATATATATATATATATATATATATATATATATACAAATAATATTGTAATAGCAACATGTTACCTGGTGCAATAACGAGGCCTTTGCCGAGCCAGTCACGACCAAAATCATATAGATAGGGTTTCTCCAAGAAGTTATTAGTTATAGTCTTTACGTCTTCAGGATCACTTACCACTGAAAATAATAATAAAATAAAATGTGCTTCTGTTATAATAAGTTGAGTGGTTTGCAATTATTCTAAAAGAACAAAGAACTACGGAAGTTGTTATATGAATAACGTAAGTCAATTTATGTCCCAGCGATTAAAGCTGCAAATAAAAAATCAACCTTTGGTCTCCTTTTAAAGAGCTCCAGTCGTTGATGTGCTGAAAAATGAAGATAATAAAATTTATTACAACTGAATAAAAAAAATTATTTTACGGGCTACTGCTAAAAAATTATTAAATAAACGCGAAGCACTAGTCTTTATTATACAAGCAAGAAAATGCTATATAAAACTGTCGTGGCAATGCAATGGGACCGACTGACAACTGACGGTATACGTGATGGTTCTGGGTTTGATCCCCGAAAGAGGGGAAGATTATCTTAAGTCAGTTAAATCAGTGTGGAGTTATAAAACATACTATTTCATAAAACTTAATATGCAGAATAATGCGGAATAACAGTAAAATCGTTAAATGTTAAATACTTACACACTAATGGCCTCGGTCCGATCCAAACAACGAACGGTAGACGAGTTTCGTCCATTTTTTTTGAAATTTCCTTCAAACGACTGTATATCACTGATAAGAGAAAAAAAAAACTACTTAGCATACCACGGATTTCATCATAAATAATTTGAAATTACTATACCATATAATTTGTCATTAACCTAAAGGAGATTACCATGTGTATATATATATATATATATATATATATATATATATATATATATATATATATATATATATATATATATATATATATATATATATATATATATATATATATATAAATATATATATATATATATATATATATATATATATATATATATATATATATATATATATATATATATATTCAATAATTGTTTATTTAGCAAAATAAAGTAAAGTATATTAAAGTAAATATTCACAATAGGATCTTCTTTTCACAATGGAGAATAATTATTTCATATTTTTGTGTTTCACCGTGAGCAGCGTCTGGGATTTGGGACTCAGATGAAACTTAAACTTTTAAAGGGTTTTAACATGCACAAACGCTCGCCTCTGCTATTCGAGCTTTACCCACTACTTATTTATTATACATCCACATTTGGTTAAAAATTCAGAATTATTCTACTAGTGCCGCCTTCGAAATATGTCCTAGAAGTTAACTGATGATAGTTCCAGATGAGGCGAAGATTTTTTTGCAAACTATGATAAGTATTCGCTGTTTTACCTCTCGCTCATACTTCTACCGCTATGAATAAATTAAGGAGAACATAGAATAAAATTGTAAACCTAAAACTCGTCTTTCTAAGTAATTTTATTATAGAAACTTAAAATATCTTTATTATATTGTAATTGAGCAGCATTTTATATACATTATAATGTTACATTGTTATAATATATTGGTTTATCCATTTTGGTGTCCGAAAAGAAGAGGAAACAAAGAAAGGTGGATGGGATTTTGGGTTTTGACCGTCTAAATTAACTTCTTTGCTTTCAACTGCAAAAAATTTAAAAAAAAAAACAAAAACATCTTACTGGTGCCACCTCCAATGAACCAATGTATGGAACCCAAAAACGGTAACTGGGAATAAGATGGCAAGTTCTTGAAGTTACATCGCGCCTTCCAGAACAAACTCCATAAAATAAAATGGATCCCTAACAAGGTGAGTAATACTATGATGTACATCTGAAATTGTGTTAAAAATTTATTATTAATCAAAATTTCATAAATCAAAATCAAAATCAATCGTTTAGAATAGGAGCAGCTTCAAATCCTTTTCGTTCAATTTGTCATATGGAATTTAATTACCTATGTTTTTATATTAAAAATATTTTTTATTCTAGAACAAACTCGTTTCCATTTAAATATAATCTTATATTATCATTATTTAATTTATTTTCCACAAATATTTGTACCACAAAATATCTAATATATATAAAATAATTAAAATAAATGCACTTACAGTAAAAACAAACATGTGTTGCTCTGGTCAAAGAAAAATCAACTTTGAGCCATGAACGTATCAAGGCAAGGCCGTCAAGTCTCCATACAATGTATCAGCTAGATGATTAGACACTGATATCGGACGTTATTCTAATACTGTGTTATTATAAACTACATTCTGATACATAGTAATTATATGAAGCAAATTAATTGTAAAGAAACTATTGTTTTTTACACAAGTACGACTATTTTTCATAGTGTTGTCTATTTTCTGTATTCTAAGTTTATCTCATCTGTTTCCATTTAAATTAAGTTGCGTAATATAATACTAAATCAGGTGGAGGTAAATGCAATCTTCTTTTCAGTCTGATTCTTTACCCTGCTTATAGCAGGGTTGGTATACAAAGTAGACCTAGCAGTTCCACTTCACCCAGTTTTCAATACGTCGTAAATTTTGTGGCGTACTCAATGTCACGCTTTTTCTAACTGCCGCGGGAAAATTAAATTAATATAATAATTGCCCGAGAATGGATCAAATCTACGACCATCGCGTTTATAGTCAGAACCTATTCCTGTGCGCAGAGATCAATGGAATAAAAATTTTAAAAAATAAAGACTAGATGTCATTTGACGACTACAAAGCTGCTATTTGTTTAATTACAGATCATATTGCTTGATTAGTAATTATCAATCTTAATCAACCTTCAACTTGGTTTAATTATTGGCAGAGAAGTAATTGCGTAAATTTCTGACGTGCCCTTTAATAAAACTAATACCTCAATTAGCAAGAGGATGAACGAATTATTTAAGAGTTAATAATCTTATTGTACTTTTTGTACATCAGTATTACATTTCGATGTAAGCATGCGTTAGTTAGAGTTAAAATGTTATGCATAATGACAGTAACAAGTTCTCTTGACCTGACCTTGGCTCCTATAATAAAGCCTTATATGTTTCTATTTTATATACATGTTTATAATATTACCAAAATAATTATATTATATTAGACAAATCAACTTTTATTTACATATTTTTGTATCTAAATAAAAATGACTAGATGATTATTGCCATCTGATATGAAATATCGACTATTAAATATATATTCGATTCAACAGTAATGGAATCGTCACAATATTGATTAATCAATCGACAGTTGGCAAACCTGCTTTGCTGTCAGTTTGTGTTATCAATGAAGTAAACAGTCAAATATTTTATTTACGTTCAGAAAATTTGTATTTGTAAAGAGCAATCATGACTATGAAAAGGAACACGCATATTCTCGATTTGTACTGGGAAGACATATTGGTGTCTAAAATTCTCCCCTACCTAACTATCCGTGAATGTTTTAATTTCCGTTGCGTTTCCAAAACGTGTCTCCAAATAATTAATATGTATTTTGCAAAACTAAAATCCTTGAAACTGATGAACAATGGATTTTCACCTCATGCTTTCAACGTATAGTATTCCATACAATTTAAAGTAATTTGTCTTTTGTTTATAACAATTGTTCACTCTATTTAGTTAATTTCAGGTGCTAGCATTGTCATGTAATAAAATAAAAACCTTGAACCTGAGCCGGTGTGCCAATCTGTATGACATGGATCTTGTTCCACTATTAAGAAATAATCCAGAGCTTGAACATTTGAACTTAAGTCAATGCAAAGCTTTGACAGCAAAATGTTTACAACCAGCTATTCTATATTGCAATAATTTGCAAGTATTAAAATTGTCTAAATGCTCGTGGCTGACCACAGGAGCTGTAGAAGCATTAGCTCTTCATCAGAGTAAGCTAGAAGAAGTTGATTTAGCATATTGTGCAGCGATCTCGGAAAGCTGTATACTTATTTTCATAAAGAAATTTAGACATTTGAAAACTTTCAACTTAGAAGGTAATTTGCAAATAACAGATAAGTGCCTATTCACATTGTCTAAATACAGTTCCGAATTGAAACTATTGAATTTGGGTGGTTGTAAAGATATTACTGATAAAGGCATCATGTAAGTATTTTCTATTTCGCCTGATAATTTTTAAAATATTAAAGTTTTTATAATACATATATAATTTTTCAGAGCCCTCGCCTTACACTGTCCTGATTTAGAAGGCTTGTTAGTACGAGGCTGTACAAAAGTTACAGAAACAAGCTTGAGACTCTTGAGAAATAGAGTCCACATTGATAGACGAGTGGCGCAGATGCCTCCTGTACCCTTAAACATACAAATATAATTTGTTGGTTGTGATTTGTTTAGTAAAATTTATATGTACGTCAGCTTGTTACTAGATATTAGGCTAATTTTATTTTGTAAATATTAATAGTTTAATTTTTTGATCTCAGTTTAATTAGTTTTCTTTGCAGTTCTAAGTGAAATTGAATACTTTGGCCTAACTTTGCCTTTATATTAATTGTTAAGATTTAATATAAATATTATAAGATTATATAGTGTTAATAAAGTTTCCTTAAATAAAAAACAGACTATAACTCTCAATGCTACTTAAAATTAACTTATAAAGTTGGTGTCACTCAGTTATGTGCATTATTGTATCTATGTCAAACACTTTTCGTAGATGAATGTAAATAGTTACTATGTAAAATTATTTAAGCAATTCAAATTAAAATAATATATTGTAGTATGAGTTCTTAATGGTGCGGACGTCATATGTCTGATGAAATCAGTTAATTTCAGTATTTTTAATATACCGGACGTATATTAAAACAATCCTATAGAGGAAATATCTAAAGAATGTATATAAAAAAAATTGACTTAAAAATGACTTCCTTTGTTAATTCTCCGCGCTTTGGCATAGAGTGTAATAAAGGTGTGGTGTTATCAACTTTTTTATATGTAGATAAATAAATTTACATCTATATATTATTACTATCACATTCAATTTAACTAATACTGTTGACATTGTTGTGTGATTTTGTTCTTAAATAAAGTGTTTATCTTTTTAATGTGGCCTTTTCCGTCAGCCCAATTATGAGTGCACAAACGATACCGCGCTCTGTATCGTTACCAGAGCGAGGAAAATGAAATTTAAATCGTTAATTCTCCCCGAGTGGGGATCGAACCCACAACTTTCGCGTTTATAGTCTGACGCTGTGCCGCTGCGCCACGACGGCCTAAATATAGCTGATATTGTAATATACATAATATGTACCACTATGCTGAAAATTATAACGAATTCGGTACTTTAACAAAAAAAAGTCCTATAGCACACATTAGTACATACGTTCGTAGCATAATTGTTCTACTATAAAGACGAGTGTAGATTCGATATCCACTCAGGGAAATCGCTAGTTAAATTATTTTATTTCTCCGGCTTTTTAAGACGACAATATAAATGGGAGGTTGGGTTCAACAAGTAACGTTTATACTTTTCTCTTCATAGTGTGGAACAACTTTAAAAATGCTACAATATTAATTTAGTCTTGATATGATCGTATGGTATGGTATTAATTAGAGGTTGGACGGTATTCAAGAAACGCGGGTTCGATTCCCACATCGTTCAAATTTTTATGAGTTTTCTGAATAATGTAACACTAGATTCCGTCCTCACCTCACTTTAGGGATATTTTAATATAAAAGTGAAGTAAACAACATACTACTTATAAAAAATTACAAATTATAAAATTTGCGATCGGATGCACTAATTTTGTATGAAATTAACTACATATATAGGTGTGTATTTTTTTTTATATAAGTATATATTATAATATTTTTATTTCAGATTCCTTCCTCTGCTTATACTTTGAGTCTGGGTCTAGACTTTGGTAAACTATGGTATGTATAAAGATTTAGATTACGTGGGGACTTTCATACAAGTGCGGCAAAAACGTAGCTATTATAGTAACGTAGCTAGTATACTTCGTCAGGCGGACAATAAAGTAATCCTGTAAGCCTAAAAACAAAAACAAACAATAATCATGTGCTTAAAGTAAATTTTTTTAACAATTGATATTTTTATAGCTCTACTATATCTTTACAATTTTGCCTCGATTTTTCTAATATTTTGTTTCGTTATGTGTGTTTATTAAACAATACCAAATGCATTGATAACGATTTGAAAATTATTTTTAAAAACCTTCAATGCCGTTCAAAGGAAAGATTATAGATATAAATATATTATGTACCACAGTGGAACACCGAAGTTAGGAGGTTTAATTATGACAAAACCCGCTTAATACGATTTCTCACTTAATACGTAATTTATGCAAGTACTCACATATTATCATACATTACTTAACGGTTAATACAATCATCATCCCGTTTAAAACGCCAGCAATCGCCCTCTAATTTTTATGTAATACAACACTATCTTATGATGGGATGTAGAGTGAAGCTGAAAATAAAGTTTTTAGCACGTTAGATTCTAAGCAATTAGTTAATAATAGTAATCCAAAACAGAAGTTTAATCATGTCAATGATTGGTAACCCTAAATATCCTAACACACTGCACATATACCCAATGTAATTTATAAATATATTTGTATTTCAATATCGGTCAAGTTCGCGTCATATTCACGCAGCATGGGTTCCGTACCAATTCCATGGGAAATACAGTTTATTAACAGTTGAATAATATAACTTTACGGTCGTATAAACTCATCTTATATGAAATTTACTATAGGTACATAAAACTTTTTCTTTCTATTATATTATATTGTATGTTTTCTATGTTATCTTTTGTTATACTATACTAGCGACCCGCCCCGGCTCCGCTCGGGTGTAAAGCTAGTAAAAAATATACTACATAATGTCTTTACTTACAACGTTCACAGCTTTATACTCATACATTACACAATACGAATCTATTTTCATTAGAAGTTACTCTTAAAAAAGCGACATATAATTGGCCATGTGAAAGATATCACATTAGAAACCTTAAAAATGAGCAGAGTTCCTCTGCTATATGGTGTATGTTCCATACGTGTAGACCTTCCTCTTGAATTATTCTATCTATTAAAAGATCGCATCAAAATCCGTTGTGAAGTTTTAAACATCTAAGCATATATAATGTAGTGAAGTTCTAACCAAATTATCTAATTTTGCCAAATTTTATAGCTATAAATGAACAAGTACACATGTACCCTATGGACAGGAACAACAAAAATAAAAGACATTACAAATTTTTTCACAAAATTATATTTTGTGTTAACATCTGCTACAAGTCCTTACACTATATTTACAATATTTATATACTACACATTAGTAACAAGTAACATTGATAACCTTACAGGAGCAGATCTTACATTAAAAAAATTCACTGATATGATCAGACATAGAAGGAAGTGGACATTCCAGTAAAATATTTAAACTACTAGGAAAAAAAAGCTAGCATTTCAAGTAATTCAAGATTCAATAACTATAGATAGGTAGTAAGTAGGTCTATACTAAAGTTAATATGGTGTATAGATAAGAACAATAGAAGCTATCTGTACTAAAGAATACATTTTGAGAGAAACTTAAATATATAAACCTACACAATATGATTTAGCATTAAAAGACTTTTAAAGAATTTTAAAGAAGATTAGCGGTAAAAAGACATAAAAATTAGACAATTGCAAGTGATCTTCTAAATATCACTTTTAAATTCAATTTAATCAACTATAATTCATTATTTTTCCATAATAACTACTAACAAACAATGCAACTATATATCATCAATTTATCATGAAACAGTATATTATATATTTATTAAAATGATCACAGAAAGCTTCAAATGTTCTTTATATATCCAAAGTCATGAAATAACAGACAAAAAGTTTAGTATAAAAAAAGAACTGTCACTCCCAACTATGCCTAAACAAACCAAAAAAACTAACATAGAACTAAATAAGAGGCCATAACAAAACTAACCTTATACAATAATGCAAGTGATTCAACATTTGGCAATAAATTAAAGACTTTAACACAAAAATAATCCTAATAAAAATTAACTGCTATGTGTAAAAAAAATTATAAAAAAAATATTAGGCCTATTGGGTCTTGCCCTTTAATACTATCACATTAATTTAAAAAAAAAAAGAATATTACTATTTTAATATACAAATAAGCTAAGTTGTCTATGTATACAGCCTTACATAAGCGGCACATTTACAGTATATTGTATGTACATGGAGAGGAAAGAGGCACTTCCGATAATAGAAAACAAATTAAATTACAATCTGTACATATTCACGATATACATATATTAAGTAATGATTATTTTTTAAATTTACATTTGAAGATTTCCCACGGTATTCATTGCACATGACAAATATTATGTATTATTTGACAGCCCTTGATATATTAAATGATAAAAAAAAACAAATAATATACTTCATTCATTCTGAACTTTCTGTCCATATATTTGAGACTGAGTGAGAAATGATTAAAGCTCTTTGTCAAGAGTAATTTAAAAAAAAACTTAAGTCAATAAGAAAATTTTGAATAGGTAAATTAATATATGCACGAGCTATCGAGAAATCTTTGGATGACTATAGCACATTACCTTAAAAAGAATCAAATTGATCATCAGAATGCTGAGCGAACATTCAATTTGAATACATGGATACTTTTCCACAACCGCCACCATCTGGACTTACAATAATACTTTCGAGTTTATACAAATATTATTTATGTAATATACATACTTTGATCAATCAACCAATCAATCAATGTCCCAATAACTAAACTTACATTGGCATATATTTACAAAATACATTTTTTACAAAAACAATTGTTTGTGGCGGTGAATATAAACAAAACAACAAAAACCTTATTGCACTAAATTACTCCCTTTATTAAAATCTATCAGCAATTTTGTACTTTATTCAGCGTCGTACCAAAACAAGGAATAAAAAAATGCCATTCGAAAAGTATAAGGCAATTGAAGTGGTGTTATATACAAAGACAATACATCTTAAAAGCGTTATTTTGTACTTCACCTTAACTATATGATACAGTCACTTTTTGGTCACAGATTATAAATCACACTACACAAATGTCACTGTCACTCAACTATTAGCTGTCAATGTCACTGTCATTCATTGTTTCCGGCACTGGGACTTGGGTCGAGGCTACCGACGCATTGTTGAGTTGAGTGTCTGCATGGTAAGTGGTGGGTTGATGTATCCAGCGTAAGCGTAGACGTTGGGTTGTTGTGCCCTAGGATCCGGTCCAGGGTACTGTACTCCTGGCTGGACGTTCATCATCTGGACTGGTAGGTTGTTGAACTGTTGTTGGGGTGGAACTCGATAGCCGTTTAGGCCATACTGGCTTATGATGTGGGTGTTAAGGTTTGGTGACATGCGGGAGCCAGGACCCATTTGCACATGCTGCATTGGACTGAGATTGCCTAGAATAGTTGGGAGTAAAAAATTAATCTTACATTGAAATTAATTTAACTGATTATTATACAAGATATTTTGGCATGTTAAAAAAATGGTGAATTGATGGACCAACTTTGACAAGATTTTCATGAAGAGTTCAAAAATTATATATCAAACAATATCCTTCAAGACAGACAGACAGACAGACAGACAGACAGACAGACAGACAGACAGATAGATAAAGAAAGCACATAAAATGATAATTTTAGGAAACAACTACATAAAAATGAGCTCACTAGTAGCATTCCTTGTGTTCCGTGGCGACTCGAGTTGGTTGTGCGCTGGCGCGTAATATTTGGGCGCGTGGTAGTGCCCCGCGGGCGGCGTCCCTGCTTGCTGTCCATACTAAAATTATAACGATATACAAATATTTATAGGTAATGCTAAAAACTTAATATAATTTATAATTTTGCTTTATTTAATCTAGGTAAAATTTAAATTTTAATAATATATCTCAATATTGTCACAGCATCAACAACCTCTTACCACTTTGCTTTAAAAGGGGAACCTAGGTTACATATAAAGCTATAAGATTTTAGTAGAAAGCAAGCAAACTAAATATATAAGATATTTAATAATATCATAATCATATATCTTCATCAAAATCACCTGTGGCGCGGGTGCAGGCGGCGTGTGAGGCGGGTGCTGCGGCGCATCCGCCATTTGCTGCAGTTTGGCGAGACTACAAGATGGCGCCCAGCCCGCGTGGTACTGCTGCTGCTGCTGGAATGACAGGTAGCCGCCTTGGTAACCGGCTGTTGTTGCACCCGAGGATGTGCCTTGCATTACTGTTCCACCTGGAATTATCGTTTTTGATATTAATAATAAAATTGTTTTAATTATCTAATGATAAGCTCGTTGGTGTAGACTTCATGGGTTTTGGAGTTATTTTATGAAGAACTTTTAGTTGTTATTACTTTGAACTTTCAACTAAGGAACCATTTCATTAATTATTATAGTTAACATTTCTATTGTACATCTAGAAAATAAGAGAATTACCTATTCTCCCCTTATGGGAATCGAACCCACAACTGTCGTGCTTACAGTCAGACGCTGTGCCGCCGCGTCACGCCAGCCTAACATACATTGAAATAATAAAAGTTAAATTCAAAAGAAAATCACTACATTCAAATTCTGACTCGAAGGGCCAAAAAAATGGCTTTGTACCAAACGAAATTATATATTTCTGTATGCATAGAATAATCACCGTGAGGAGTAGGATGGGGGTGGGGCGGCTGTGGCTCTGTGGCGGGCGGGGGGCGTGGCGGCTCCTCTCACCGCCTTGTCCGAATTTGTACTGCTTGTGTTGTTCCTGAAAACGAAAAATAAGTATATTATTATAAAAAAGATTATTTCAATTTCTTTTAAATGGAATATTTGAATTAATTTAAAATGTAAGTTTTATAATAGTATATTTTGATATATACTATTACAAAACTAACTACCTATAGAAATGTGTTTAAATAATAAAATTGAACTGCTTAGTAAACACTTACCTATTTCTATTATTAATCTTCTGTTGCTTAGTTGGCTGGTTGGGCTGACTCATGATGGAGGGAATATGCAAGGACGAATGCGGATATTGAGGACTTGGAGCCGGGTGCATATGCATCATGGAACATGGAGATGCCAAATCTGATCCTATACTTGTTGGAGATTCTAATCCTAGCTGACTGACATCCAATTCACAAGCTGGATATTGGACTGAATGGACTGAGTTACTTGTCGAGTCTGGAGTATAAACACCCATGGACTGTAATGCTGGGCTAACAGCTTCACACATCTCTTCTTTATTTGTTTCCTTTGGAGACTCATCTTTTTTGGAGTGTCGAGACTTCTTTTCTATTTCAACCTTCTCTTGGCATGGACCATTCTGGTTGAAGCTCTTGCACCCAGGAGATGTTAAGGATTTGAGGACTTTGTTGTCGGAACTCTGCACAGCTGGTCACTACTTCCTGGTGTTTGTTCACCCTCTGCATCATTTGCTTTATATGTGCTTCATTACTGTGAGATTTTTTGGTATCGCATTGTGTTTGGCATGCGGTCGTAGTTTTAGATTGCTTGGTTGGTTTACAGTCATTTTTTTGACAGTCAGACGCCTTCGACGTGGGTGTTTTAGCTTCTTTGAAGTGCGGTAAGCCCGTGGTAGCATATATGCCGCTAGATAAAGCGCCGTACGCCAGAAAATCCTTCTGATCGTACTTAGGATGCAACTTTTGTGGAGATTTCTGCATTTGGTCCAAATGAGGTAGATTAAATCCTTGGAATTTATCCAGGTAATTTTTATCATTATTTTTCATGTCCAAGAATCTATTATGGTCCCAAGTTCTAGTGGGATCCCATGGCGCCCACTGTGACATGGTGTATTGTGCGTGATTCGTATGATAGTTAGGTATTTGATTCATAGCATAATCTGCTTTTGGTACTAATTCATTATCGTATTTAAATTTTGGCAACATTTTGTTCAAATCATTTTGTTCCGCTGCCTTCAGATTGAGTTGTGTAGAACAGCTTTTATCATGTTTTACAGACGCGTTCTTATCACATTTGGCGGCATTTGACTTTTCCTTCTTAAAAAAATCTTGTTTCTTCGGCGCCTCTATGGACTTGCTGTCCATTTTACTCGTTACCGAAACGGTATTTATTACGTTTATTGGCACAGATGTTTCAGGTTTCCTTGCTGATGTATTTTGCTCTGGAAAAAATAACTTAGGCTCCGGCGTACTTCTGGGTGTTTCGTTTTTAGCGGATTTCTTTTCGGTTTTTTCCATTTTACTGTGCGCCGAGTTCACTCTGACATCTCGCAATTTGCTTTTCTCCCTAGGTTTCTGATTGGGATCGTTTTTGTCCTGAGCATTAGTTTGAACTATACTCATAGAGGCGCTCAATGAATTTTGCATGTTGTTGGAAAAGCTGGGATCCAGATCGGTTCTCTCCATTCCCAAGTTGACAGCAGCGTTTGCGCTTTGACATCTCGGTAGATAATTGACATCAGCAACAATCGGCACTTTGGGTATGACTGGATTGACGACAGGTGAAGTGATAGGGTGCGGCACTTCCAGCTTCGTCGTACTTTTGCTAATAACGGGTGGTGGATCAGGCATAGTGTTCATCACTCTGCTAGGATCGCTAGTCTTCACTAGCACCTTGTCAGTTTGCACTCCCTGCGATTCTTTACTAACAGCGCTCCTATGATTTATGTATGGATGATGAATTTGCATAGAGTTTATCGGTTGTATTGTCATCGAATTGCTTACAGAATTGTGGTAGTTTGGAATCGAGTTCTCGATTATACTCCTAGATACAACAATCTCGTCCTTTCGGGTGTGCATCATATCATTTCTGAATGGCATCTCGCTCTCTTTACTAGTAATGGTCATTTGTAATTTTCTAGTATCGATTTCATTATAGTCAATTTTAGGTGGTTCTGGTTTTTTAAGAGGGATCATATCTCTATGTGGATCTAAATTTTGTATGATACTTTCAATTTTATTAGGTGACTTTTTCTCTGGCGTTTTACTTTCATCCATTGTTTGGTGTTGAATTACGGTCTCTTTCCTTACTTCACACTTTTTCGGCTCGCACGGGACCTCCATGTTCACTTTTTCAGGTGACTTATTTTGTTTTGAACACTCGCTGATAACACTCTTATCACTTTTCTTTGGAGAAATACATGTACTTCGAGAATTTGTGTTATCACACTCTCCTTCAACAACTATAGTTTCAATTTGGTGCATTCGTGGCACTATGAGGTCTACGGGCGGCCGTAAAGTATTAGAATCAGATGGACCTTTAGCATCGATGACTATGTGAGCGTTCTCTGTTGACACAACAGGTAGTACTTTGGTTGGTGGTTCACTTTCAACATCTTTTGGCTTGAAATCATTATTTTGTATAGGAAGTATAATATTAGGCTTAGGCGACGGCAGGGGACAGCTTTGACTGTTATTATCATCGGATTCCGATATAACAATTGTATCTTTATCATCAAGCACTGGCTTAGTTGGTGACTTGAGCTCGCCATTCCTTGTCTCTGGCACATTTTCACTTTCAAGCTTCTCACTTAGGATTTCTTCGTTATTTTCCGTAACACTCATATCTGGTCCATTAACTACAACCGTTTGTGCTTCATCGATTTTGTCTTTGTTAGTTTCGTTTATGACTTGGTCCTTTTCAGCAATAGATTTTGGAGAGTCCATATGAATGCTGTCAAGTTCCATGTCACTGGTGTGGTTGTCTGTACTGTTGTCTTCCATAGGTCTAGGAGTAGCTGGTTTACTTGGTATACTCGTTCTTTCCTCAGCTTCTTCTACATCCATCTCATCATCTGCTTCACCAGAAGAATCTTCAGAACTTTCTCCATTATCTTTTGCTTTTTTATCTGGCTTATCATTTTGAGATTTCTCCACTTTCTTCTCAACATCACTAGGAACTAAATCAACGTGTTGCTCGATAGAATCATCTGTTTTATAATCATCATTGATTGTTTCATCAACTTTTGGTTTTTTAGCATCTGGTGATTCAACTTTGTTGATCTTAGGCCGTTTGGGCTGTCTGCCTTTCCAACCAATTTTCCTTTTGGTTTTAGCTTTAACTTCAGTATCTGGCGTGTCCATTTCATGTCGCGCGTCCATACTCTCTTGGCTATCTTGACTGTCAGACGCATACGCCGGCTCTTTAAGCGTTTTCCGCCTATTTCTAGGAAGATCATTGATTTCGTCTTGAAATTTAGATTTTCTGGCAACACTCTTACTCCTTGGCCTTCTCGGAGTGACTTCAGGTTCTTTAGATTCATCAACACTTTCTGACATCTTCCTTGTCGCTTCCCGTTTCCGTTTCCGAGTCCCATCACCAACAGTGGGTGTAGTTTGATAAGTACTTTCGCTATATTTAAGCGGCCGCGTCCGTCTCCTCCCCGATGACGTCACTTCCACAGGTATTTCCGGAGTGTCTTTTTCGGATTTTGATTTTGCCTCCACTTTGGCCGTTTCCGGTTCCGTTTCAGTGTTTTCACTCTCCGTTTTCATTTCTTCGTCATTTTCAGTTTCTTGATCACCAGATCCTTCTTCCGGTGATCTGAATGGATTTACCGTGGGCGCTAGTAATGGCGTCCATCTTAGACATTCGGGATCGATCTCCAGCCTAGGTCGACTATTAACTTTTTTCATATGATTTTCTACTTTACTCCAATCAACACATATACCTAATTTCACTGTATCATTGTTAGGCACATATCTTACATAACCTAGAAGCTGGAACGTCACAGCTATGTCATTCATATGCATTCCCGTCGTGAATGCGATATCTTCAAATGTAAATGGCCGATCTTTATGATCATGTAAAAACTCTAATATCACTGATTTCCAATAAGCATGATACGAAACCCGTCCAAGATCAGATAAGGGCTTTTCAGGAGTTCCCGGTTGCCCTTCTTCTTTTGATAATAAATAACCTGCGAGAGAAGACATTGTATTACTATAAAGTCAAGTTTTAATGGTAGTAAAAAAAATTAGTATCAGCTTTGAAGAATAAAATCCTTTATATTTACATAGAGCAAAGTAAATAGAAGGATTGAGTAAGGTTTTAACCCTCAACAGAAAAGTCTCATTAACTACAGCAACAGATAAACGTTAAAAACCACAAAAATAAAAAAATAATTCCACCACTCACTAAAATGGATGAGAAACCGCCCATATCCTTGTCTCTGGTACTGCGGCATCGTCATTATACACGACACGTTATATTTCTGCTGACAGTGCTTCTCTTTAGAGAAATATCCTACTAAATGGCATCCTTTACTATCGTTTTTCGTTAATACATAAAACAAAAACGGTTCTACATCGTAGTACAACGTCTTATGGTCCAAGAACAACTTTGCAAGAAGGCAGAGATTCTGGCAATATATTTTATTGGCATTTCCGTCCACTTCGAAAACGGATATATCACCGCATCTATATATCTCCGTGGCCGGCGGATGCCTCCATAGACATTTGTCCAAATGCCGCATCAAAACCGCTCGACTTTTCGCATACTTCAGACAAAATTCGCATAGGAACAGCTTTGGCAACCTGAAAATAGTATAAAGAAATAGATATTATAATCATTTATTAGTTTATATTATTTTTTTAAGTATATAGTTTAGTCAAATACACACTATAGCCATTATGCTTGCAAGCAAGTACACAATAATGTTCAAAATTAATTTGCAGATGCCAGTTGACATATGTATTTAAATGCACAAGTTGTCATTATTTAAACAATCAAGATTAAGTCTCACAAATTACTGACAAGTACGAAACATCGCGTCGTGTTGGGCGGCGCTACTTTTGCTTAAAAAACATACTAGCTACTTAAAAAATCCCCCACCTTGCATACTCCTGCGGGAAAGGACTCGAGTACCACGTCTCAATCTCCCACTGTCCAAATTCAATGGCCGAGGGACATCTCGGAGGCGGGGGGCCTGCGCCTCCTGACGGGGTCGCCACTACCTCCTCCGCCCCATTCGCTGAACGAGCTTGGGAGAACAGCTCAGCATCAGCTTCAGTCACTCCAGGTGGTAGTCTTTTAGCCTCTGCAAAGTGATTAATATATATAAAATTCACATATTAAAACATATATTTAGTAAATAGACTGTTTAAGAATAATAAGAATATATATAAATATATATATATGTTACTACTTTCACAAATAACATTCTTACTATATAATATAAAATAAAGAAAAAAAATGAATATTATACAATTCTGTACAAAAATTACACATTACATACAATATTATAAATAGTTTGAAAAAAACCAAAATATATAATACAACACTCGTATCGTACAACGTATATACATAGGTACTGCGGATGGTTCGAGAACATTCGAGAAGCGCGAGCGAAAGTGCGTGTGGGCGTGCCGTGGTGCGGGCGGGCGGGGGGCGCGGGGGCCGGCCAGCAATCAGACAGGACACCACTTTCACCGCGCCTCCCGTAACATCTTACCCGTCTGATTGGTGGCCGGGCCCTCGCGCTGCAGCTTGTGCGCCTGCGCGTCCGCCGCGCCGCCCCGCTTGCCCTCCGCCGCGCGCACCACCAGCGCCGACGCGCTCAACCGACCCACGCCCCCTACCTGCCCCTCGCCCTCCGCCCCGTCCGCCCCGTCCGCCCTCCCCGCGCCCGCCGCCCCCTCCGCCGTCTCCTCCTGGCGGGGCCCGCTCTCCCGCCTCCGCTCCCGGTTGAGCGTCGCCTGGTACCGCTTGAAGGTGCTCCGCGTCTCCTTCAGCACCTGGCGGTCCACGCTCTCGCTCTCGCTCTGGCGCTGCTCGGGACGCGCGCGGGGGCTAGAGCTGGGGCTCGGGCGGGGGCGGGGGCGCGGGCGCGACTGCGAGCGCGACGCCGTGCGCACCGAGTAGAACTCCGACAGGCCGTCAAACAGCGTGGTCAATAGTCTGTCCCCGCATCTACTGCGCCGGCGGGGCCTCAGCCGCTCGGGGGACTCGCGCCTCGCGTCCTCTGCCGGCTGTAAAGGTTCCGGCTCCGGAGGAGGCTTGGACTCGATGACCTTTTGCTTCTGCGCTTCCGCGGCGAATCCCCACGCACTGTTCGGAGTGGCGTCGGTGGCGAGGCGCTCGAAGATAGTGGGCGCGGGTGGGGCTGGCGCGGGCGGCGGGGAGGGCGGCGCTACGAGAGGTAGTCGCGGCGGGGGCGCGTGCGGCGGCGAGGGCGGAGGGGAGGGCGGGGAGGGCGGCGCGTCGCCGTCGGCGGGCGGGCGGCGCTCCAGACGCAGCTCGAGGCGTTGCACGCGAGTCACGCGCACTCCGCCCCACTGCGAGCCCTCCCAGCTCTCCCACTCGCCAGAGGACTCCCTACATCGTCGCCTTTTAACGAGATTGAAAGCGGAAAATCTGAAAAATTTCTGTTTCTCCTTGGACATTCTCTGTTCGGAGGGGCGCGTGTAATGCGAGGAGGCATTACCGTCGGAAGGCTCGTCGTCCGAGTCGATGCGCCGCGCTGCCGCCTTCGGTTTCCTCTTCTTCGGCGTGCCTCCCATGGTGTCGGTCCTGCAACAGAGGCGGGCGGAGGTCAGTGGGGGCTCAGGGGCTCAGGGGCTGGGAGCACAGGGCGGCTGGCGGCCGGCGGTACCTGTCGGGGCAGCGGTCGCAGCGCCAGGGCGGGCGGCGGCAGCGCGCGTGCGCGGCGCGCGGGCAGGCGGCGCAGCGGGACGCCCACTCGCCGCTGAGCCCGCACAGCGCACAGCGCGCGCACTCGCCACAGCACCAACGCGCACTCTGAGCACATTATATTTATATTGAGTATGTAAGTTATATTTACTGCATATATTTCTTACCCTAAACGGTTTGAATTCAATTAAAGCCAATTATCAACCTAGCCACAAATAATATTAAATATTATGAATAAATGCCAGCCCTATGCAAAACAAGAAAAAACACATCATTCTAAAACAAAACAATTATCCAACTGTAAAACATTTATAGCTTTTAAAGACTTATATTGCAAAGTAAATTTTCTATAATTGATAGATATTCAAAAAGTGCACACATTCATTGTTATATTGAAACAAATTTAATATCAATATTAAAAAAGGGAAAATCTTTATATTTGACTTTAACTATACTGCATTAAAATATCCTTATTAAGTGAATATGCCAGATGTGCATAATAAAACTGAACACATGTTTACATTCTCATGAATAAAATTGAGTTTGACCTAGAAACATACTTGAAACAATTTTAAGAAAACACTTTGTCATCACATTGTAGCTAGTAAAATTTTTTTACAGCTTTGACAACAAACTGACATGAATTTGTTAATATATAAATTATTATTATATAAGGCAAATTACTAGCTAGTTGGTGTTACCTTGACTGTCAAGACTGTCTTAAAGTAATGTTTTATTTACAAATAGCATCATTTGATGACTAGATAAATCAATTTCATCTTATCTACTGTTGTTAAACTATTCATACCTATATGTCTGATATTTTTTAAGTAAAAATTATATACAAAGTTTGAAAATATTACAAAGTACAAAGCAAAAGTAAATTGTCATGGACGTTCCACTACACATGACCACATCATATAAACAATCATTACCATTCAGATTCATACAAACAAATAAAGACAACGACAATGTAAACTTGTACAATAAACCTTTAATTTATATGAATACTTATATTTAATAAGATCTGTCTAAGTAATGGCTTTGTTGCTTGCATTCCTACTAATTATGTAATTACAGTCTACTTTGTTTTTTTTTATTAAAACATTGAATTATTTAAATATTGAAGGTGTACAAAAGAAGAAAGGAAGTATGCACCTATATTCATGTTTTCACTACACATTGAGAGTACTAAATTCTTGAGATAATCTGTCAAACTGGAAAAACAATCTATAATTCCATCATAAAATTGTATTTCAATTTCCCCAATTCAAATTTCAACTGCAAGTTTTCCATCTAATTAAATCCATTGAAACTACACTACATTGATACCATTATTTAAATTAATCTTTTTATAAGCAAAATGATCTATAATTTTTTTTTTACATATACTTTAATACATACCTTCAAAGTACTCAAATTTATATACTCCAAAAGGTTTAAGCAAGTCGGATGAGCATATGACTTGCACTGATAACAGCAGATCAGCGCCTCGCTGGCTCCAAGCCGGTTCTTAGCATCAGTACCAAGGCATTCTGCACATACTGGCACTCCAACGGGGCTTTGACTCTGAAATTATTATATTAAGCATCTTTAATATAATAATTAAAATAATACTTCATTCTATGAGATTTTTACTATTAAAAAAAATCTATTTATAAATATGATATATTTTATTAAACTTCAGACAAAGTCAAATGAAAACAATAGTCCAAAACAATCAAATCATAATTTTAAGCTCAGAAGAATTGTGAAACATTTTTGCTGGTTTCCAAAGCTATGAGTAATTTTGTAGGTGCATAGAACAATTTAGGACATGATTCATACATGAATCATTCCAGGAACTGAAACAAATCACCTGATTTAACAATTTAAGATATTTATAACTTAGGCTACTACTCATGTTATGGTTTGCCACTTTTCTTTACTTTTTCTATACAATCTAAAAAGGTGGATTTTCTTTTAATTTGGAAACCGTAATTGAAAATTTAATAAATTAAGTAAGTTTTTGATTTCATTAATAAATGTTATTGCATCCCATTAAAGGTAAAGAATGAATGAGTATTATGTAATGTTTATGTTTTTGTTTACTGATAACAATTTATGAATGAATTTATATATAGCATAAAATAGTATCACTTATTTTTATGAAATAATATAATATTATGCAATTTTTCATAATTGATAAAACTAGGATCTGTTAATATTTACAGCGCACACTTGTCATAAAATTTCCTATTTGATTTTAGAATAACATGAGATAAATATGTGATTTTTAATATATACTCACATTTTCTGGACTGTCTTGAGGTTTTCTAGGCTTTGAAACGCGATCTGAGGCCGTAAGGGGTCGATCTGTTGCCTTATAATTTCCCGCGAGGTGAAGCAACAGTCCCCTAGCCACGGCGCGCTTAGCCGCTGCACGTAGGATATTCCGCACGTCAGTATTCTCCTCTACGGACACTTGGTACGCTTGGCGCAAATGTTTTTCAATAGTCTTTAAACTAGAACCGTCTCTTTCTCCCAATTCGCGCACTGCCTTCGCAACCGCCCGAGACACATCCACATCAGAGGCGATTCGTAAAATTTTGCTCTGCAGCCCACCAGGATCCTTGTAAGAGCTCTGGCCCTTGTTATACACCTTCAGAACAACACCCTCCCGCACGGCGTTCTCCAGCCGCTCCGAAACAACGTCCTCATGATAGTTGTGGTGCTGCCTGATGGCATGACATATCCTCTCCACACTCGGCCTCTGCTTTTGCGATCTAATCTTATGTATCGCCTCAAGAATCCATCGCTTCCACACTTCTTTTCCAACGTCGTCTGGGTCGCTCATTTTTATAAACAATTATTTTGTGCAGCCGTCAAAGTAACGGTACGGTATCACAGCTAGAGATGTGTCAACACCCATCATATTTTGGCGCCTCAAGCGAAATTCCATTTTATAAAATGGAACTTCGCCGGATGCGACCGGTAAAGTCGGTCGCGGTGCGAGACGCCAGTTTACAGCATGTCCGAAACGCCGTCGCCAGTGGATGACACATCGGGCCTCGCGAGCGACTTTTGGCGGAGCGGGCATCCGACGGCGGCCATCTTGTGGCAATCTTAATTTACGTAGCGAACAAATACACGCGACGTAAATAATCAAATCTCAATCTAATTTATCACTTTGATCGTAAAGAAAAACCTTACACCATCACAAATAACCTATAAAGATTCATAAATATAAAAATAAAACTAAAATACTGCACAGTCCGTTCCGGTTCCTTTTTTCACAAAGCGCCTTCACCAAACAAACAACACTTTAGTTGAGTAGTGTCTATAAATAACATATTTTATAAAATATTATATTAATGCAAAATTACTCTCTTATTATAGATTTTTTCCAAAATTTTATTGAAAACATTCACAAAACACTAACAAAAGACTCTTCAAAATGGCTATCAATCAGTTTCCTTGCTATAAGAAAAAATAATTTTGATATCCTGTCCGTCACAATTGTATTGCCACTTTTAATTAAAATATACATCATAACAATTAGGCTCGTTTATTGTCTATGATCAATAAACAAAAAAATAGAATACTATATAAAAATGATTACCCTATGTATTGCGCTTCTTATTGTTTTATTTTTATATGTTAGTAAAAATAACATTTAAAATATGTGAACTCTTTTAAGTCTATTATCTGAATTGGCTTAAAATAAACCAAAGTAATGTTATCATTGGTTAACAACAGAATACATTTCGCACAAATAGTAATTTTAATGTTTTTATAATAATTTTAATATATATATATATTATATATATATATATATATATATATATATATATATATATATATATATATATATATATATATATATATATATATATATATATATATATATATATATATATATATATATATATATATATATATATATATAAAAAAGGTTAAAAAAATATT
The DNA here is from genome assembly GCA_037127375.1 of Dione juno. Classification (NCBI taxonomy): domain Eukaryota; kingdom Metazoa; phylum Arthropoda; class Insecta; order Lepidoptera; family Nymphalidae; genus Dione; species Dione juno. The sequence goes on along the minus strand of JAXRJS010000064.1, from coordinate 886,696 downwards.
TTGTGTTTTCTATTAAATTATTTTGTGAATAAAATACACTGTTTATTGATATTTAATGGTATGTTAATATGAAGTAAGCTTACTAAATTTATTTACTTTTAAATTATTCAACGCTTAGTCCCTATACCATTGTACTTCTTTTCTTATTCTCATACATCAATCGTTCACTTTCAATGCAGAATAATTATCTATACTTCATATGTACATCTATATTATGTCTGTTATTAAATGAGCTTGAAAGGTTGAATCATCAATGAGCATCCATTATTTTATAATCACATAAGAAAAAATAAATTAATTTTAATGCACCACTAATTTCCTAAAATGGAATAAATTTCTTGAAAATTTTATTTTTATAATATCCTGTTGATGAAGTTAGTTAAGCGCGTTGAAATTTTTCACTAAAATTCGTTAGCACGTTCAGTGACATCCCATTAAGATATCTAGCAAGAAACTTTCATAATGGACACGTATAGAAACAGTACAGAATCCTTAAGGATATTTTGTCAACCTAGCCGGAAAATTTACTACAGCACTTAAAGATTCAGTTGAAACAAAATATATTATATGTATAAGTTAAACTGACGTCAATGGCCAAAATTGGCTAACGAATGAACTGACCAGAAATATACTTGGTTAGTTTGTACGCGATACAATCAGAAGCAAAAGTATGTGTGAAGCAGATAAAATCTATATATATTAAATAGTAATATCAAATTTTGTTAATAGATATTCTTAAATCCTAAGTGAGTGATAAAGCGCATTTTTAGCCAACACTTCGGGTCGCAAGCCCCAGCTACTGCTTAATCCGCAACGGGATCCAAAATCCATGGAATGTTAAAGTTTCTTCTATGTTGTATTCTGAAAGTGTCGCAAATTTTCTGCATATGTGTTTCTAATATCTATATGATTTAGGAATATGTTTTTAAATAAAAGTATAAATTGATAAATTATACCTAATTGTTTACTTTTCTGTTAAAATAATTATATGACGTTTATTTATTGATTTGTAAATGTGTGTTATATATTATTATGTGCATTAATAAGTTCTCGTTACTTTATTATAGCGTTTTATTTGTTTAAGTGAAAAAATATTTATTATGGCAACATTCAATATCAACGCGACCGGCAATTTTAGCGCGTTTTTCACAAAGTTTATGTTTACTAAACAATTTTTTATTCGAATATATCTACATATGTATTTTTAATATATTATTATATTGCTTATTTCATTTACAAAATACTATTTAAGATAAAGTATACTTCTTTATACAACACAATAATTTTTTTATCGATATTTATATTTAATCTACCCCCAGATTCAGGAATTAATTTTATAAGTAAAAATAATGAGGTGAGTAGGTAGATACCGCGGATGTTTCTGAATCTATTTGATAAAATATTACGATAATTTTAAACATATAGCGAGTTTTGGCCGAATGAGCTTTCGTTTAAGTCGATTGAGATGTGTGTTATATGATTAAATATTATAGAAATAAAAGACAATATAGTAGAAAACATTTTATTCACATCAAATATAAGTACAATTTTTATTACTTTAAGTTGGTCACAAGCATAAGTTAAACCAATAACAGTACAATTATTTATTGCTATTTTTTTTTATTTATGTATAACTCAACAGGAACAGAGGGAATGAAAAAGTACAACAAAATGAATCTATTCTACAGAAATTGGCAAAAATCTATGAAACACCTCACGAATCAGACACAGATTATGTAAGAATCACAAGAAGCAGGTCAAAATTACTTAATTCCTTGGATACTAAGAACTGTTCAATAGTAGAAGTGTACAGATGTATGCCATTGCTGGGTGATGAGGATAATGTACCAAATTGGCAAGTCCATTTCATTAAATATTCCATTGAATTTGTTAAAAAGTAGACACAATATACATTATTACACTATAACTTTGACATTATTATTATTTTTAATTATGATTTCTGTGATTTATTTCCAAATAAGACTAAGTTACAAAAAAAATCACTTGGATTTTTTGGAGCAACAAATGATTGTTTGTTTTTTTTTTACCTCTTAGTTATTGAATATGTTATGTAATTCGTTAATTATATTGGAATATTATCTTTATTACTTTGATATTGTTTAAGTTTAGTACATTATATTGTATTAGTGTTTACATTTAGAAGATATTTTTATTTGTTATATAATATTTATACTGCTCAGTGCCATATAAGAGTATGTAAAGTTAATTTGGATAGTTATTATAATATGTTAATCTGTTTTTTGTTCTTATTAATTTACATTTAAAACAACACTGTAATAAATATATATATCAGTATATAGTGTACACACATAACTAGCGCTTACTATTTACTATACGACTTTCATATTATTATAAAAAGAAAGAACGGAATAATTGATTTCTAAACTTTTGAACAAGTGAGCTTGACGGATTTCGTTAAAAAAAATCTTATTAAATCATGTAAGACACAGTTAAATCTGATATGTAAACAAACAAAATATTTGTAATATAATACAATTACCTAGTCTAAAATTAGTCATTTTGTTATATGATTTGAAAATAAGTATTAAAATTAACTGAGATGTTTCAATACATATTTTTGTACACAAACAAACTTAACAAAACACAAACTTAAAAGGAACTTAATGTGTTTATTTCTATAAATCCAAATATATATGTATATGAGACTATGAAAACAGTTTTATTCCTTCACAACCATCTTTGCCCTATTTACTGAGTGATCTGCAGATAATATATTCTGATAGTGTTGTTTATTTTTCTAAGCAAGCATAAAATAGAAAAAAAAATGAATTGTTGTTTAATTTCTTTCTTATTTAAAAATTATGCCTTAGATCCTTATTGCTTGGGCTTAATAATTTATAGAAAGACATACTATACATGAACAAGAAACAATTAATTTATAAAATGAGTACTGGAATAAACAAAAAATACATGTTAATATTTTTTTATAATAATAAAATAATCTTAGGTGTTTCATAGTAGGTATGTGTACGACACGAGCTTAATTATAGATCACATAAAATTACAGACTCAAAATATTGTAGTATTTAGGCAACATGTAAGTAAAAAAAAATTGGACAGAGAAATACAAGATAAATGAAAATATGTATAATTTAAACACAAACAAAACTATTTTATTAAATCTATTTAACTTTGAGATCAGATCTATTTATAATACTTATTTATTCGGTTACTGCTATTTTATCTATTTTTATTAATGTAAGTTGCTGTTTTTTTACATCTACTCAGAGACATTTTAATATATTTCTGTGACTTAATCCAAGTTTTTTAAGGCTTTTTGGAGAATGTCTTTAAACAATACCATTATTAATTGACACATGCACAGATAATATAAATAATTAGTGGAGTTTTTATAATACATACTTCTTAGTAAATCAAAATGTGTCATTAACAAATCGATATTAATAAAAAATCGATTCTATTCGAAGTCGATATCTAATCAAACAATATTAGCTCTCGCTAAAATCACTATTACCACTGAATGTACAACCAGAGTGTTGTATTATATGAGTGGCACTATATATTCCGCATTTTACACATGTCTCCCAACTCTTGTCTAGCACCATTTGACTCAAGAAACCTCCTGTAAAGGCGTCTCCAGCCCCGTTAGTATCTACAATCTGTTCCCTGGACAATTTAGCTACTGGTACCAGGGTAATCTTAGTACCTTCGATCAAAATAACCGGTTCTTTACCTTGGGTTATAACAACTATTCGCTCTTTAGTATCGATTTTAGGTAGTGATGCAATTTTTAATGCTATCTTTTGTAAATCAGTTTCAGCTATGTTAAAAGCTTTCGCGAACGCTTCTGCTTCCTGTAAAGAATTAATTACAGTTTGTTAATAAATGACACTTTGATACTTACATACTACAGAGAAAACGTTAATCATGAGAAAAATCTTATATCTTTAACTACAGATATATCCCATCATGCAAAGCAACCGGCAAAGCTATGATTGGAATTTGCACCCACAATTCTCAAAGATTCGTTTATCATTTTTATTTATATAAACAAATATTAATATAAACTTACCGATTCATTTCCAAACAAAACATCAACGTATGGCAACACTTGCTCCAATGGCTCTTTATAGAATTGCGATACGAAAGGCGCACTTAAATTCATTATAAACGTGTGACCCCTTTCTTGTGAGTGTTTGGCTAACAGCATGATGGACTCAGGAGATACGGCTATGAAGAATCCCTGAAAAATAAATGATATATAAACATATATTATTATTTTTATTTTCTGTTACATGCACTTTCCCACATGTAGCAGGTTAAATAGGGAAGTTAGTGCCAAGAATGCGGTTTCTTTCTGCACAAAATCGAGACATTGCGTGTTTAAGTGGCAGGATTCAACGATAAACTTTGTTTTACTAGAGTGGCTATATGAATATAATCGATACCCCCGAGTGGGTGTCGAACCTGCTAAAATCGCGTTACAACCAGACGCTGTTCCACTGCGCCACGGTGGTTTTACATATAAAAGTAAAACATTTCAAATAAATAATCAAATTAATATTGATGTAGTATCAGTGAAGCGATGTTGATAAATGATCAAGTGTCTCACTGTATATATGATAGTTGGGGTACGATCTTCATTTGGGGGGGGAGCGTTTATAATATCTAGTCAAACAAATCACAATTATGGGTTCCACCGTTCACGCAATGTCCTTAAATAGGCAAAAAACAGTTTATACACTCTGCTTGATAGTCAATGTGGAACACCCTATATACTCTTATAAATAACAATTAGTACCCAACTACAATGATTGATAATATTGTAAAGGTGACCATTCATCGCAAGCCATCTTATGATAAGAATAAAAACGTAATGATATTTAGCTATGAAACTTATTGACTATAGGAAATATTAATTTGAAAATTATATATTCAGAATCGTTAAGAATTATTAAAATATATACTTATTGCATTTTTAAAAACCATTTTATCTCCATAATTTAAAATCGACTAATTTATATGTATATGGCAACATTACGTATTTAAACTGAAAACTAGCTGAAAGCGATATTATTAAGACTCAAAACGAAAAAAAAACAAATCTCACCGACGCATAAAAGAACTTGGCACTGTCTATACTGTTCTTACACTCCTCCTTGGCCAAAGTGGTCGGGAGTGAACTTCTGTGCGGCTGCCAAGTTGGCGCAGAGCGACCGGTGAGTGCCGGTCACTAAAACTGCACAAGTGCCTGTCGGTGCCTCTTCTGTCACTTGGTAGTGAACTTTCACTCCTTCTGCGCTGGAATGAGGGAATATTTGTCAATTGCTTTATTTGATTGCATATAAATAGACGACATTGTCATTCGGTTGTTAATTGAAACTTATACGTTGATTAAATATATAATTTAGTTTCACATTATCAAAAGTATATAGGGATATCCGCATAATAAATAATTCTTTAAATGCATTTTATGAGCGTGTAGATCTGGTTTAATGTTGCCAGACTTCTTAATTAGAACTCATTTCTATTTGATCCTCGCCCGTGATATCTTTTCGGCAGGAGGTTAATGCTGTTGGCCATACGGGCCTCAGCACCGATACCTGAGGTACTCCAACCTAGGCTTAAGGCTGTTGATTAGATTGAGGGATGAGAGCAAACATCTATGATGAACAGTAATTTGAGTATACTGATTGAGTTCGTTGCGATAATATGTTATACAGAATCACATTGTACATGTTCTTGGTATACTAGAATTTACTGTAATATATTATACCTACAAACATTATTTATATACACTTTCCTATCAAATTATGCAATCTATTATTACTGTAAATATATACAACGTTTCCTCTCTTGCTTGGAAATTATGACACACGATATCGCGAACATTTTTGTAGACGTTCTATAATACTGTTTCATTCAGATTTTATACGATAAATTTTATCATACCTTGGTTTATATTATTGCATTTTTATTAGGAATCTCTATTTTTTAAACGTTATATAGCTAAGTACAGTAAATACGCAGCTTTCTAATGACGAAAGATTTTTTTAAATTAGTCCAGTAGTTTAAAATATACATACAAAAATACAAATGTTTCCATTTTTGTTTAGAACTTCAGATAGTTTAGATTTTTTTTTATATATAGATATTAGATAAGATTTTTTTATATTTTTTTAGATTTTTTTATATTAGATAAGAAGGCAAACGAGCAGAGGGGCCACCTGATGTTAAGAGGACACCCTCGCCCATAGATATCTACGACCTGAGGGGATGTGGATGCGTTGCCAACCTTAATGTTGGAGAAGATGACTGTACACACGACGCTTGAAATAAGAATAATTTAGACAACGGCCATATCTGTATATTAATACGTGAAGCAAGAACTTTGGACCCCTTTTTACGAAAATTGCGCGGACGGACAAGTATGAAATTTGGCACACATATAGTTTATGTGTAGGAGAAATGCAGAACGCTAATAGTTTTCAATAATAATGCTTATAAAGTACATTAAATCAATAAATAAAACATTACCCACACTACTGTTTAACAAAATAACTGTTGTATAAAGTGACATACACGTTGCTATGGCAACGCGTATTTCTCGCGTCAACGGGTCCTCTAGTATGTATAAAATTGTAGATCTACACAATTATTTATGTATGTTCGCATGTTTATCAGTTTTCCCAGAACAATGTAGCTACAAGTTCTACCCAGATCGAAACAAAATCTACATTATCCATAAATAAGATTGGTTTTACCAATATGCATAACTTCATAAGTTATGTACCTACAATATAACTACCTAAGTAGGTTATCTAAATAACAATAAAAGCAAAACGAATTCTATATAACCATAAAGATATAAAAAATGATTGTATCCACTTAAGTGAACTCTATTGTTTAAAACCATTGGAGCGTGATCCAAACCATTGGTCATCATGATCATGAATCACGATGAGATCGCTATGAGAGACCCACTACCTTACATACACTATAAAATAAAAATTAACACACACCATCATAGTGACGTATATGTATATTTATAAAAAGATATTTTTTACACAATGTCCAAGGCAACTCTAATGTACCATATATATTCGGCTAAAATCTGCTATTACCAATTTATTCATTGCTTTCACCAATTTATTCATCAATTCTTCAATTAGAATGAGAAGTTCCTGAGATAACCACTTTCAAACAAACAAACTCTTCAACTTATAATTAGTATAGAGGTAGCTATATAGATATAGGTATAATTCGAGACTGACTGTGAACGGTAATAGTAGGTTAGATTTCCAATCATGGGACATGAATTCAACACTAGAACGGAGAGTGTAACTTAACACTACTCTCTATCTAGCTTTCGTAGCTAAATGTAGGTATAAGTTTTCTCGATTTGGTTTGGATATAATATTTTTGAGCGTCTAGGCTCAACGGCACCACGTCTAAGTGTAAACGCGACTAGTGGGTTCGATTTCCGCTATAGGAAAAATAATTATTTGCTCAATAATTAAATGGCGGAGACGAGATCAACATTATATCATAATATATTCCAATTCCAATTCCAGACGAAAGTGATTATTATGACAAAAACACGTTTATATTTAGCCTTGAATGCAATTCAATCTATGACTGATAGTACCAATCAATTGTAATGTAAAATTATGTCCATTTAAAACGTTGGTATAAAGACTTTTGCTGTTGAAAAACACGAATATTCATCTAGTAAGCTGAATATTATATTAAAAGAGAGGCAAAAATATAGTTGCAAATAATTTACAACTATTTTGTAAACACTGGTTATTGATGACAAATTAAAATATAGTTTTTACATTTTAAATAAAAATTTTCGCTTTTTAAGAATAAAGTTCTTTTAGCTGTTTCTAGGTTTTAAAAAGTATCGTATAGAGTTCGCGCAGGTATTTAATGTTTGTTTTAAAAATACTCATGAATTTATTTCTAACGTGGCATAGTCATACCTATGCATGCATAAACAAATCAGCGATGAATATTATAAAAAAAGTATACAGATAATTTTTATATTAAATTCCTATTAACAGTTTTTTCTTATTAAAATTTATTACAGGAAAGTTTAAAAAAGCTGTTCATTTCAACTTTTAGCATACCTACATGTCGATTATCTATGGGGACTTAGTATCTACCAAATTTCAGCTCTGGGCCTTTTTTTTTTGGAACACTATAAATAAATAAACCTTTAACTTTAACTACAATCTTTTTTTTTTAAGTTTCACTTTAATTTCAAAAGAACAAGTTTTATTAGCAAAAAGACTGCATATATAGGTATGCAGATACCTACAGAATATTAACAGTCTATTACCAAGTAGTTCTCGTGCTTTTTTTTTACGTATAAATAATGAAAATGTTTTTTGTTATAACACTTAGTACTTGTAGTCACAGGTTTAAAATATGTTAAGCTTACTAATATATTTAAGTTACTTTTAAAAAAGCTTAAGTCAATTTTTTGTTTTTAATATAGATTGTACTATTTCTTCAGTTTTAGAGTTATTGAGATTCATTCATTCATTCAGTTTTGATTCCAAATGAATAGCCTATACAAAATAGAGTGAATCTCTGTTTATATTACCTGAAATACCTGATTGTATCAATTATATTAAACACTGTTCATTAAGTAATTATAAATATTAATCTATACTGTAATTGCCATTTTAATAGCAATAAAGTTATCTCAACAAATAAATATATTCAAGGTTATCATCTTATAAATTTAATGAATTATAAACAAAATGTATCTATAAGTATTTCAAAATAAAAAAAAATGCATATTATTTTTATTCAAATGCATTGCGCGAGCGATATACTGAACCCATAATTATAATAAAATTTTAATCTTATCAGTTTAAGGAACCCAAGTGATAATTTACTTAGTTCAGTCAAGCAAATCTTAAACACGCCACGATATCGTCATACTATATGTATATAACTTAAGACAACCTATTCTTATCAAGTATATGTTGTAACTGTAGTGATAACGCGGGCAAATGTTATCAGCACTTGAGATACGTTCGTAGCAATTCAATAGGCTCTCCTTTGAATTTATGTATGAAACTGAGAAAATTTTGCACAAACATATACCTACTATTATTTTTGTTTGAAATATTTTAAAGTATTTAGTGGCTATTAAATTTAAATGATTTTTGTTCTGATAGAAGCAACTTTGGTTGTGCATGACATATGTATGATATATTTTAAATATTTAACTTTTAAGGTACCTCGCTGTCCGTAAGTACAAGGTGACGTCACGATTAGCATGTTCAGCTGATGGATGAATTTAAAAAAAAGATCGACTAAATTAAAATATTTTTTTCTTATTTGAAATTAACTAGTTTTGGTTGCCGAAGTTTCAGCTGTCTAAATGTCCTTTTATTAGTTGAAGTTCAAAAAACAAGGTTCTTCTTGTTGGTTTAAGATTACGAGAACTATGATTCAAATTTGTATATAATTTATTAACATGTAACAACAGTTCTATGGGAAACACATCCAGTTTAGAGTGAATTTGTATGCAGTGGAAGTAGGAGCGGTACTGAGGAGGTATAACAGCGAAATCTCTCCATAGTTTGCTAAAAGATCTCGGCCTGTCTAGGACTATCAAAAATTAATTTTTAGATTCTAGAACATACTTCTAAGGCGGCACTAGATTTAGTTAGGGACAGAGATGATCTTGGGCAATAGAGCTCTGCATGGTTTAAATTTTATATTATACTGTTCTCTTATTATCAATATCACTTATATATTTAACGAGTCCCGAAGCATCGAGTTTATTTCTCACGTCTCGATTGAAGAGAGAAGTTACTCGAGAATTTTCGAGTCGCAGCATTTCAAAACACGCATAAAAAAACATTTTTCAATTTGAACCAGTATTTATTACCAGTATAATTTACCTAAGGTTAGGTAGCATTTTCAGCTAAACAAACCATTTATAATCACCTTATAAACATTATATAACTTGTCCTTTATATTATTATAATAAACTATCTAGCTGCTATCTGTAAAAATGTACATATCACATATTTCACAGTTTTTTTTTAATCTACATGCATTTGGTATTTGTATTCATTCACCAAGCAAGGTGTCTATTTCCAATATTAATTTTAGAGTCATCTGTGAGTGCTGCGATTTTATTTTACTGGAGGCGGAAAATGAAAATTAATTAATAAAATTGATTAAAATAATTATCATTGTCAATGTTTAACAGGAGATATTCTAGAGGAATATACAAGTGACTGACAATTCTGACACTTATGTTAATTGACAATTTGAAAATGCTTGTAATAGCCTATTTGAATAACAAATATTTTGATTTTTTTAATTTATATAATAAATGATAGTAAATGGAAGGATGCTTCAGTTACATTCATATCTCTACATCAAGAGATAAGGTAATCGTGGGAAGATAAAACAAACTGTAGATATTTCCCATTCCATGATTAATTTCATCCTAAATCTTTCAATCTGATTGACAGGATGACGGACTACATGCATGATATATTGATAAGCTATCAACTATCAGGTTATGATTATAGGCATATTTTATTATGATTCAATCATTTTAGAGCTTTTTGCATATAATAAATTATTATTTTGATTTTTTTAATCTATTATTTCCTTTTTACTAAATTATTTTGGATCATCTATTTGGTACATCTATATGAGAAAAATAGTATTATCATTTGATTAATTTTTTATTCTAATTATTGTATGCCAGAATTTAATTTCAATTATTTTTAAATGGTTAAGTACTGTTCTTATCGACAAATATATGTAAGAAAAAAAAATTATTGTTTAATATTATAAAAAAATATCTTTTAGTACTTACACAGCTCTCTCACTCAATATGTTGGCATAATCATCGTTTCCTACACAGCCAAAGTAAGAACATATGTTGGGCTTCTTCAAAATCCATTGGGCAACTCTCAAGGAATTTTGCACACTGCCTCCCGCTATGAATTCAGCATTGTATCTAAAAGGTATAAATTAAAAATGTTATAAATATATAAGAAAGTCTTTATATAAAAAACAACCAATTTATTTTTAAGTAAAAATAACATCCTATAAGAAATAACATACTTATCAACAAGCTCTCTATAAAGAGGCATATGTTTTTCTTCAGCCATAATAGCATCATCTGGATGTAGGCCATATTTTTGAAGCAACCCTTCATCTACATTTGCAGAAATATCCAGCAGTGGGTTTCCAATGCCAACTAGCAACCCTTCTTTATCACAGAGGCAGCTAAAATGTATAACTTATTTATTATCACAAAAGCAATGTGCGAGAAAAAAAATATAATAAAATATATCAAATGCTAACTTTTATGTAAATAGTCACTTATTGATTTTAATTCCCATGTAATTCAGTTGATGTCTGTATTAATGTTTAAGTATGATTAATTCAAGACGCACTTGTTCATGCAAATTAAATAAACCAAGGAAGGAAGTATAATAAGTAAAAAATGCTTACCTTTGCTCCATTATGTAATATAATTATACAACAACTGAGACTCTGAACAATGTTGAGAATATATTATCAAATTTAATAAATGATATGTATATGAAAGAAATTTTGTGAAGTTATCGCGTAAGGAAACACCGCATGTTTTTCCTTTCGAATGCAAAACGTGTTTGCTCCTTCCTATCTCAACGAGGAGTAGGTAAAATTTTATATTCTGTGATAACAAAATGTCATGAGAAGCTGTCATAGTATCTGTGACAGCAACTTTTTTAGAATCTGTTTATGAATAATTCCTGGCTCCTGCCTTAAAATATATTTATTTGGAATTACAAGTTGTTAAAATTCATATTATGACACTTGAAAAATAGCATACATAAAAATAAATACATTCATGAAATCGACACTTACTAATACTACGCAATTTTATTTCTATATTTCATTAATTTAAATATGTACATATATGATTTTCTTTTTCATTGTAATATTTGTAATAAAACCATTAAAAATATGATAATAAAAATAAAATAATAATTATATGTTTTTGTTTATCTGTATCTATGATATAACCTACAACCGGCACATAAAAATCACGTTTTGCGATTTCAACGAGAATCTTCGAGAAGTACAAGTTCAGAGCGATCTGAATATTCTGTGAAGTCCACAATTTCATTCCATTTAACTTAAAAATGTTGCGTCTGCCTCGTGTCGTCCGCCAAACTGTTTCCTTACAAAAATCGCTTCAATTTTCAAGATTTTATGCCAAAGATGTGAGGTTCGGTGCTGATGTAAGAGCCCTGATGCTCCAGGGTGTAGATGTCCTGGCCGATGCCGTCGCTGTAACAATGGGCCCAAAAGGTAGGAATGTCATTTTAGAACAATCTTGGGGCTCACCGAAAATAACCAAAGATGGTGTAACAGTTGCGAAAGGTGTAGAGCTCAAAGACAAATTCCAGAATATCGGTGCCAAACTTGTACAAAACGTAGCTAATAACACAAACGAAGAAGCTGGTGATGGCACCACAACAGCTACTGTGCTTGCCAGGGCAATTGCCAAAGAAGGTTTCGAGAAAATTTCAAAGGGCGCAAATCCTATTGAAATTCGTCGCGGCGTTATGCTTGCTGTGGATGCTGTGAAAGAGAAGTTGAAAAACATGTCCAAGCCAGTCACTACCCCCGAGGAAATCGCACAGGTAGCCACTATCTCCGCAAACGGTGACAACGCCATCGGCAAGCTCATCGCCGATGCCATGAAAAAGGTAGGTCGTGATGGCGTCATTACAGTAAAAGATGGTAAAACACTAAACGATGAATTAGAAATTATCGAAGGCTTGAAATTCGACAGAGGTTATATTTCGCCATATTTCATCAACTCCTCTAAGGGTGCAAAGGTCGAATTCCAAGATGCTCTTGTATTGTTCTCTGAAAAGAAAATCAGTAACGTCCAGACTATTATCCCAGCTTTAGAATTGGCTAACCAACAGAGAAAGCCTCTTGTAATTATTGCTGAAGATGTAGATGGTGAGGCTCTGTCCACATTGGTAGTGAATAGGCTAAAGATTGGTTTACAAGTTGCAGCTGTCAAAGCACCAGGTTTTGGTGACAATAGGAAGTCCACCTTGAGTGACATGGCCATTGCTACTGGTGGTGTTGTATTTGGAGATGATGCAAATCTCATTAAAGTGGAAGATGTCCAACTTGCAGACTTAGGACAAGTTGGTGAAGTTATTATTACCAAAGATGACACGCTTATCCTTAAAGGAAAAGGCAAGAAGGCCGATATTGATAGAAGAGCGGAACAGATCCGTGACCAAATCCAAGAAACTAGCTCTGAATATGAAAAGGAAAAATTACAGGAGCGACTTGCCCGATTGGCTTCTGGAGTAGCTGTCTTGCATGTGGGTGGATCCAGTGAAGTTGAAGTCAATGAGAAGAAGGACCGTGTAAATGATGCTCTTAATGCTACCAGAGCTGCTGTTGAAGAAGGCATTGTACCCGGAGGTGGCTCAGCTCTTCTCAGATGCATCCCAGTACTTAATGAACTTAAATCAGCTAACTCTGACCAGGCCACTGGTATCGAAATCATCAAAAAAGCTCTAAGGATGCCTTGCATGACCATTGCTCGCAATGCTGGCATTGATGGATCTGTAGTAGTAGCTAAAGTAGAGGAGCTCGGCAGTGAATTTGGATATGATGCATTAAACAATGAATATGTTAACATGATTGAAAAGGGCATCATTGACCCTACTAAGGTTGTGAGAACAGCTTTGACTGATGCCAGTGGAGTAGCATCACTGCTGACCACAGCAGAGGCTGTGATCTGTGACATCCCACAAGAGAAGGAGTCCAACCCCATGGCTGGCATGGGTGGTATGGGTGGTATGGGTGGCATGGGTGGTATGGGAGGCATGATGTAAATTCCCTATAAACTTTTTGCATTTACAGTGTATGAACTTCACAATAAGGTTACAAAGTTATGTATGTATGTGTTATAAAAGTGCAGTGAACGAATTATTTTCATTTATTGAGTCTGATTGAGATAGAGTAGTGACAGCTACAGTTAGAATTATTTAGTTTAATATTTGCTTCAGTGGAGCAAGGTGTTATTTTTTAAAATAAATAATAATAATGTTGATTATTATATTACATTTGTTTTATTTCTTACATACAATAGTGAATTCTATTTATATTATAATTTATTGAAATTAAAACAAGTTAATTTTTTTTTTAACAAGCAATTATCATTTTTAATTATACACTTAATATCAAATACTAGGTCACTAGAGCTCTGTATGATCAGAAAGCCACTGAGCGAGTAAAAAATAAATTACATAATAAGTAACCAAGAAAAAAGGTCTTATCTAAGGGACAATGGATTCTTCCATCTATTTCATTCTTATGGCAGGTTTAAGCAAAAATATTAAATTTTGTAATATTCTTAAAGTTGAGATTATAGAGATAATAATTTTTATTAATATATACAATGGCTAACCTCAAGATAGCTTAATATTATTTTTAACATATTGTCAGCTTCCGAATTTTATTTGGGCTCGGGCCAAGTGGCGGAACTTAGCGCCGCGGCACGTCTTTGTCTATCAGAGCTGAGAAATAAAAAATATATTTAAATATAATAGTCTCTAGTTTTTAAATCTAGATTTTTTTTACGCAGAAGTAAACGTAAAAATGTATTATATAACAGGTATATCTGACGTAAATCTATACGTTAAGAGAAAGGAATTGGCACGATTTCTAGAATTCACGACTTCAAGACAGTACAATGACCTCTAAGATAATGTGCCTCGGCCACACGTGACGTAGTGTTGTACTTATTGTAATTTGTAATAGACGGAACCAGTTCTAGTGAATTGCTGTTAATATGCGTTTAATCATACAGCATACTAAATGAATACTGAGGCGTTTTTTGACATTACTATAGTAATTGGTACCTAGGTATTTATACCCAGATATATCTATATATATTGTTACAAAGGTGGATGGCGAAGTCGTCTTGGATGGTCGGATAGTGAAACAAAGCGTAGCTTGTATGCTTTATATTTCAAGGTTTACAAACATGTGAACCCCGTTCAACAGTTGCACGTTATTTTATACTCTTTAGAAAAACAGAATTTAACACTTTGTCAATTGAACATTTTGATAATTGTACAAAAATAAAAAAAACATAGTAGATTCAAAATTCTAATTAGTTACATTATTATTATTATTATTAATACTCATCAAATTAAGTGAAACTATAATTAAATTATAAAGCAATTGGTGTTATATTATCAGCTGTTACATTATATATAGATGATGCCTCTAGTGGTGGTGGTGGTGGGTTCCATCTTTCATCACCATCACCGCGTTTTTAATCAGATACTATCACACTACCATGATGACGTAATATATACTTAAACTTATATAATAAATATACACGAATAAATATAAATTATTATATTTGTATGAAATAAATGTATGAAAGAATTATGTCTTCCTTCTTCCTTGTCATTTAGTCATTGAAGGTTAAAAAAATTATAGGTTTTATAACAGGCAGACCTTTAGTACATCAGTTTCCGTTTATTAAGAAATAATACTAGTTGAGGCCGTCGTGGTGCAGTGGGACAGTGAGACTAAACGCGATAGATTATTTTCCTTTTCCTGGCTCTGGTAACAAGACAAAGCGGTGCGTTGAGTTCCGCCACCCAATGTTCCACATGCAATGTCTTGATATTTGGGTGGAAACTGGAGAATGGACTTGCCTCTGGACTCGGATGGATTCTGCCTAACCTAATAAATGCGGGATATAGCGTGAAGCTATTTATTAGAATAAAGTTACTAATACTAATACTCTAACATCATGGCCATGCTGGAGCAGTGGAACTGCATCGGATAGTAAAAGCGACGTTTGCGAGTTCGATTCCTATTAGGTATGCATTACTATAATTTTACCGCTCTGATCAGACAAAGCGCGGTGTTGAGTTACGCCACGCAATAAATGTTTCAAATTCTGACAGAAACCGGAGGAATGATCACGTGTACAGTCGAGTATTAATTGTTAGCTTGTGACAGTTCCCAACAATGCTGCGCAACAATGGCGTCCTAATAAAGAATTTTATTATGTAATCCAAAATGATAATGTATAATATTATTTAATTCAATCATTTATTGAATGTTCGAAGGAGGTCTTTATCGCATATACGAGTATATTATATAGAGTATATTATATAGAGTATATTATACTGCAAGTAAAGGTGACAATTCGCTTATCGTTTTCGTTGATTTCGATAAAAATACTCACTGATCGTGATAGCTGAGCAAATAGTGTTATTATTCTTGAATTTTTAATTACCTATTCAGTAGGTATTTGTCTTAAGTGTATTATCAATGTTGGATAAAAATATTTTTATATTTTAGATACAAATGAAAAAACAAAATATATATATATATATATATATATTCTTAGATAGTTTCACAAGGCTAGGTCATCCTCGGATGACGTCGCTGAAATGGATGAAAAACCAGCAAGGTGGTACAGCACTAAATGATATCTGTAAGATAAAAAATAATAGAACTAGGACATAAACTCCAAACATAACGCTATAATATTTTTTATTAAAATATTTCGTCTTTATACTATATAAAAATTAAATATAACAAGGTACATATCTATAACATGTTATCTGTCTATCCATCTATAATTTATAAAAATATTTGCTCTTCATCAGAATCACCGGTGCCATAAACAAAATGTCTTCTCACAACATTACCTTCGATTGCACTCGTTGGATCGATCACATTGTTCTTGCAAGGAGTCACCGGGTACCTCACTGGACCTAACCAACGTCTACTGAGCCCAAAATTTCTGGGGAAAGCCACATTTTTCGCCGATTTATCTAAACTATTAACCGAAGATTTTAATGAGGATTTCTTTAATTCATCATTAAGATAGTCATCTGGTATAAGATCTGATGGAACGCTCAAACTTAAAGGGCGTCGTTTTGGCCGACTGTTCAATTGTCCTCGCCAAGTGTTAAACTTTTGGGCCTTCTTTTGCGGAGTATTCTCTTGAGAAGAACAATCGCCCATATTATCTTCTTCGTAAACTTGGTTCTCGGAGGAACATTTTTGCAAGTTACTTATATTTGGTGTACTCTGTCTATTAGATTTGTCTATCACACGGTTAATCACTTTTTCTTTCGTCAATTTTATTAAAGCGTAAATTGTTTTAAGCGCTTCTTCGTTTAATAACTCGTCATCTGTTAAATCAGCATCGAGGGCACTAGCTATGCTATGCCGGAGTGTGCTTTCTAAGCCTTGAGATTCTGTTTTTGGAGCACTGTTCAATTGATTGAGAGCATTATTCTTTGTTGTATTTTGCAACACAATGAGTTCTACGACCTGTGGAGCTACTTGTAACATGTTTAAAGCTTTGTCATATTTTAAATTTAGCAAAGTTTGTCCGTTCACAGATATAATCTGGTCTCCCGGTAGTAGTCTACCACACATATCCGCAGGACTTCCCTGGGTGATCGATTTTATATATACATTTCCGTCCGAGCCTTCTGCCACTTGCAAGCCCAGAGCATTCATTGCATCTCTTTCCAAAACGGCTGTAACAAATATTCTTTCTCCTTGAACGCATTCCATATTGTCCAATCTTTCGAAAATAGAGTTGTTAATACAAGATTCATTTGCCGTATCGTAGCTGAATACATCCGAATACACTTTTGGTGATTCTAAAACATAAGCAGTTGGCGCTTGGATCATATTTTGACTGTAGGACCTTTCAGGCAACAACTTCATGCTGTTCACATTACACTGTCTTTGTTCAGAAAGATCATCGGAATCACTGTGCGTGGTTGCTAAATCACCATCCGACCTCACAGATAGTAATTTTGATGGTGATCTCGTATAACTTCCATCTAAGGTAGCTTTCATGCCATTAAATACTCTAGTACCCATTTTGACACCGTGGCGTCTTGGTAAACTACTTTCTGACGACGACAAGCCTTCATTTGACGAGCTCCTTTGCCCGTTCTTATGTGGAGAACTTAACAAACTCTCATCGCTTGGCGGTGGAGATAAAATCTGCCGTAGCAACTGTTCAGTGTTAGGCGTTTCGTTCTCTTTATTTTGCGATTTTTTATCACCAAATAGATCAACTTTGAATCTTCGTCTGACTGGTCGTCGAATTTTAGCAGGATTCCTTACCGCCAAGTTGTAACTGTCTTGATAATTACTACAGTCCGTTTTCTTCGGACTATCTGCATTCAACGCGCAATTGAATTCACTTGATAAATAATTTATAAAATCCTCTTTAGCATATAATTTTAAATACAGCCGGTGGTGTAGCGATGCCAACCAAAACGTAAAATAACTCTTATAGTCCAGCATTTTAAGTTTATATTTGATACCTATTTTGGATAGACCTGAATAAGCGTTAGGCATTATGTACAGGCTTTTCTTATTGTAATAGAATGTGTGTATGTGATGCCAAGGTAAGCTTTGCAGTACTATTCTATTTGGATTTGATGTAGTTTCTTCTGACATATTATTTGTTCTAGAATATATTGTGACACCTCTAGGGCCTATTGACAACCATACGTCTCGACAGAATCCGTCTCTCGTTGCCCAAATAGCTGAATAAAAATGGGCACCATAATCCCTAAAAGTTTGAGCTAAAGTTATATAATTGACAATAGCTGTACTCTTGTCTAACCCTCGTCTGGACTCATGCGCTCGCTTCATACGAAACTTAACATCTGCCATATCACTTGTTATCAATGACTCGGGCAAGTAATGTTCTAGCAAAAAATAGTCAGCAGTGCCATGTTCTCTATAAGAAAATTCACCAAACTCTATGTGTAAAGCATATCCAGCAAGTAAAATGAGATTCTGTACGGTTGAGATCATTTGCCCTTCGACTGTCGCGCGTCGCAGTTGTAAATACACACGGTATTGCCATTCACCACTTTGTATATTATTAGATACGTTGACTGGCAAAAAAAATTTTATCCTTAAAAATAATGTGACTGATATATCTTCTTCATTAGTTTTATTATTCTTATGACTGGATTTGTGCCACCTTTCCGGTACAACTTTCTTTATTTTATAATCATCTGGTAGAAATACAAAATCGCCTCCAATTAATATTGCTATACCAAGCATGAAATTGTGTTCATATTTTTCACTTGTAATTAAATGTTCAAAAATTTGTCCAGCAGTTACTGTATTCGGGTCACAGAGGACTTCTACTCTTTGACCGTTTAAGAGTACAGCTGTTATCAATCTCTTATCGCATAATGCTGATATTGTTAGATTTAAGTGTTTTACTGGCTGAGAGGCTCGGACTATAAATTCAGGACCCACACATCCATCTTTCCCTTTGACAATTTCAGCTTTATAAAGTCTTGAAGCAGCTCGCTGCACTGGTTTCCCTCTTCTAAAATTACAACTTATTGGCCCTTGCTTTTTAACAATTTTTTCTTCATTAAGTGCAGTCATTGAAATAGTATTTTCCTGTAAATTAGATTTTTCTATTTGTGTACTCGAAGCTATGTTGAGTGTAGAATGAGCATTGCTTAGACCACCGAGTCTTGGTGTGTCGAATAATGTGAACACAGGTTTTCTATTATTCCTTGGAATTCGACAACTTGGAAATGGGTCCCTTTCATCCGGTGATTTGATGATACTAGCAAAATTTCTTGGTTGAGTGCTTATTTTTAAATTTGTGTTATAATCTTTTTTTCGTGACATCTTTTTAGGCTCAAACTGATGGAAGTCCAAGACTGGACTGAGAGGTAGTGAAGCTGCCGAACATGAACTGCGCCCAGAATCGGCATCGCAGTTTCTTGACATTTTTCTAAAAAATAAATATTTGTTATAACAAGTTATTTATCGTAGTTTCGAATAAATAGTTAGTAAAAAGTTTAAATCATAGTAATTAATGGTACAAATATATTATATAAATGTACAGGATTTCCACAAATATAAAATTACAAATTTTATATTAATAATACCTTACCAGTTAGTTAAAACTCGCATTATCCATAATTCACACAATTACTATCCATACAATAGCCATAACAAATACGTTAGTGTTCAAAGTAGTTTGCCTTGGTCACATATTTTGAATAACTAAGTATTACGTATTTAAAAAAACCCATAACAATAAAGTAACAATAACTTTCGATGGAGTTTAATTGTTTTCTCAAATAAAACTCACTTTCACTGTTGAAAGAAAATATTTGACATAACTTCATAAGTATAGTTTTAAAATGCAGTATACAACTTTTCTCGTATTCTACTCAGCCACTCGTATTTACATAAAATTGAAAGGAAAATTGTAAATAACAGTTCAACCTGTCGTTTTTGATTCACTTGTTGCTTGATTGTTTTTTTTTTTTACTTTCTAACAGTGCTGCCATTTATATAATTTTATGACTAATTTAACAGCTTGAAGTTGAAGATCTCATAAAAATTTGTTAGGTTTAAAACATGTTATGTATCATTGTTAATAGTTTTAAAGAGTGATTTTATACATAATTATATTATAATAGTGGCAACTACATGGGTATTATTTATCCAAAACTGTATTACTTTTACTTGATAATATATTATATGTTATGCTACATTGTTTAAAATTATTGGAAAAAAAAATTAAAATTTGTTGTTTAATTTTTTAAGTGTGATACAAATATTCACCCATATATTGCGATTAAGTGAAAATTTTGGGATAAAAATTGTAGTGTGTATTGCTCCAGAACATCCTACATCTTCAAGAGAAAGTCCTAAGGAATCAGTTTAGCTGTTTTGCAAATTAGCCCGGACAAGCAGAAAGACAGACAAATAAACAAAAATTTCAAAATCGCTTTTTTATGTTTTAATATATTTTTAGTACATTATAGTTACGTAGAGAGTTACTTTCAGAGTTCAGGCCATTCGGGGCCCCTGCGAGGTAACGTTACGTACCACGGGCCTGACTCTCGAGTGCCCTTATTTAAATAAACTAATATTTTATTACTTGATAATTGGTATATGGCAACTGTGCTTGTTTTGACGTCACATGTGACATCTACTTATTTCGATTTTCGATAATCCCTGAGCTGACGTTGATTAGTTTGGGGTACCAATTTATCGCTTTTTAAGCACACAGTTTTCTAATTAAATAATATTACTGCTATGTGATTACTTTGGGTGTTAAAATGTCTTCGCTAATTCAGTTGTACGAACAGCAGTACTCAGTGCTCACAGCAGATATTACATCAAAAATTGGTCGATTAAAATCGGCCAAGGAAGGTTTGTTTTTCACCTGTTTTATGGCTCTAGTTGTATATTGTTATAACTTGCTACTTTTTATAGTTCTGGAATAACAGTGAGTTATCTGAACTAAAGTGCAATATATTTAATAAATTCAATATGTTACAAATGCACGGAGTTAATGATTATATTGATTATATATTACGCGTTTTTGTTATTTTTATTTAATATGTAAGAAAAATTACATATTTTCGTATTAAATTATATTTTTTTATATAAAACTATTTCAGATGAACGAGAAAGTTTGTCTAAGGAAATACAATCAAATTTCGAGGAAGCCAATGATTTGGTATGTCCTTTACAGTTTTTTTTATAAATTTGGTTATAATTACTTAGTAAGTCATTTAAATAAAATATTAAATACATTCTTATACTTAACACCTCCATGGTCTTATCAGATATCTGATAAAACTCACTTATCTATAATACTGACACAAATGTAAAGTTAAAGATGTTATTATAATAATAATATAGTTTTATAAACATTTGTAATTGTTATATCAGTTGGAGGAACTTGAATTGGAATCCCGGGGAGCGGGGACTGGGTCTCGGGTGGCAGCATACAAAGTAGAGTTACAAAGAGTAAAAGATGAATACCGCTCTGTTGCTAGCAACACAGCTACATGTACGTTTACTTAATATATGTAGCTTAGTTGATTTATTTTATTTATATTATATGATGATATGTTTTTTGGTAAGCTATCTTACTGTTTGACTTTAAATGTTTATTTGTATTACTTTTTTCTAATTATATTCTTAAATCTAAATATAATATACTTAGAATCCTCTTCTGGTTTCAAAGTTTCAGCTCTGGACCACAATATATACTCACTATGTATATTATTTTTTAAGGGACTTCTAGAGTGTAGTTCTGTGTTGTTTACTCTAGTTTTATTTATTTTCTATTCAAGTAGCTTTAAGAATTTGAAAATAAGCAATTTAGCCTTATGCTAATGCTTTTTCTTTGTTGAAACAAATAATTTTATTCAAAACCTATTGTTACCAAAGATTTTTTGAGATTGTCACTCTATGTATAGATATATGTACACCTATATATATACATTTCCAACATGAGACCAAGCAAAAACATTCCCAGCTTGACATTTGTGTATCTTGCTTCTATGATTGTCACTATACTTTGGGCCACTTTTTTGTCTGTATAACTTAAACTTACTTACACCAGACACTACCATTTGTATAGAAAAATTGAGAGACATCTTTGCACATTTCTTTGCAAGTATGAATCCAAGAATATGAAAATGTCATAGTTTGCTCTATTTTTGTGAATTACTTTACATATACACATGTTGCAAATATTAGATGTACTTTGCCCACTATGAACTAGAAATGCCTAAAATTTGAATGCAAGAGACAGTGTGTAGGCGAACATTTTTCATATTATGGGTTTTCTACTTTTTTAGATAACATGGACGCGGAGGAATACGAAGACTGGTCAGTTGTGAATGACCAGCGTCGCAAGTTGCTGGATAACACAGAACGTTTAGAGAGAACTGGAAAGAACCTCACTGAGGGATACCGAGTTGTGCTCGAGACGGAACAAATTGGTGCTGCTGTTCTTCAAGATCTGAGTGCTCAGAGAGAAACTATACAGAGGTCGAGAGGACGGGTAGGCTTGTTTTTATTTCTATAAGAGGAATTTAAAGTGTTTTTAATGGAAGTTTTGTTTGTGATGTTAAATAATACTAAAATGAATTATATATTTTTATTTGTTCTAAGTATCGATAAATAAATCCTTTTGATTTGAATTTGCATTATGTTTATAATAGTTTGC
This sequence comes from Dione juno, assembly GCA_037127375.1. Classification (NCBI taxonomy): domain Eukaryota; kingdom Metazoa; phylum Arthropoda; class Insecta; order Lepidoptera; family Nymphalidae; genus Dione; species Dione juno. The sequence continues at coordinate 863,592 of JAXRJS010000064.1, read as the reverse complement.
CATTAATCATTTTTTTATATATAATAATGGAAATTAATTCATTACACTATATTCTTAATAAATAAATATTTTGCAATATGCATATATATAAATATACGTTCTTCTCTCTTAGCTCCGCGAAACAGACGAACAGCTAAGCCGTTCAACGCGTCTCCTAAACAATATGGTAGTGCGCGCGTTACAAGAGCGGGTGGTGCTGGCGCTGGTGCTGGTGGCGCTGGCGGCGCTCGCCGGGGCCGCGCTCTACGCGTACACCTAGCCCCGTGCGCCCTTCCTGCGTGCTGAGGTGCGTGCCTTAGTGTGCTCGAGTGACAGAGTGCCTGAGTGCCTGAGTGTTGTGTGTAAGTGCTCGAGTTTGATGACAGTTTTCTGTACATGTTATCATTTCCAAATATAGAAGAAAATGATTTATGAGTGCTCATCCTCCAAGTACGTTGTACGCCCGAATTGCTTTAGTGTATTTAAGGCTTGGTGAGTGTAGGTCTATATAGTAGTGTACTGAAGTCAATTCTGGAATTGGTCTTAGAGTTTAGGATGTTAGTTTATTAATATATTGGTATAACTATATTTAAGGATTTGTTTTTGTAATACTGTACTATAGCCTAATTAATAAACTTAACCAGCTTTAGTGAAAACAATCCCATTACATTAATATTTTAATAAAAAAAATATTTATGACTATATGAATTATCTCCTTATATATATTTGGATGTGTAAAAAAGATTTTTAAATTGAATATTTCTTTATTAATATTTTCAGGATGGCCGCGTGATAGTATACAACATGTACTTGGCTTGCACTAAAGTGATGCAGATACTGTTCAGACTGTTCCTCCTGGTGCGTCTAGTGTGGGCCTTCCTTTACTTCAAATATAATATAGTGGGGTATAGGATGCCGACGCACTACATGTGAATATTTGTTATATGTTCCGTTTATATTGTATTACAAGAAAGCCCAAAGGAGTAGAATTTAAGTCTGAAATTAAATTAAAAAAAAATATATAAGCCACATGTCATTTTATTTTGCCGGTTTTTATTTGTTTGATACTGAAATAAGAGCGAAGCACCTCTTTGCAAAAAAAATAAAGTTTGTTTCACAAATATAATATTAATATAGTTGAATTAAAAAAAAATACTTAGGTACTTGTCAATAAAGACGATTTCTCGGATTCAATGTTACAAATAAATAAATCATGACAATCATTCCACTATAGAGGATTTATTCAATGAATTTTATTTTGGTTTGCTTTTTTGGTGCAGCTTGTGACTTAAATTATTTTTCAAATTTATAATGTAAATCAAAATAAATAAAAGCTTCTTGGAGTAAATAATTTATGTATTATAGTTAAACCTTTGTTTTATTGTTTTTAAAAGTATCTATTAAAGATATTAGTCAAATACAATTTATAGTAAATGAAGTATTTAAATATGATTATTTGTGAAAATCGTGGACCTAATTAACTTTACTTTAAAATTATGAATATTGTTTGTCACATTTGAGGAATACTATATAAATACAGTATGGTTATTTTATACATGTGTTGAAATGAACTTAAGTGCATCTCATATTAATAAATCATTTAAATAATTTATGTTTATATTTTAATAAATTGATTACATTGTAGGAAGAAGTTGTAGAACTTTTATGTGCTTTTTCTATTTTTCATTATATACATTATATATTAAGCAAATTGGTACCAATAATAAATTTGTAATGGACCAATTTAAAAATATATATATTTAGCTTCACACTTTGTTCCGCACATGCACCCAGCAAGGGTATGTAGAGAGAATTTAGTGTTCTCCACATTTTGCCTACATTTGAGATTTGCCTATACTTTATTACTAGAATACTGAAAGTAAAATAATTATTCATCCCGAGTGTATCTCGAACCCATAACCAACGCGGTAATAGGCAGGCGTTATTCCACTGCGCCACGACCGCCTCTATTTTATTATTAAATTTTATTTCATAGACTAACACTAGACCCTTTCTTTTTTATAGATTCATAGAAACAAATTGGACAAGTAAAATAATGACTAGTATTTATTATATTAAATATTGTTAATATTTCAAAACTGATAAAATATTCACAGATGAATAATTAATATTGTACAATTTTACTATTAAAATATGATCAAATTTTTAAATTATTTCATTCTAACATATTTTTTATACTTTGTAATGTATTTATTGTATATTATTAATTTGGTCAATCATTTTTTTTTTAAATGTACATAAAAATATATTCTCATGATGGTAATATTTAAAAAATAAATAAGCATTTACTAAAGTTATTGAACGGTTAAGTAAAATATGAATGTTATTTATTTATAATAGTGTAATATTTTTAAAATTTAATATTTACATTTGATTATATAAAAATCTATATTATTGATTACTATGTTTAATATGAGACTGTATAAGTGTGTGTAGTTAGAATATTGTTGATAGGGTTGTAAATTCTTTGGTTCTTGGCTTTATTTCATGACTTATAATCTCAATAAATGTTTCAAAATATAGATTTCGTTTTGCTTTTGCTTATATATATATATATATATATATATATATATATATATATATATATATATATATATATATATATATATATATATATATATATATATAAAACACAGCTGTTTCTTATTTGAAAGTATGTATTAAATTAAATATTTTTAAACAAATACATTTTTTTATGCCTTTAACTTTATTTCCTTTTAATTACAAACATTTATATACATTTACACATGAAATATATTACATAAATAACTTTATTATTCTATAAAATAAAGTAGGTAATTATTAATTACACATTTATTAAAAAAAAATTTTGAAAACATTTCGTGGATTTAAGGATTTCGTGAATCGATCAGTAGACATATATTTGTTAACTAGAAGCAAGTTGAAATTCTAATCGAAGCCAACTTTTTAAATGTTAGTGTAATTATATATTACATACATATCTTGTCATAAGAGTAAATTTTTACATCTTTAATAAAAAAATAAACATTCAATTAAAAAGACGAATGGATATTTGTGTGAAGATGTGCTTAACATCAAATATTTTACTCATATATTGTGCTGACTGACTGACTGACGATCTGACTGACTAACACCAAATTTGAAATTTGACCCAATAAATATTATTTATTAACATTTCAATTCTGTTACTTAGCTAAAACTATATATATATATATATATATAGATATATAGGTGTGTGTGACGTAAATTACAGATATCTAGATAAAAACCAATGTCTTACAAAGCATCGCTATCGACAATCAGATCAGCAGTAAAAATCACTATCCAATAATAGGCCTTCCAACGAAACTGGTCTACTTGATTTTCTTTGACTTCCTTTTTTCTTTTTTTTTTTTTGACTAACAACATTAAGTCATACGGTCTTATATACAATTAAGGATTTATATTTTATTCCACACAATATATTCATATTGAAAAATAAAAACATCAAAAAGTATTGGATGATAGAGAGAGAAATATTATTGTTACAACTTAATAACCTTTCAAAATATATGTTTCAATGAACAAACATGAATTTCAATATAATATTCAATTATTCTTATCAATATTGTGATTATATATTATATATATGATTTAAGTCAAATCTTCGGGTTTCTCTTCGGGCTCGGTGGTGTTGTCTTCCTCGACGGTCACTCCGAGGGAGAGCAGTTTCATTTTATACTCAGTTAGTCTTGCGTCCTGCGGACAGACGAGAATCTTTTTAATATATAGACTTGGCCCGCGTGGATTTGGATTTGTCTATTAAGTATTTTCTCAAATTAAAAAGTAACCTGATCTTTCTAAAAGTCTTGAACATTTTTTATTATCATACAGATTAAATTACAAATTAGGCATTTCTTTGAAAACGTGTACTTGAGTTCACATTCTACAAGAATTTATTATCAAAATTTAATATTCTAGGTTTAGGAGTTCGTCGTCGGTTGTCCATGAGTCGCGAGTAGTCTGCTGCCCAGTGTGTCCCGGCTTACCTGGTCGGCCAGCAGCAGCAGCAAGTCGTCCTGGTCGTTCTGCAGTTTCTTCAACTCCTCGTTGTTCTTCTTCTGCGCGTCCTTCGCCGTGAGCAGGTCTTGGGTGAGTTTGAGCACTTCCAGTGTTAATGCGCTTATCTTTAACATTAACAGTATTTTTTTATAATTTAAATACATAGATTGACGTCGTATCGTATACCGCATAACAGAGACATTTGTTAACATGGTTAACATAAATAAAAAGATTTCATGATAAATATTAAAAATGTACAAAACTCTGAGACAGAGGGTGCAGAGATTGCGTGCATTGCGAGTGGAGGGACTGCTGGAACTTAACGCCGCGCCTTGTCCTCTCACCACTTAGTAACGTAAATGTTTAATTTCCCTCTCAAGGGAACCGAAGCCGCGTCCATCGCGTTTACAGCCACATAGGCTTCCAAAAAGGAAGTTGTAGGTATATAAAACAAGGTCTCTCAAAATTTGTCCAGGACTTTTTAAAACAAGACTATCCGGTACCTAAAGGTAAATAAATTATACCTTCTTTTTTTATTCTATTTTACCTTCAGTTCACAGGTATATAATTCAGTTATTTTTTTTTAACTTTATTAGTTTAACTAGTATGGACCCCATACTGCAAAAGTCCGACTTCACTCTAATAAGATCACTTTCTCATCTCTTAGCAGGTAAGGGCTGTTCTGTATGAACACGTATTTTCAGAAAAAGCCCCAACGGAAGTGGACCTGGAAGAGCCCTGACGATAGGACGAAGAACGAGGTTGACTTTATCACGACGGATAAAAGGCATATGTTTAAGGATGTCTCAGTGATCAACAGGTTCAATACCGGAAGCGATCATCGACTTGTAAGAGGCACCCTAAATAACAACTTCAAGTTGGAAAGGAATCGCTTGATGAGGTCTATTCTCCGTCCCAATCTGCTCGATGCCGGATATGACGAATTCCAACTCAAGTTGAAAAATCGATTCGCTGCCCTGGATTCTCCGGTAAACGTTGATGAGGACTTAGAGGCCATAATAAGGGTTATACGCGAAGTGGGAACGAAACACTTTCGGAAAAAGCAACCAGATAAGAAGTCTAAACTTTCGAGCGAAACCTTGGAACTGATGCGACTTAGATGGGAAACACTAGAGGATGCTTTGCCAGATCCCCAGTTACTCAACAAAAAGATCCGAGGCATGGTAAGACGCGACCTCCGAAGCTGGAACACTCGCCTCGTACAGGACGCGATTGAAAAATCGGGGATCAAGTCTTTACCAAGCCATTGGGAAGAATCGAATGATGAAACCGTTACATCAAAAAAGAAATTGAGGACTTCGCCAAAACCTCCACCAGATGAGGGAGACCCCAGAGCTCCGCTCTCCCCCACTTTACAGACGATCTTCCGGACGTAAATATAGACGAAATCGCGGCGGCACTCAGACAGATTAAAAATGGGAAGACTCCCGGGGAAAACGGAGTGTGGCCTCTGAGCAGCTTAAGGCTGGGGGAAAACTTGTCCTTGAGGAGCTGTTCAACTCCGTAATAGCTAGTGGTACAACCCCGGAGGCGTGGAGCAGAGGTGTTGTGATATTGTTTCTCAAAAAAGGAGACCAAACGCTCCTCAAAAATGATAGGCCGATCACACTTCTGAGTCACGTCTATAAGTTGTTCTCGAGAGTCGTTACGAATCGTCTGGCATTAAGATTTGACGCCTGCCAGCCACCGGAACAGACTGGCTTTCGTAAAGGCGTTTCAGCATCGTGGACCACATCCATACTATACGGCAGATTATACAAAAGTCAGAGGAGTATAACCAACCACTGTGTATGGCTTATGTGGACTTCGAAAAAGCCTTCGATTCCTTCGAAATCTGGGCTGTTCTGGAGTCTTAGCAGCGGTGCCAAGTCGAGTGGCGATACGTTGAGGTGCTGAGAAATCTCTATCAAATGGCAACGATGACCGTTAAAATCAAAAACCACAAAGCAAGACCCACCCATCTCCTCCGAGGTGTAAGACAGGGTGATGTTATATCCCCGAAACTCTTTACTGACGCGTTGGAGGATGTTTTTAAGACTCTGCAGTGGGATGGACTAGGCATCAACATTAACGGTGAATATCTCACGCATCTATGACTATCCCACGATATAGTCTTAATGGCTGAAACGCACCAGGACCTGCAATAAATGTTGTCGAGTCGAGGCGTGTTGGATCCCGAGGATGAACTTGGACAAGACCAAGGTCATGTTCAATCAACACATTATCCCTGAGCCGGTCTCCGTCGAAGGTGTAGCCCTTGAAGTTGTCCAGAAGTATGTATACATTGCAGTTGGGTAGAGACAACTTTGAGACTGAAATCACCAAAGAGTGCAGGTTGGCTGGGCAGCATTTGGGAAGTTGCGTCATATCCTGGAGTCATCCTTGCCATAATGCCTTAAGACCAAGGTGTTCGATCAGTGCGTTCTGCCAGTCATGACCTACTGAGCTGAGATGTGGAACCTGACAGTAAAACTGGCCCACCGGCTGCATGTCACTCAGAGAGCTATGGAACGGTCTATGCTCGGGATTTTGCTCATGGATAAAGTCCGAAATGAGATATCCACCAGAAGACCAAATTAACAGATATAGTCTGGAAATGTAGCAAATTGAAGTGGCAGTGGGCTGGTCACATCTGTCGTAGAGCCGATGGACGATGGACCAAACGGGTCCTCGAATGGAGACCACACCTCGGCAAGCGTAGCGTTGGACGTCCTCCGGTCAGAACAATGAAAAGGCGGCTGGTAGTGACTGGATGGCGAAAACGAAAAATCGTGCCCTATGGCTTACCCTGAGGTGGTCTACGTCCAGCAGTGGAAAATCCACAAGAATATAGACTGATAATGTAATTTAAAAAAAACATTCCTGTCACCTTAGAATCATAGTCCGCGAATCTCGGGTCCAGCTTGTCGGGCGCGGGCTCGTGCGGGCTCGCGGACAGCTGCGCCTTCAGCAGCGTGTTCTCGTCCCGCAGCAGTGAGTTGGCCGCCAGCGCGTCCGAGAGCGACGTCTGCACGCGGGAGCAACCGTGTCACTTTATTCCATATTCTACTTAACATTATTAAGAATAATTCAAATAAAAAAAGAACATCACCCTCAAAGCCTGGGTCTGTTCCAGCTGGTACATCAGCTCCTGCAGCCTCGCGTCCTGTTGCCTTATCAGCTGTTTATATTGAGCCAGCTCCTCGGCGACACTGTGCGTAGATTCCAGCGCGCCATTGACGGGGACGGCCGCCTCCGCCGTCACGCTTTGTATTACCACGCCTGGAGGGGACATTCATTAGTTCATATAAAAAATTAGCTTAGCCTCATATATGAGTGTAGGCCTAGACAACATAATGTGAAGATTATTGCGTGATGTGTGACGATGCTCCTGAAATTCCTAAATAAAAAAAGGACCACAATGAAAAATATAAGTTTAGGACAAATTTAATTTATAAATATACAAAATAATAGGGTATGGATGACTTATCAATTGCTTATACCGAGCCTGTTCTTCTTACACACATTGTAGTGCTGTCTGGATCGAGTGAGTTAATAATTGAACGTGAATTTTATACATACACATGTTTTTTTTATTTAATTTATCTATATCGATTGCATAATAGGCATTTATTCATAAAAAGAAAAAAGAGTATTCCAAATTTGAAATTTCAATTCCACAAATAAACCGAGTACATACTTAAAATTGGAATTGTTTATACAGATACACATTGAGTTATTACATATTAGTATAAGTATTTCTTACATAATATATTACAAGTAGAGGTGTTCGTTATATTAGGTAGCATATAAAAAAAGCCGTTCGTTTAAACGAGCATATCGCTCTAATATAAATGCGCAGCAACATGCGCTTGTTTCAGCTTTATTTTTGTCATTCTAAATTATACTCTAAATCGATGGAATAAGAAGTATATTAATGAACAAGAAATAACGAATATTGAATCTGCTTAATAAGCATTTAACGAATATTTCACATTCTAAATGATGCTCTAACTCCATGGAATAAGAAGTATATTAGTGTGACGAGTATTAAAATCTGCTTTATTAAGCATTTCGTGAATATTTCACATTCTAAATTATGCTCTAACTCCATGGCATAAGAAGTATATTAGTAACGAGTATAGAAATCAGCTTTAAACATTTTGTGAATATATCTTTGGAGTAAATTGTAATATTCATTAATGTTTTGAATACATCGACATCTAGTGTTCACGTTGTGAAATAGACATTTTTGACATTCTAAATGATGCTCTAACTCAATAGAATAAGAAGTGTATTAGTTACGAGTACTGAAATCAGCAATTTCATCATTTTGTGAATATTTTTTTGGAGAAAATTATAATAAAATATATTCATATATTGGGTACATCTATTGTTCACGTTGCAAAATAGCTTTATTTGTGAGATTCAAAATTATGCTTAATTATCCGTTGAATAACGTATTAAAATAATGTTTGGAGAAAATTTGTTGCAATTTGCACTTTGTTAGCGTTTTTTTTTTTTTTTTTTTTTTTTTTTAGTTATTGAAGTCTTTGTACGAAAATAATATATCATATAGCTTAAAAAGAAGCAGGTGTTTTATACACAGCATACCGTTATAACGTTGACGAAATAAAGCTGTCATGAACACCTCTAATTACAAGCAACTCACCCTCCAATCCTTTAAACAGCCTACAGAATTCATAGTCAATGAGCACCTCGGACGGCTCCGCGGCTCTCAGCTGCGGGTGTTTCGCCGCTTTGTTGTATAGTTCGTGTTTCGACACCTCGCCTATTTTTTTAGTAAACGTTTCTATGCCGATACGCTTCACTAGCAACTGGCGGAGGGAGTCGCGCGAGTAGCTCGAGTTTTCTGAGGTTTCCTCGTTGAAGTGCACGCACAGGGCGAGGACGAAGGCGGAGAGACCTGGGGACATTAGGGATATCGTAACTGCCGGCCAGCGTCACCATACCAAGTACCGATTTAACGATATATGCTCGGGCACCTTGCAGCAGGTACTCGTTGTCGTCGTGCTCGCCGCAGCAGACCTGCGCCAGGAGGGGCGCCACGCCGCCGGGCGCCTGCAGCAGCGCGGCGGCGGCGGCGGGGCAGTGCGCCGTCCACTGCGCCAGCAGCATCAGCAGCGACACCTGCCACCACACACCACGAGCTGGACTTACACTACCCGTGCCGGTTTCACTTATCACGTGCATAAAAACAAGTGTATAACAATTCGATACAAATATTCATTTAAAAAAAGTCTCACCTTGGATTGCAACTTAGTAGTTTGCTGCAGCAACAGCATACACTGGTGCAGCAGAGACACGGGTGCGCTTCCGATGTTAGTGGCCAGCAAAACCCTCAGCAGCTGTTCCTTTTGGCCGGTGTTGTCTATGAGGGCGTGCATCAGGCACACCGATGCGAACCAATTCGAGAGGACGTCGGAGGAAAACAGCCCCCCGCAGAGGATCTGACCGCTGGTCAAGCTGGACACCTCGCTGGACGAGGGCAGGAGGGTCAGCACGAGGCTAGCTTGACTTATTTCATTGTGATAGAGATAGCATTGGAAGCAGTAAAGAACTGCGCATCTGCAATAAATTTTTGTTGTCATTATTTTGTCACCGACGTCACGTAAAAAGAGCGGAGCTTTAAGCTTGTTATCTTAGGTCGTAAGCGAATGGAAATATTTGATTGGAAATTGTTTTGAATTTTATTTTGCGTGTTAGTTTTGTAAGTAGAGCCTTTTTATTAAAGGCTGATTCAATAAATGCTTCATTTACCATAACCACCATATTAAATTTAATAATTTCACTTCAACAGAATTTTAGCCTACACCTATGGCATACATATATAAAAAAGAAAAAATAGAAACGTATAAAAGCCAATTACCGAATCAACATTCTTAAACAAGATGTAATTTCTGATTACAGGAAATTTGTAAAAATCTCCCTAAAGAGATGCCAACAACTGAGTTGTAACAAGCGTTTAAAAAATCCGAAATGCTTTTCTAATAACTTATTGCCTCATTGCTGATATATATTACAATAATAAAAAAAAAATAATTACCTCAAAGAAAACGGCTGTTTCTCATTCACCATGGACATCAAGAGCACAATGATGGCGGGCCGAGGGGGGTAAGACGGCGCTATCACATTGCCAATAAACTCTTGGTTGGCCGAATCCCCTCTCACGACCTCACCCACTGTATTTATAGTCTCCGTCAATATATCGGCAGGAACACCGCTCGCCATTAAAATATTACACAAGGAATCCAACAAGCCGACATTTTTCATAATTTTCTGACAGCTCGATATAATTTGCGCTGAATTACTTGGTGACACCAACGTCCTCACTAATTGTAACATGCAGTGCACGTTTGAAACTTTCTGTGGCGACCATCCAGCGTCTTCCGCATCCTCCGGCATTGTGAACATTGGCAGCATCTTCTGTATATAACTACCCTCCTTGAAGAAATTAATATTACTACTATTGTTTTTCAACAAATTTAACATTAATAATAGACAATCTTCAACTATAATGCCACCGTCCGAATACCCTTCGCTGTTCACAATTTCAAACAGCCTATCAAATGCATTCTCAAAAGCTACAATTTTTTGTATGTTGGCATTGCCTTTTGTCAATTTTATAAGCAGTAATAGCGTCTCATTTCTGATAACCTCTCTACTATCAGATAATAAATCCATCATTTTGGATACCCCCATAGGTTTGTCGAGAATAATTTCTTGAATATCTTTAGTTCTGTTGGTTAGGAGTGAAGTAAGAAACTGTACTGTGGACAGTCTCACTCTAAAATCGTATTCGTCCAAAAGATCTAAAACCAGTTGTATATTTCGTGGGTCTTTGATAAACATTTCTGTGAACTGATCCCCAATATTTATGGGCAAGTGAGGTTTGTCCTCCTCTTCTTCGAATTGTGATGGTGACACAATGTTATTGAGGGTGTCGAGTGCGTAGTTTATTGTTTCATTGTCAGCCCTGTCAAGTTCTAAAATCTGCAAGAAAAGAAAAGTTACTGAAGTTATCTATCTATATAGTTATCTATATAAGTTGTACACTTGTATTGTGTACTTGTATCGTTGTATTATGTACAAGCGATTCGCTTGCGGCTTTCCCGTTTGAACTCGGATTTATTCTATTATAATATGCTTACGTATTATACATAAAAAAAAAATATTTCCTTTCAAACTTCAACAAACCATCTCAACCAACTTCAAAAAACAAACCACCTCTATCTTCCAGTGAAAGTCCAATAAAAATCAGCTCAGCTGTTCGGAAGGTTGGTTCCAGAGAAACGGAAAGAAAGACATTGTTTAAATAACAATATTCATTTGAGAAAAAAAAGACAATTTATTCATATTTAGAGAGGTTTATATAGATAAACACAATGTCTCAGTACCTACAAATTTTATTTGTTTTATTTTTATTTTATTATAATAATAATAATGTTTTCTTTATTTAATCTGTGATTAAGGTATATTGTTAAGTTTTAGGTTTAAAAATATTTCATAGTATGTCCCTCATTTCGATGAGCCTTTTGGTATAGACCCCCTTCAGCACTCTCCATTCAGTCTTAGAATTTTAGTAAGCGAATCTTAATAACAATAAGAAAGAATAATATTAAAAAAATAATTAATATATAAATAATTGAAATAATTACTTTCCATAACTCTCACAAAATATATTAAAGTGTTATAAAAATTGATATGTAACTAAAATTTTGTATCTATGTTTTTTTGTAACTAAAATCTTAATTTCAAAGTTAATATTAACATCAGTACTTTGAACTTACTAACAAACTGACCAAGAATTGATTAAGAGTTAATTTGTATGTGGTAGAAGTATGAGCGACAATATCTCTATAGTTTGTAGTTATTCTCTATAGTGTTAATATAAATTAATTTCAAAAACAAAAACAGAAAACAAAATTTTAACATATGGTTTGGTGGTCAAAGCATCTGGATGTTTTCCAAGGATGCAGTCACAAGTTCAAGTCCCACTTGGTTTTAATTTTGAATTACTGTTAATTCATTACTTATTTATAGTTAATAGATAAAAACATAAAATTACCTGTTTCAAAGTATCTAAGCCTTGAGCACCAACTTCAAGTCTGTATTTTCTTGATAATGCTTTTAATGCTCTGCAAGCATCTCTCCTGTCTTCTAGTAAAGTTGAGTTACTAGCTCTTTCTACCAGCCTTTCCACCTGTTAAATTAATTAGAATATCAATGAATACAGTAATAACTTTTTTAACAGCTTAAGAACTTGATAAGCTCTAAAAAATTCTTATGGCATGAACTAATATAATAATATTAAAATATAGTAGCTTACTTCATATAAATCTTTCATAATTACTATCACATCTGTAAACTACGTGTAAAGATTTTCATTTCACTTTGGACAGTAATAAAATTGCACGAATCATGTCATATGAATATCCTCCCACGCCCATCATGAAATTTACAAATTTTCGCTCTGCTATATTTATAAATAGGTCAATTAAGTTTTAAACTGAAAATTTTAGAGTTACCGTATCAGCTACAGACGGCTGTTGTCCAGTTTCAGGTGCTCCTAGCACAGTTTTGAGGCCGCTTTTTAAGAAATCCATCTTATTTCACGGCGTAAATATCTTTTAAATACCAGTTTATATAATTACTGTAAATAAAACATTGCAGAAAAATGAAAAATTCTAATAATTTAGATACGACACGTCAGGGCATAAAATTTGACAATTGACATGAAATTTTTGTAATATCAATAACTCAGTTAGACTTGCATGTTTATTGCAAGTGCGAAAAAATATAGTTATAACTTATAATTCAAATGTTTATTAAAATTATTTAAAAAAAATAAAATTAACTAACTAATAAAACATAGCACAGTATGAATATAATACTGCAAAGAGATGTGGGGAATAGAGTGCTTCAACACAATATAATTACGTAAATGTGGAATAATGGTACGTATACAAACTGGTACTTGTGTAAATATTCTGTGATCGAGCGTCAAAACGTAACTGTCAAAATATTGTTATTTTTTTGGCGAATATTTCCATTTTCATTTACTTATTTCGTATCGCATAGTATCTTGTAAAAAAGAAATACATATAAAATGGCCACTGATCTAAATTCAAGTTTCAATGAACAATATATCAATATTAATACGAAACTTAAAAAGTATGTATAACTATTCTTCAAAAGTAGATCAAAGGAAATATATTATCTAATATGAATATTAACTCATGATTGATGATGAAATTTTTAGGAGATTTTTGCGAAAGCCAAATATATCTGAAGCTACAAATGAGTTTATAGCTTTAGCTATACAATGTGAGCATTCAGAACAGCCTGCGTTTGCTGGTCAGACCTACATTGGTGCTGCTAAATGTGAGGCGTCCGCTGGCAACGTTCTTGGTGAAGCCGAACAATATATAGCAGCGGCACGTCAATTTATGAAGGCAGAGAAAAAACTTTCTGCACTGAAATTTCATAGTCCTGATAGAGAAAGCTTAGAAGTATGTAAATGTATATAAATAATATTATATTTATTTTAAAATCACATTTTAACACATACTGTTTCTTACCAGGCTGGAATCAGTTGTTATCTACAAGCTTTTAGTAAATATCCAGAAAAATCACCTATAAGATGCTCGATTCTTTTAGAGCTTGCGAATGAGTTGATAAGGTTGGATTATAAACTTGAAGCTTTACATTATTTTGAAATAGCTGCTAACAATATTGAGGACAAAACTATGAAACTCATGTGTATGAGAAATATGTTAAACTTGCTTATTGACTGTGGTAAGATGATATTACTTATAAAATGCTTTATATTATGGCTCAGTATCTTTTATTATTCAAAAATAAGGCTTTTTGTTTATGCTAATATTTTTTTGTTTTAGATAAATTTAATATGGCTTTGGAAACAGCAAACACAATATGTGATTCAAAATTTCATATACCAGAAAGCATATTAACTGAGTAAGTGAACTTCTTGCTTTAACTTCTGAATTTTACCCTGCACCTGAACTTCTAAGACCACACTTTCTACTCAATTTGTAAATAAAAAAATTTATATTTACAAATTGAGTAGAAAAATTTTATATAACATACTTAATTGTTCTTTTTTAATTTAGACCTAATAAAATTCATTTTCAAATATTTTTAATAGGATACAAGTGATCAGAGTATTTTTAGTTCTGATAGTGGGCCTTGATGCCGATGTGAAATCAGAATCATTGAAGCAATTATTAGATACTTTACTCAATGATGAAGACAGTGACAGTAAGTATATATATATATATATATATTAATATACTTTTACTTTAGCTTTCCATGCTTTCTTCATCAAAAAAATTGATCCTATTGATATATCACTCTAGTGTTTTATTTCCACCACTTCTCTATCTAGCCTACTGTGTCAGGTTAAATGAGAAACAAACATAAATAATTCTGTCTGTGTGGTTGATTACTATTACTTAAAATTACATTGTCTTAAGTAAAAAGATCAATTCTTTTCAGGTATTCCTTTCAACATTGATCTAAAACTAAAGCTCCAATCAATTATAATATCTACCAAGTCAATGGACTATCAGGCTCTAATAAGTGTTGCAGCGGATACCAAACAATATTTGACAAGACAACAGAAATATCTTTTAGAAACACTTATTATGGAGAAAAATTCTGAATAATTACATTTATTAAGTAATAAGATGTAAATATTATATTATAATTAACTTTTTATTTTCACACATTTGTCATGGCATTTGTTTCTAAACATTTTCCCTATTTTAAAGATATGGTGTTAATTTGATGTGACCAGGTAAGTTACTTGCACTACTAAGAGAAATGAAGTAGAAGAATGTAACAACCAACACAATGCCATTTGCCAGAAATTTTTATATAGTCATGTAAGTCTAGTTTTGAGTAATGTCAAAGAAAAAAGAATATAAAACATACATGTTAAAATTTTTCTAACAATAATGCTACTGACTGTGCTGTAGAGAATAATAATAAAATATTTATGAAAATGCTTTTATTGACTTAGATAGGGGAAATTTTATTTTAGTATTATAATTTAAGTAAACTTAAGTGGAATATTGAGATCAGAAGCAATTTTAACATTGTTTTGGTTGAATACTAATCATTTAGACATTTTCATATATTTCTGTGATATTTTATTTTTAAATTATTTAATACTAGAAATCATATTATTTTGCAATAATATCAATAAAAATAATAGACACACCCATTTTGCAATTTTATTCAATAACAACCTCCTTTTTTTTTTGCTATTTTTAGGAATTAATCCAATTTTTTCTTTCATTGTATACAAACAATGCTAATTTTAGTTCATTTTCTCATACAAAAAAGCTTTTCATTTCTATTAAGACTTTTTATCCACACCACTACTGTCTATGTCCAGTTCATTGGAAGGTATAGTCTCATTGGCAGGGTTTCCAAAATTGACCCCCTTGTCAATAACAATATTGTCAATCATTAACTCATTACCAAAGTTGGTAGCGACATCATCTACCTTATTTTGCTTGGAATGATACCACATTTCATCAAATTCATCATCCTCATCACAACTCTCATCACTTTTACCTTTCTTCTCATTGGTCTTCTGCCAACAGTACTCAAATGGATAGCTTATGTTTCTGTTGTCATCAGGAGCAATCTCAAATCGTGAAGATAAGCTATTGTAAGTAGTATGAACACCTTCTAGAAGGTTGACATCCACTTCTTCGAAACCAGTTATTGACTTAAATAAATCATCTGCTGTTTGTATATCGGGCACACCTTTCTTTTCAAAGAACTGCAAATAATAATTAATATTTACTAGTGCGGCAATATTGTGCAATATTACACAATATTTTTTACTTAACATAAACAAATTATATATTATTATCTTCACTCATTTTCTACACAAGTCAAGAAAGAATAGTGTTAAGGAAATTTTATAGAAAAAAGAAAAAATCTTTATTAAAAGTATTAAACAATTACTAGTAATGGCTTGACTTGTCAGGTTTTAAGATGTAAATTCTAAATGTCGTAAAAATCAATTTTAACTTTTCAGTACCAAAATTACAAAATTATTACTTAAATGTAAGGCTATATACTATCCAAATGATCACAATTATTGTAAACTAATATTTAAATTTTGTTATGTAATATACTTACATTTATAATATTGCGACAATCTCTCAAAAGAAACTCTAATCCATTAGGATGGTCAGGCTGCACTGACTGAGAAACATCAATAAACCAGCATTTGTTCTCCCACCAAAGAATGTTATACTCCGAGAGATCAGCATGGACTAGATGGCCAATATTGTATAGCTTGTGCATAGCGTCTACAATCTCATGGTACACGCTCTCCCACTTTTCAGGCTTCAAAATCACATCACGTAATTTGGGAGCTGGTTTATTATCCTTGCCAATAAAAGACATCACAAGTATATGTTTCTTCAAACAAACCATTTCTGGGCAGTTCAGTCCTGTTTTTTGAATTCTCATCATATTATGCATTTCTTTCTCTGCCCACATGTGAACAATTTTTCTAGGATTCTGTTTAGAGAACCGATCTTTAAATCGATAATCAGCCTCAATATATTTATCTCGAGTTTTGAACTCATTTAGTGTTGTCTTAAAAACCTTTATTGCACATTCTTTAGGTAATACCATGTCAGGGAAAGATTGGTCACTGTTAGCATGCAGTACAACTGATTCTTTGCCAGTTGATATGACCCCATTAATATCTTCCAACATACCTTTATTGATTAACTTAAATAGTATAAGTCTTGTAGCCTCATCAAGACCCATCTCGGCAGTGGCTTGGCTTTCTTTTCTGTCTAACATCTTATGCTTACGAGCTTGATTCCACCGTGTATGCTCCTTCAGTTGGTTGAACACAGAGTTTGACAGTTTCATGTCGAATCCAGCGCCATCGCCTGTACACACTTCAGGAGGGAACGCCATCACTTTGCATGCATTTCTCCTACCATTGATAACACTATCATGCTTTGTTACCATTTCTCCGTCTTTCATAATAAACCCACGTTTAGGGAGACTAGCGAATTCTTTTTCGTTAGTTTCAAACCGATCCCAATCCTTCTTTGCAGCTCTTTCGAACTCTTCATCATCATCTTCAGACTCATATAAGAGACTTTCGGGAACATTTCGGTAATTGTCATAGGACACTGATACTTTAGCGTCTCCGTTCTTCTGTTTTTCTACCCTTTTTATTTCTTCGTCGTACTCTCTATCGAATTGACATTGCAACACTTTCGCAATAATAGAATCGGAATCACAGAATCCCTTTGCATTTGAGTCCTCGATTTGTTTGATCATCTCGGGAGATAAGTCGTTTGATTCCTCAATAACGTGTTGATCTGAAATTTGCTCGGCAAATTTCAATTCTTCTTTCACCTGCAAACCTTTTGCATATTCTTCAGACATGATCTCTGATAAATTTTGCACATCGGCGGGCGCTGAGACTTTCTTCCAAGGATTCGACATATTGTATAAAAATATAATTATATCACAGTCTTTAGGGTATCAATAATAAATAATATATTAATATATTTTGTAATAATAAAACTAGGTATTTCACAGTAATGTGTATTTTACTCAAGGTGATTTTAACCACAGATAAAAATAGAAAACTCGCCCTAATTATATAGATGGACAGTAGACTCGTGGTAGAAATAAATATTCGAACGTAACTCGATTAAGTTACATTGATATTTCGATATTAAAAAAATATTTATTTTTAAATATTAAATAACATTGACTCTGTAAAACAATATACAACCATTGACTTGGCCATACATTTATTTACTATTATTTACTATCATGGGTGTTCCAGTTCTGTTAGTGAATTAGGTAAAAATAAGTAATATGTTTTGGCCTCTCGGTGACGAAGCGTTTGAGGTGCGTCGAAGGTGTTTCTTGGATTGGTCTCACCAGCAAACGATTTATTCTTCCTAAATCATGGTTAGATATTACCATGCCAGTCATCATTGGAGAATTTATAAAATCGCCAGGCACCGTTACTTTAAATTTCATATTATGGTGTAAATTTTATGCCTTTGAACAAAAAACTAGAATCTTTTAAATCAAAATAAAATCAAATAATTTTATTCAAAATAAGGAGATATAAGCTTCATATCTCAAAATCATAAATCTCAAAGTCAAACAATTTTTAACTGTTTATTATTATTAGTGACAATGATATCTTTGAAACAGCATTTCATTCTCAAGGTAACAAATTTCAATCACCTTTGACCTACAAAAGTATTTTCACAATTCCTTTAAATTGTGAAAAAATTATAGATTCGAAAGTAGCTAAAGCAAGGCGAGTCGTTTCTACATCAGTAAAGTTCTAATTTTAATATCTGCAAAAGCTACTGAGCTTTGTCTATTTGTAAAGTCAACAAGATCTACATTTCACGTTTCACCATTCAAGAGTACATTGTCTTTAACAATGTTCGTGTAAGGCGTTCTAAAAATGACACATTTAGTTTTTCTATTGTTCAAAAGCAAGTTAATAATACTAAAACAATGTACTATTTTCAAAGGAGCATTGATTACATCGTCATATTTATTTTGGCTTCTTTTTATTTTATAAATCATGAAATATCATCAGCAAACAATACTATCTTATGGCTCGTTTCAACTGTATATGGTAAATTAAAATTATATAAAAGTTTATTAAATTATATCAAAGAAAACGACCAAGAATAGAACCCTGTGGGACTCCCATGCTGATTAATGACCCTGGAGAGCCCTTGCTATACACATCAACCCTCCTAACACTGTTAGCTAAATAAGAGGTCACTGTAGTCCATCACAAATGCTTAAAATAAACCAGGATTTATTGTGCAGCCACAGAAGCCAGATTGAGTGCAGGTCCCCATGCCAAGAGCTTATATAATAATCAGTTTGACAGGAATACCCCATAACTGTTGTTTTCTTGATATCGAGGGGCTTAAATGCCTTAGTACCTATGCACTATAGCTGCTCGAGTTCAGTGGAGTAAATGATTTTATTATACATATTTCATATAAATATTATATAGGTACTTCTTTTTTTTTATTAATCTAGTTAAGCAAGACAAGGCAAAGCAACATGAATAAAAGAAAGAGTGAGAATTGATAAATGGAATTTTAGCACACCACATGGAAAGCTATTCACTATGTACTTTAATGCACCTATGGAGCTGATTATAAGTTGAAGGTTAGCATAACTTACATTTCGGCATATTATTTAATAAAATAAATTTTTCAGTTTAATAGTAATAAGTCAAATTAAAGTTGTGAATCTTCCACTGAATATCGATAAATCTAATACTGTGATAATGCAAAAAAAGATCTTGAGAAGCTTGTTGGAGATACAAAAATATTTATGCAAGAGAGATATTCATCATACCAAAGATAGTTGGATTACTGTTGTATAAATTTATAATAAATATATCTGTAATAGTAATAAATATGTGGGTATAATAAAAAGGTAAATATTGTTTTTATAAATTTATTTACACCCTAGAGTTCATTTTGCCACCTTCTTGGTAGTTTTGGCAGTTGCTTGTTGGGCTTTGAGGACCTTCACAATCTTTTGTTCCTCAATGAGGAAAGCTCTGACAATGCGTTGTTTAACACACTTGTGGCAGAGAACTCCACCATATACTCGCTTCACTGTCTTTTTGCGATAGCAAAGTCTGGAGCGTTCTGCGGGTCTTGCAGGTTGGATACCTCTCAGCTTGCTCTTGCATTGACCACATCTTGGGATCTTCTTGGGTTTCTTAACATACTGATAGACCAGACGTCCACCTGGTGTTCTTACTCTATAATAAAATTAAAAATAATTTTAGTTTAGCATTTGACTACAATATATATAAATGCATATTGTCTTTTCATTTGAATATAATTTACATTATTAAACACATTGCCATAAATAAAGTGCAGTCAACCAACAATTATTATAATAATGCAATGGAAATACTTTGAAGTTTATGAAAATTAATAATTTCTAATGTTTTCTGTTGTGCATAGTTTAATGATAGAACACATTGTTTTTAACATTACATGTATCCTATCGTACTTCAGTACTAAGCTCTAGTTAAATACAAAAATCTATGACATGTGACACAGTTACATACACATAAAAGATAATAATCACAAGAAATTGTTTAACATTATTCAGAAATGTGCCATTAGTAGTACTTAATATAATAACAACTACTAATAAACAAAATTAAATACACATGTCATCTATCTAGCTCATTTGGTTAAGATTTTATCAATCTATCAATCTCATAATAGAAATGTGGAAGATCATTTTTAAATATTTGCGGTTTTATTTACAGAACTTTAAAATGAACATGAGTCACTGAATAAATGATACTTACCACTTAATCGATTTTGTTGTTAATATTAAAGTTTATATTATATAACGAGTAACAAGCTACATTTTGTTCTTAGGTTATAGTAGCAAATACCGATGCTTTTAGGTTATGTTTATTAATATTTTTTTAACAAAAGCTTAGACCTAATAAATTGTAAAATCTCAATAAATAGTTAAACAACATCTTATCAATACAAATATTAATTATATAAAAAACATTTTATACTCACATTCTTCTCTGGTTAGACTTGGTGTTGTAAGACAACCGTCGCCTAAAAGTAAGACGTTGTACCATTTTCAAGCTGAAATATAAAACAAATTAGGTGTAACTAACACTAAACTATTTAATACACCATAACACTAATAATATTTCCTTTAAAAAATATACGATTTAATCTGATTTCTTTTCACTTGCACAAAATCCGTACCTTTTTGACAGCTGTTGACAAGAAAAGAATAACAATACTTTCCTATGGTAACATTTTGCGCCAGTCTGTTTTATATGGAACAATAAATTTTATATGAAAAGCCATATATTGTCATATAAATATATTTATATGTTGTAATTTTTATAATTATATAAAATGTAAGCAATAATGTTTAATAATCAATACTATTATTAAAATTAAAAAAAAACCTTCCCATAACAGAAGAATTTATAACACTAAAAATAAATAATAATAATACATTTTACAAAGTTAATAATATGATCTCTCTAAAAAATAATATAAAAATGAATATTAGATTTAAAGAAAACAACAAATTAAAATAGTGTGACGAAGAAAACGTACTTATAATTTAAAATTTTAGTAAGTTGCAACATTTATTACAAGGTTAGTAAAATGGCTGCCGTTGTGTGATGTTTTTGGTGTTTGTGTTTAAATTTGAGATAAATCGTGTTTCTTAGTGAAATTCGTCAAAAATGGGTAAGTTCCTTAAAAAGGTTTTTTAAAACAAAATTTTATAAATCAAGAATAAGTTCACATATTACGAGAAGCGTAGTCATTGACATTCCATAGAAGATAACAGATGATTAAGTTGTCTTTTTCGATCAAAACATGGACTTGATCAGTCCAATATTCGCTTATGAATAATGAACTATAACTATAGTAAAGCTGTTATGGTACATATATATTATATTACAATTAGAAACGTTATGTACACCAGTAAATAATGTATATTTTCGTAAAATTACATATTTTGTGGTATGTCTAATTCGACTACTCAAAAGAATATATTTATGGTTTCAGTCATTTAAATAATACGCGTAAGATTATAAATTTTAATATTATTAATAATTTTTTGATTAACATAAATATTTAAAAACAATAATGTTTAGTTTGTGTTTTTATCAACAGATGTCAGTGAAATGACATACAAGGCTATCACTAAAATTTAAACAATATAAAAAGGTTAAATATTCTACTTTTAATAATAGATATAATAATTATAAGAATAATGAAACTTAAAATTATTATAGTAAATTTTAATTCTGTTTAAATTTTACTGTTAATTGCATTAACTCTTAAACATTGATAAGTTTGTTTTGTGTTGTTATCACTTAACACATCTTTTCTATACAAATGATAACAGTATAATCCATGGACAATTACTGTCATAATTAATACTTTTTTAAATTCTTCAATATAGTAACTATTACCTTAATATTAATATATTCTGTAAAAACCTTCTACATTTCATTGAAAACTTGATTTACATAAATTATATAAAAAACGTTTATTACATACATAAATTGTTTATACGTTAGGGCAAATAACCAATAGTGATCATAAATAAATTACATAATTATATTGATATACTTCCTGTTTTAAGATAGAAATGATTAATGTGTGATAAATATCTATTTATAATATCATTGCTGTATAATAAGCCAGTTAATACTGACATCAATGTCAACGGATATTTTTAGTAAACTCCGAGTATAGATAGTTCAACTCACTTATGTTCATTTAGTTTCTAAAATGCCTTTGGACCAGTCACTTAGGTATAATGTGTTTTGTAATTTAATTTTAAATTACCTTAATACCTACTATATTATATACTTTATGCTATGATGATTTCTCTGTTCTCTTTTAAAACCGACACAGAGCATATTGGGTGGCTCAATATTAACCAGGCCCTTGTTATCTGGGACAAAAAAACAAAGAACTTAAAAATATTTATTGAATATTATTTTATAGGAACATCATTTTTGTTTTATTATATATGTTAATAAAATGAGGTTGCTTTTAGTTTCACTTTATTAGTATGCATAGTTTGAAAAGGATTATATTTTACTACGCCAAGTTACATGATTATCATCTAATAGTTAACACATTTTAATAACTGGTTCTTATTTTAGAAGGGTAGAGTTTAATGTGGATTTTCCTTTAATCTCAACATGAAAGGTCGTAACGAATTCGGAATTCGGCTTCAACGTGTTACGACCAATGCGCGTGAGCATACGTTACCCGCCATGTTTCATTTGAGGTGTCAGAAATAAGCTTTTATAAAATGTTCAAAGGCACATGAGTTATATATTTAATGTAGAGTGGCTACGCCATCCGGTTTTCTACGGATAGTTGTAATAATTGTACTCGTTAATCGGCTTTAATGTAAGTAACGCCGTTCTAACCATTCGAAAATTGGGTAAGGTTATTCAAATATTAATTATTTATCCAAATTAGTCGTACCTAAGAGTATTATGTGTGCTCGGACACTAACCAGTTCTTAAGAAAAAAATTCTGTATAACGCTAAGATGCTTCTAATGAACTAAATCAAAACTATTTGTATTGACATAAACACCTCTATAATAACTGAAAGAAAAATACAGTTAATATTCACCAATATTCTAAAATATCATGGTCGCTGCACTCGAAGGCGAGAGAGGACTTGTTTCTGGGAATCGTTCGACATTGAGATGGGTCATTTTGTAATAACAATAGCGTGCACGTAGGGCTGCCTACGCTAAGTGTTTGATATTATTCGATAACAGTATTACCAAGTATAACGTTAAATAAGATTATAATAAAAATAACACGGAAAATATACCTATGCGAATGTTATTACTATTAAAAATATATTATTTATGAATAAATGAAGTTTCACGCATTATCCCGCCTATAGCAGGATAATGTCAAGACAATCAGTTCTCGGCTTTAATAAGCTCTTATTTTACAAGAATAAAATTGTATTATATGACGGTTTTGATCGCACTTTATCCGTAAAGTAAGCTACACTACTTAGTCATGACTATTTCATAATATAAAATTAATTTAGTACTTAAATTAAAGTGTTACTACAACGTAATTAGCGGCAGCTATTTATAAACGGTCGAGCATATTTTGTTGAATAATACTATAAAAGCGTAACGTCTTATTTAGTCCCTTGTTTATTTTTAACGAAATATTTCGTGAATCATTTTGGTTTATAAATGTTTGATTGTGTTATGGAAATTTATGAATGAAACGTTATTTATAACTAAAGTATAAATTAATACTAACTACTCACTACTCACTACTACTCATTTGGTTACTTTGTTTTATATATTTTTTCCTGTCTTATTGCGGGAAACGTAGTGACTTATCACTAATTTCTCACTACTTTTTTCATGTATTTTCACACTTCAATCCGCATTTAGCAGGATAGGCTGAGATTACTTAATATAATAATTATATATATATATATATATATATATATATATATATATATATATATATATATATATATATATATATATATATATATATATATATATATATATATATATATATATATATATGTATGATAACGGGAAGAGGCTTAAATGTCTATGCCTACAAATCATTGGTAAACTATTTCTATTTAATTAGCTTATAATATATTTATGCTTTCGTCAGAATCTTGTATGGTCAACCCTAAGCAAGTGGTTTTCTTTTTTCCGCGTCAGGCTCGCGCCGACACCGCGCGACAATGCTCGCTCTTCGAGCTGATTATACTATTGTTCCTACACGTCTTCCACGTATATGTAACCTTAAAGGATTTCATTTATATATGTATATACTGATGTTAAATTATATACGATTACATTGTATTTATATAAAAATAAGCTTCAATATTTTAATGTCTGGGATTCAAATACCGCATTGTATTCTCGATACTCATTTTGAATTACTATAATTTTGTTAGAATGTTTTTCTACGTTTTACAACATTTTGTTTAATATGTTATACGTACTTATTTATGTATATATCATTCATGCACTTCTATAGGGGTGATGTACCTATCACCCCTATAGAAGTGCATGAACGGTTTAGCAGAAATTGAATATATGACCGTTGCCTGCAAGAAATATAACAACTAAGACACAGCAACTTTTTATTTTTTACTATATTTATATCTGTGTACCTGTGTACTATAAACAATTTCGGAACTACTGGACGGATTTCAATAAAACTTTTTCTACCGTGGTCGGTATCGTCACCTCAACTATAAGAAATAATGAAATGACACCTTAGCAAAAGTTATTCAGTGTCACGAGCATTTACTGAAGACATAAAAAAGGCAATAGTTTGTAATCTTTCTCTCTCTCTTTATATATATATATATATATATATATATATATATATATATATATATATATATATATTATATATATATATATATATATATATATATATATATATATATATATATATATTTTTTTTTTATTTACCATTATTTATCTGTAAAAAAATCTCAACGAATTAAAATTTGTTGATATTTTTTCTATACACGTTTTTTTATAAATTTTATTCATGTGAAGCGGTGTAAGCAACACAATTTTTTCTGGCAATTTTACTTTTTTATTGAACTCGCTACCGTCGCGTGGTTACGCATACATTTCTCAACTGCGCCTCTATACCGTCGGCCGTTCCTATTCATGGGTAGGTACTTATCTTGAATAAATGTAAATATATCTAAACGATCTATTAATAAAAGGAGATAACATCGTATATAGGCTATTGTAAGGCCTTACATAACATCTCATTAGTTGCTTGTGTTGGTCGTAGGATGAAAAATGACCAGATATTGGCATCCCACGCTCTGCTATGCCAATGGCAAAGATAATACTCTGCAACGAGGTACATGTATATTACAAATGAGTAAAAGAAGGTCTTAATTCAAATTACTTTGAAATTTATATGTAATATGTATATGTAAGTAAATTACAGATACATTTTGTTTATATTTATTATAGGATTTAGTGTAAATATATTGTATAACAGACTTTTTGTTAAGTACTTAATATTAAATTATTACATGTTTATTGATCTAATGCGCTTATAAGCGATCTTATAGGCTTATAAGCTACTATTTTATTCATAAATCAGATTTATTGTTTTCTATAATTCTGATATTTGTGTGTATAGGTAGCGTTTGATAAATTGATATTCTTTGAATATGAATAAGGTGTAATACCATAAATTGCCAATATTTATTTTAATATTATATGCTTAGGTAGCACTGCGTTTAGAAACTTATATGCTTAGGTAGCACTGCGTGGTGCTTGCGAGAGCTCATCTGTTTGCGGAACTCTAATCTGGGCTAGCGTTGTGAGCTAAGATCCCAGACCCCAGTTACCTTTGGCCTCCACTTGTCATCCATTTAAGAGAAAATTAATTAGATAACAGTACAGTGTAACCGTTGCCTTTTCATCTGATTTGAAAATAATACTAAAACGACCACGTAAACAAGGGTCCTGCGTGGCGCGAGAAAATCACTTTCGAATAAAAACTGATTGAGGCAATCGTGCAGACAATTAGGTTGGGATAATATAACCATTCTCAATGGTCATTTACTACGGCGGGACGAATCGGAAACTGTCGGTAATGTGCTCGTGTAATTGTGATCCTCCTCCGCCCTCTGCCCGCTGCATTGTCGCTTTTTTTTTCCTTTGTTTTAATTTTACTTACGTTTTGGAGATTTCAGCGTTTGTCTTATGAGTTTTTGTATGTCGGGTTGTTGTGGGACTTTTTTAGTTAAGTGTGGACATATCTGGCTTGCTGTATATAGGTATATAGGCAATATAATACTTTCTTATTAGTAAGGTGAATATAAAATTATTTATGTGCAATTTTATCTTCACGTATGTATACCATAATCGTTTAAGAATTCTTATAAGAATCACGTTCTTTACATTGACAACATATTTGCTTGTAACATCTCCCGCTTGTTGATGTTTTTATTGAATTTAGTGTTAAAACACTACATTCTCCACTAGGTAGACAAATTTAGAAACATTTCTTGATATATCATATGTATAGATATTTATTTCCACAAATGTATGAAGTTTTATGGACGAGTCCCCCTGACACAAGTACTAGAGCTATACTAGTAACTTATTGGGTTGGTCTCGTTACTTCGCATGTTGAAGAAAATGTTGATACTGAAATAAATATACTTACTAAAAAACGTTATAACCGTCATGTACAAAGGGAAACTTTTCTACCGTGTTTATTTATAATATATATTTTTTAATGATAACAAAAATATTCCGCTCATTTCAAATAAGACTTATTATATTATAATTCACACAACTCGACTTATCCTGTTTATTCTAGCACCCACTGTGTCATATCGATGCTCATACGCATAAGTACGAGTACTTTCGTTTAGGAACTCTTACAAGAAACCTTCAATCACGTTCATTCAAATGACAATACAAAGTTTTTTTTGTAAATCGATACTGGACGACCAATACATATCTGACGATCGCTGGCTAATGGCTCATTGAAATGGAGTAGGACGATGCCACGCGATAGATGGTACTTAAAGTAGATGACTTGTCATCTTGTGGTTACAATACATAAGGCGTTTTAAGAATATTTCTATGTTTTTTCTTTTTAAGTATGTGTTTAAGGTAAGATCTTTGTTTTGATGCGATTTTGTTGTATTTAATAACTTGTATTAATCAGTTTATTATTAATTATTAATTATCATCCGAGTTTTTCTTGTTTATATATATATTTAGTTCTATTCAAATATATTTCTATTAGTATTTATTATTGTATTCTTGCTAATGGGAAAGTTAGGGATTTATCATGAAAGAGCCTTCGCCTAGTGCCAACTTATTTAAGAAGCTTTATTTCAAAAGCTAAACATAACATAACGAACTCAGTATAATAAACACATTTAGATTTTCTAATATTTTCGTATCGTTGAAATGAATTTGATTATCAAAATGGATATTATATATAAATTATATCCACTTTACATATCTACGCTGTTTTATGATACACCCTAACGTATTTGAGATTCATTTGTTATTTCTACAAATAGGCCAAATGGAACGAAAACTTTCCTTCACTCTACTTTATCTGCTACCGTCTACGACGCTTGAGATAATGCGTGTTTGATTAAGAAATTATTGGACAGGAATGCGTTATATATATATATATATATATATATATATATATATATATATATATATATATATATATATATACACACCAAGGTTGGATGTAAAAATACTCCAAAATATCGGAATGTCCACGTCTCGGCGTACGTCACGAACACTCACGATTCAGTTGTAGCGTACAAATTCACGTATGTTTACGTGTCGACGACCCTAACGCAAAATACTAACAATGTATTGTTTCAAACTGACGATCTAGGGCGTTAGCCCTCTAAAATGAGTTATTTGTAACAACGTGCTCGATGCAAAATTATAAACATAGTATCGCATTCCGTTCGTATTTCCTTACGAATTTTGAAACATTACTCATGTTCACTGGATATTTGGATATTTTGCATACAAAATTGTATATATATATATATATAATTGGGTATATCCGTTTTATGCGTATGCGTAAGCCGGTGTGACGTCGACATCGAAAAATATCTGTTCCTAGATTTTGTGATTAAGACGCATTGAAATAAACTAAAGAGGTATAATTTCACAATCTCGTAAAGCATTTGGTTTTTCTGATGTAAAACATAGACCTTAGTTCCGTGCTATCTGAATCCAAGCACAGGAAATGTGGGCGTGTGCTCAAAACTAACATTTATTACTATCACAGTCTACGATTAAGTACTTCTATTAATTGATAGGCAACACAATGTTTGTAGATATTATTTATCAGCGCAAACCAAACTATACCTTTGCTAAATTTGTTAGCTTTAGACATAAATTGTTATCATATATATATATATATATATATATTTAAATAAGAAATTTATTTGAATTTCTGAACAGACGTTTTATCTAGTTAGATCGGGATATGGGATGTGACGTACGTTTTATTGGAGTTACGGTTCACAAGAGGAATTTCCAGATGAAGAAGTAAAGATAAACCCATTCTAAACGACGCAGGCACTAGGCATCAACTAAGGAATGGGCAGATTTGTTTCTACGTTTAAGATTGTACGCTGCGTATACCCAGATCTTGAGATAATTCTTATTTATTCATTCTAATTAGATGGGTTCAGTATAACGCAGGGCCCATTAAAAAGTATTTATTTAAGGATCTCCCATGAATTCCTACGATGTTAAGCTCTACTTAATGGCCCCTTTCCGTCGCTGTTTGAAGGGTTACAGCCCTACAAAAACACCAAGTCCATACTCTGTAATGTGGCTCAGTGTTTATACAATATTCCTTTCATCTTTCGAGCAATATCTCGAATTCTAGTATATACATAGTATACGTCAATATTTCGAAGTACATACGTCAAAATGTTTTTTTTTACATTGTAGTCATTCTCTGAACTGATTATGTAGCGTTTATCCTACAAGCGAACTGACACGATACAAATTTCATATCGTACTTGTGCGTGCAACGAATGTTCAAGTTCATTCTGTCTGAATGGTTCCACTATTGCCTGCAATTTGTTCGTACGTGCGAAGAGGGATGGGCTTTCCTAATTGCAGTTTGTGCGCTGCACCGGCTGTTGTTGCATCGTTTACAGTCCTCATATTATATATTATATGTTTCGCGGAAGTGCTATTGGGTGACCCTACTTTAGGTATTCTTAAATGAAATCGAAGTTAGATGACATTCCGAGTGCAACTACTTATACGCAAACGGTTCCCAAGTAGTATCCATTTAAGATTTTATAGAATCTTGATAATTTCATATAGCCTATTAAGGAAGTGAGCGGTTGTATATATGAAGCTTATAAGGTATGAATATAGTTGCCGACGTTGCAGATTGACTCTGAATGGCGAATACCGAGGCGTGCTCGGGCTTTGGTTAACTCGATGGGGTACACGTCGTTTTTTGTCGGTCGGGCGTTGCAAACGAAATTATGCCTCGTTCGGCGCCGCGCGGCCGCATCCACTCCTCTTTTTACGTGGTCCGCGTCGGATTTTATTATTTTTATTTAACACCTGCGCCCAGTAATCTGTATTCGAAGATCTCCCGAACGCTTAACTCTTTTTGGTCGTGTTCTTGTCTCGGCCCGATCAATTTATAGCGTTGGGCAGTTTTGTACACCAAAAAGTGTCGTTTAATTTTTCCATGTTGCTCTTTTGACAATCGATTATATTCGGTCTTGATTATATTTTTATGTTTTTTTTTTTGGATTCCTTCGTTTTCGAGGGACGTGCGGTTTTGTTATCATTGTTTGTATTACATGTAACTATATATATCTACCCATATCATATAGTAATGTTGTACGTAATTAAATCGTCGCTGATACTAATGTTTCTTAGTTAATTGACCTGTAGCTTATGTTTATTGCATGTAATTGTCGTCGTCTTTGGGCACGGGGGCAGCGCTGGCGCCGTCTGACCTTGTTGTTAAGTCACACTAGATTTAACATGTCAACTTGTTGCGATAGCCTGAAAATTTTACTACAAACAATCAACCGTAGTATTGTGCATATTTATAAATTATATTGAATAATTTATTTATTCTATTGATAAACATTTTCATTATAAGGCCAAAAATAAAAACAGGTTATCGTAAATTTGGAATAAAGTGAATTATTATACAAAAATGAATTCAATGAGTTCTAACATGGAAATAATAGAGTCTTTATATAGTGGTACGGAATTTTGGCTGTAATTAGTTAATTCGTTTGTTGATAATTCTTAGAACGTTATCTCGCTTAGATATTTACAGCGCCAGTTTTATTAACTTTCTTGTGGACGTGACCTCGTGTTATCATCCACGTTTCAATTAAGCGTGTGGTAGTGTTTTATTATTAATAAGTCATGTAAATATTATTAGATGGGGGTTAAATTAGTTACACGTGTAAGTGATACCGGTGCAAGGCTTTTCTCTTGGCTAAGATACTATTGATATTCTCACTAGTAGTAAAAAAGCTTGATAAAGTACTATAATAGTGCCTTATATAGCAATTGAAAAACTAATGGTCAAGAAAAATATTTAGCAAATTTAGTGGCTGGTTATGTAATTTTTTGGTTGAGGAGCATTTGTGACGATGATTGTGAATTTGTAGACCACTTGAGATAACTGTTCGTTCAGCTTTACGCTATAACCTACTTAAAGAAAAGAGAAGGCAGAGAGAATCTAGTGTCAAGAAGTGTAGTCTTCCCTTTTCGTCCGTTTTGAGTTTTTGTTTTTTGTGTTAAGCGCGGGACTGTAATGAGTAAACGCAATTGTTGTGGATTCGATCCCCACTCATGATAATTAATAATTTTTCATTTCTTCACCCTGATTTGATCTGAGACGATCGAGTGCGGCGTTAAGTTCCGCCTTTAGTACACAGTGTCGAGAATTAATCTGGAAAGTTGTAGATAGCTAGACGCGGGGAAATGTGCGAAGCTTCAAGCTTTACCATATCCACAATAACTAAGTATCTACCTACATCAATGCGGTGGGTCGGAATAAGCCGTTATCATATAACACTGTACTAATCTCATGCTTTATAACGCTAATCTAGACGTATATGGATAGTAATTAATAATACTATAAATAGACGGGACGTATGCTTATCGTCAAACATATGTACATAAGCCTAAGAATTTATGTATGCCACCTCCAAATATTGGGTAAGCTTACCCTAATGATTTATTAATAATCACCAGGAACTTATTATACTCATATATGTATGTACTATTATTAGAAGTGTTAGGAGGGTTATCGAAGAGAAAATATATTTCTTAAATAATAAATCGATTAAAATACTGTTTATTTAATAATTTATTAAAAAAATGTTTGAAATTTTAACAATAATTAACACAAAATGTCACGTCTAGGGTTGTTATTACTTTTGTACTAATGCTCGTTACGCAATAAGCTAAAAACGTTCTTTTTTTTATTTAAATACAATATGCAAAATATTTTTTTTTGTATTATTTCTTAACTACTTATACCTACATTTGTACATACCTAAGATAATATTTGCTAGAACTAACCGATGGGTCTTGGTTTAAAATTTCATTGGTTTGTAATTGACATCATATTCACATGAATGGATCTAAAAAATAATTATTGTTTATTATGATAAATATAAATTATAAGAACTTAAAGAGCAAACCTTCTAAACGCACATCACAAATCAAAAAAATGGCCCCGAATCCGGCTCACCAGATAAACGGCGCGCTACTGTTAAATTACAAAATGACGGTCAGCAGTCAGTTCACTCACATGGGTTACCAAACGCTATAATATCTAACATGAGTTTCCGACAGTTGTTATTATGTCTTCTATATTGAATTGAATTATTGATGTTTCGTTGGTCATCTACCCTCTTTATTTTTTTTCTTTCATGATATTATTCACATATTCTAGTGTTGTAACGTGACAGGGTTTGAACCTGCACTGTTTTGGTATTCGCGCCGTAAAACGAGTTGTATATGTTACAGCCGTAATGATTTGAATATAAATTATAAGTACATAAGGTAATATTAAACTGAATATAATTCTATAACACACGTTTTACATATTTTTTTTCGCTCAATATAATTATCTCAATTTCAACCAAAGGTTGCTAAAAATAATAATTTAACGATAATACACACTAAAGGAAACCTTTTATAAGGAAACGGTAGCGCTAACAAGCCGATATCTTACAAATTTGATAAAAATGTCAGCAATTTATCTTTGTTGTTCGAGCTTGATTCACCAAAAATATCATGTTTATAAGATATTACAAAAATGTGAGAAACGAGTAGTATAGATATAAAATATAGTTACATTAGACTTGGAGACGAATTGAAGTATTTGCGGCGCAGTGGGAGAGCGCCCGACTGTAGACGCGATGGTTGTGGGTTCTCCTCTCAACTCAAATGGGGAAATGATGAGGAAGAGATAACTTACTCTGAGATTTTGCGATTTTTATATAATTTACTGTCGATCTGTCTGATTTGTCGATGTAGTATAAGGGATTACCACATTTTAACGCATTGGAAGATAGCCAGAACTAACTAGTAGTTTTTAAAAGCTCTATTTTTTACTTTCTTTTGTATTGAACTAAAACGGGATTATAATTATATAAAAAATTCATTCTATATATATTCCATCGATGTTGAACCTACAACCATCTCGTTCAGCAGAGAATATTTTAAAACGTCACATTGGACGGTCCATGTACATTATAATCATCCATAAACAATTTAGACACTTAAAATTCGAGATGAACAATATTCAGACTTTGTATATTTTATGGCCTATTAATATTGGATTTTAAAATGCGAGTCTACCTGTTACGACTCCGACGGTTCCAATAATCGGTATTCCGATCCCATATCAAATTATAAAACGAAATAAATATCATTGTGAAAAAACTCGACTAGTGGCGCCTGGCATACGCCGCCCAAACTACTAGTACGGTCCCGGAACTCCTTATCACCATCGTCTAAGGTATATTCTCGCATGCTACACAGATTTTTGTAATTCGTTGAAATATAAATCAAATTCTCCACTACGTTCTATGAACGTGTGTGTTTTTACACAAGCGTACATCCTCGGAGTGAATAAATACAGTATTTCACTAAAAACTGACAGTTGCAGCAAACGATTCCAATATATTATTAATATGGGTCGGCCCTCCGTAATTCTCCCAACACATTTAGTTATGTTTTATTGTTTTATTAATTAATGTGTCATAAGTTGTAAATAGATATACATAGTAGGTACCTGAATACGTAACGGATATTTTTCGTTTCTTAGGAAATTCGTATTGCTATTATAGTTGTTTCTTAATTGACCTTGTCCGTGGCTTTCTTTTTGCATTGTTCATAGTAAGAAGGTAAAGATTCACAATTTTTAGTGAACATGATTGTATTTTTTTCATTTTGTCCCGTATATAGCAGGGTACTCAGAGATAACCCAGTGTTAAGTCCCTCCTTTTGTCGGCTTTCGTCCAACTTAACGTCGAACACTGTCTGAAAATAACCCTTCCCCCGAGAAGGGGTTCGAACATACAACGATCATCATCCCACTGTCTCAGTGGGAATGGTGTGGTTCATAAAAAATATACAAGTATACTTATACAAGTTGCTATATAACTTTTTATATTATTTGTATTTCAAGTATTTATATAGTTCGATTATACAGGAAATAGTTAAACGTAAACCAGACTAAGAAATTAGCAATAGGACGCCCAGTCCTCTGCTAAT
This sequence comes from Dione juno, assembly GCA_037127375.1. Lineage (NCBI taxonomy): Eukaryota > Metazoa > Arthropoda > Insecta > Lepidoptera > Nymphalidae > Dione > Dione juno. Next base: position 829,597 of record JAXRJS010000064.1, on the reverse strand, counting down.
ATGTAAACAGATGACATGTTGGCATAACATCAAACAAAATAACAATTTCCTGTGCATAATGCAAATAATAACAAATGCAAAACAATCTTTCTTAAAAATAAAGTCGACCTTCATAACGTATGTAGGTTATTGAAAATATTTTATTATAAAGGTATTATAAATATCTATTTTGCAGTGTTTATTTTTTTTCTTACCCTTTATGATCGCATCTTGTAACGCATATTCCAACACGTATCGCGTAATGTCGTTATGACTATTGAGCTCCACCATTCAACAGGCTATGCCTATAAAGGTGGAAAGTAGGGAACGGAGTGTGTAGTAAATTGTTAGGCAATTGTGGTAGGTGTACCAGTGTACCATACCAGTGCGGAGCGAAACCTCCCCCCCAACCCCGACTGGGATGTATAAACTATTTCATTTTCGCCACTTTATACGTAATGTCTCGAATTCAGGCGAAAAGCGGTGAGTGGAATGTTTTGACACAAAATTTTCTTTGCCTACAGTACGATCTGTGGAATACAGCTTCAAACATATAAAACAAAATACCAACTTCAATGCTACACTCGTGTGATATACGGCTACATATATGGCGCTTTGTGTACAATAACTCATAAACGTCACTTAACGAATTAGTTACAATCATAAACATTTCGTTGTAACGTCCGAGCGCCAACTCGATGCGGCAAAAATCAAAGCTTTTTCAAGCTTTTTCTACGTCCATTCAAAGAATCACCTTTTTTTTTGTTGCTACATCAATTATGCAAAAGCTTAGACTCGCTAAATAATGAATACGTCGTTAATTGTTCAACTTCTAATTCGGATATGGCGCTGTAATGACTTTAGTTTTAATTAATGTCACCTTGTGTGTGTGTATGTCATCTTAACGCCCTTCTAGTTTATTTTTAATACGATGATTTCGATTTAGATATTATTCGTAGTAAGTTATTGTTATGAATATGAATTTCTTGTAAGACAAGAATATGAGAGAAAATGCCATAACGAATTTCATCACCAATTGTTTTATTTACTTACATTTAATTATTCCTGCATTTATTTCATAGGTATACTGTAATAACCGTGTATAAGGATATACTTTGCATGTTTTGCTTAAGAGATCATATCATAATATAAAAAAAATGTAATTCTTCACTGTCTAACAATATAATATTTCATGTTCAACGTAAAGATTTACAAGATTGACACAAATAGATTACTTCAAGCATGTAATACTTGAAAGTGTATATCTCAACTCAGACTCGAAGTCGTGACCCACGCTTATCTGGTACATCAAACTTTTTAACTGCCATGTAGTTAACAATATTATTATGCAAATTCTCCGTCGAAAACAATTTCATCGGATTTATATAAAACCTTACTCGGTTTATAGTTACATATTATTTTCATTAACTACGACAGAGCACGCCTTTTCCGAATCCACACCGGAAATATAAAAGTCGTTATAGTTTATATCATTGCTGTTTACGCTGCGTTGATTTTATTTTACATATAATTTATGCAAAGAATGTTTGTGTGTTTTACATATCTATGGTTGTTTATTGTTTAACATAGTTAATGTTGCTAGTTGACTATTTTAAATTGCTAAACGCTATGGGAAGTATGTAATTTAAATAAAGGAAGTTTCATTTTATTTTATTTTATTTATTAAATATATATACTTAATAAGTATATGATATGAATCATTCTAATCTCCAAAAATGAGTCAAATAGTCGCTATCAAAAAAGAATGAGCTGTCAGAATTATCATAGTAATTTTGACCAAATCCCACGAGGCACAATATAAATATAAATTTTAGGATTATACTTAAGAAGGCTTGATGAACAGGTCGCGGTCACAAAGGCTTGCCTCTTTGTTAGCGAATGAATAGTTTGATTGACGTCGCAGCTGCTTGGTTCATACTATAGGGCGACGTGGGCTGCTTCGATGCTTTTAACTATGAATATCGATATTTCAGTCTTTATATCTTGATGTTTAATCGTTTTGTTGTATTATGTTGTTCTTTTTCCTGTACGTTGAGATATTATCTTAATCTTGGATGTATAAGCTTAAGTCTTGATAATTTTTGTTACTTTAAAAAAATATATTCGTTTTTAATTTTATATTTTTATTACTACATTATACATAAGTATAGGTTATCAGCAGGTCATAGTCGTGTAAGTATGCAATATTATGCATTTTTATGGCATTTTTTTGCTATTATCACATCTGTACGACATTTTCACCATTCGAATGTCCAATTATCCAATGTATGCTACGTACTATTTTAAAATGATATGCAGTACCAACCTAATAAAATAAAAAAAAAACATATTTTACCACAGCAGGTAGGTTACTTATGTCCATATCCATCTAAGGTACATTTGTTGAAAGCTCGATGGTATTTTAATGGTTTCGATGCCACATGTACGTTTTCTTAATTGAATAATTTTAAGCATTTCCATTAATTAAGGTTAATTCGTTTGAGACTGAAGAGTTAAGAGGTAATTATGTTTATAAATTGTTAGTTTTGCTCGCCTCTCTGGCTTTTGACCCCTCTTGATATTAGGTTACTGTTAACGGGCGCAAATAGTTTTCGTATATATTACCATCTTATTATTGAAATTTTGATCACCTGCGACCTAATTTTTAATATTTGTATTTCTTAAGACAATTTACTTATTAAACATGTACGTATACTAATATATATTGAACATTATATATATTTTAATAATAATTTATATTGTTATGCTATAAATTAAGAACAATAAATTGATAATATATGATAATATAGAAAATTTTTAAACAATCTTTAAATACATGCGTACATTATTTTGTTTGTAGCCATCATTCAGTGTTTCTAGGAGTGATTTTTTAGTGACTTGTGTACACATTGATTAACAGAGCCGTTATGTCATACAGCATAGTTATTTAGTTATTATACTTTATATTTTTTTTAATCTTTATGTTGTATTATGTATACTGCTACGGTCTCCGCTTTCCACCCAAATACGTCATACATATATATAAAATAAAAACAACTCACTACAGTTACAAGTAAATTTGCTATTAAATTTAGCAATCAACTCGAAATGATAATTCCTGTCTGCCGCCACATAAAATATATGATATTTATTACAACTTTAAAATTAGTAGTAATTTTGAAACTTCAAATAGCGTCCAAGGTGTTTGGAAATGAGCGCGTCAGTCTGTTTGATTGACGGGAGGCGCCACGCCAGGCCGCGGAGTCTCGCGCCACACTTAATTCCCTTACCATCCCTTTGTGTTGAGCCATTGTTGTGGTTTGTTAAACATTCTATTAGCCGTACCTACCCATATGTGTACGTGTACGTCTACGTGTTGGTTTATGTTCTCAAGTTTTGTGTTACTTTACGTTTTAAGAGCTCGTCGGTTATTTTTGCTCTGTATCTACTTTAACACTTTAAAATTGTCTTCCTGTTTTTGTATGCCTCAAGTGAAATGAATAGGCTTGAAATAATATCTGTTAAATTATTTTATGTTCATATAAGTATAATGTCTAGTCGTCTGTCTGTCTCGTTCAACGTAATGTACGACTTTTGTATCATTATTAAAGAATATTGTATTCGATCAATTGATAATTTAATTGATTTTCTTTATGTAACTGTTACCTACAAAATAAAGTCTTGTACACTTCAACGCAATGAGTGTAGTATCGATGAAGAATAATATAAATTGAACATATTTATTATATCTTTCAACCGATTTTAAATCCCCAAGCGATTTATAATAATCATAAATCTTATGGAATGTTACATCGTAACTCATTCCGCAGGCTCTTCGTAATAGGATCAGTGTCGTTCAAAACCGACCTTAAAAGTGTAATCGAGCTTTAACTGCTCTCGCGTTTTCCTCTAGGACGGTTTTTTCTTTTCTTTTTCTACCAGAACTATAAAACTTACGACAAGACTTATAAAGGATGACAGGTTTTGTTGAAATGGTTGCATTTTGCCTCGGAATGTTCACATGGACGTATATTTATTGCGTGTAAATTACGTATATTATCATAAACTAGCACATCTTACTTACATATTTTTTCACTAAATATTAATACAAATAAACTAGACTAGTGCTGAGCGCTATTGGTAAGTAAGCTTGCTACACGTAAACCGTCATTGAAATATTACTGTAAAATCGTACTAATATTATAAATGTGAATGTTTCAAGCAAATACTAAAGGTATTTGAAACTTTGCAGTAATAGATACAGCTTATACATCAGAATAATACGTGGGATACAATTTAATATAAACTAATGCAATTGAATTTACTAATAAATAAACAATAGTGTAGTTCAAGCGGGAGAAGCGGCGGGCGGGACACTAGTTTCAATATATTTTGTAATTTTTTAAGTTTTCTTTTAATTCAACCGTTGAAGCTCCTTGTATGGTAAATATTATAATACTAAAAGAAAATGTACCCTTCATCCATCATTGTCGGTGAAAGTTCGAGAGGAATATAAAATGAAAAAAAAAAATAAATGTGCATTCGTCACGGCAAAATAAATGATTCCCTCGCCGCGTCCACAAAGGCTCTCATTAAGTGCACCGGCACCGAACCTAATCCTTTCGTTAGACCTCCATTGTGACTTGTGACGGCGTGTTGGGAACGTGAAAAACTAACGCTATTCATCACAACGGATCATTTTTCAAACTTCAACCACGATTTTTAGTGCATATTGTGTACTATATATAGCCTTAAAACTGTTAACTTCATAACAAATATCACGCTTATTTTGTAGATTTGCTCTCATTTTGTCGTCTATTGGATTTTGCCTAAGTTAATGCCATTTTATTTATATTTAAAAACGCTGCAACTCAGGCAGTCTGTCTGTCCAAAGATCACATTTTATCTATTACACGGTCTATTAGAAATGCACATTTGACACACGGTTTGCAAATCGTCAAGTGACACGTGAGACAATAGAAGCAATTGAGACGAATGTTACTCCTAATCAAAGAGTGTCCACCACTGTCCGACCAAATATTTGCTTTGTTACGACTTACGCCTATTGTATGCTGTCCATGATGTCATCCTAGTCAGTTATTAAATACAAAATTGATCCTAAATAGCTCTAGATTTTATTCTAGGTGTAGCTTCTATTTAATTGTTTAATTAATTTTTTTTTAATTAATATAAAATTTAATATAAGATTTCAAATTTTTGATATAAAATATTGGACTTAATTTATGTTTTGTATGAAATGTGTGAAAGGACACGCGTCTAGATTATCATGTCAAACGTTGTCATCATCTTTTCGCTGACCTCTAATCTTGATAATACATATAAAGTTTTAATTCTGTCGTCACTTAGTTTTTTAACAGGTCTGACTAAATGTATTGGGATCGCCATTGAAGAGCCCTAAAGTACATAGTACTATATCACTAAATGTTCACCTGGATGATGCCCATGATCACCCATCACTGTGCCCCAATCGGCCCAAAACACTATTATCATTACAAATACGCTTAACTGATAAATGACATATAAAAATAAAAATTGAATAATCAATAATTTTCCATTGATAATAATTACAAAACCATCTATTTACGTCGCCGTATCTAAAACGGCCAATTAAAATTACTCCCACATTTTTTATTTGATCTGATTTCTTTTTCTCATTTGGGAGCTCAATTTAATATATTCGATATGGGTTTAATGCCACAGCGGCGACTTCAAACGTTACTTTATCTTAAGTTGACACTAACAAAACTCTTTTAATTATTGTGCTCCGTGTTCGGTGTTCGCCTACAAAGTCACCCTACTCGCTCCCACGCCAATATAAAACTAGCACCTTTATATTCGTTGTGTTTTTTTTTTTTTTTTGGTTTCCTTATCTGAAGATACCTCCATGGTTTGCACAACGGTATTGGCATATGTTCTTTTTATTTTTTTATTTTTCGTGGATCTTCTGCATTTTTTGAGATATACAGAGCGAATCTAGCGAAGTCATTTCATTAAGCGTCAATTCTAAGGTATACTTGATGTAAGAAAATTGAATATGAGGCCACTGTTGGTGGTTTATGCTCGGGGACACTGTCACTGTGGTGTCCCGTCACATTTTTATATATTTAATCTATGCATTGTTTAGCTTCATACAGGTGTTTAACGAAATTATATTTAAAAATGTAACATTTTTATTTTACTATTCCAATATATATATATATTATTATATAGATAGTAAAATTATAAATATTATATAGATAGTAAAAAATATTATATAGATAGTAAAATATTTAAATGAAAAAAACATATCTCGTGATCTCTTACAAGATTTGTTTCTTTTAACTAAGCCGTTAATATTCTATGAACCCCATAACTATCTTCTGTGAATCATTTGTTTGTATATTCAAAGAGTTGGTTCTGAGTGAGTCTGATTTTGATTCTAAGTAGATGTTAAAATATCAATTTAATAACATTGTAGTTTGCCATGTCCAGGGGAATATTCACCAATATATGTTGGACTTCTGTGGATTTATTTTGCTTTTACGAGGCTTTTGTAATAAGAATGCCTAAAAAGCCCACCGCAGGTCCCGTTCTGCTGGTCTATGTTATAGTTCGCTGAATGAGCGTAATCGGTGAACTCGTAAAGGACGGCCTTATCGGCAGCTCCCGTCGTAAAAGTCTGCATAAAGTTTATGCTACTCATATGAAAACGCCGGACTATTTATATATTTGTGGATTTACTGCCGAGAAAGCCTATGAGCATCCGCTCGGACCGAAATACACGGTCGCCTGCTAGATTCCGCGACGTCTCGTTGGGTCGTCGAACTCCCAATGAAATATACATTTTAATGACAATATTGACTATTGATTTGTTTTTTACGTCGCGCTATTGATCGCTGTTAATACGTATCAATTATACATCATGCCATATAGTTGATTGATATCGACACAAATGGTGGGAGAAACACAAGTAGGTATCAATTCCAGTGTATATCGGTCTATTACCTCTAAAATAGTAATGGATATTACCAAACGTGTCCTGTGTCGTTAGTTTTAATTTATGTGATCGTTATTTATACATTATCGATATAGGCGAGATGAAAACATTTCGATTAAACCTAACGTCCCCAAATTCCTTTACTCCAATATATATTACGCTCATTCAAATTCGGGTCGTCAAATGGTATATCCATTTATTGTGGTACATTTCTTAAGTAAAGCTTTCTCACTTCAACTCGTTCGATGTAGGTAAGGCGAGCGAGAGGGAACAGGTGTTTGAAGGAATGGTTACGAGGATGGTGTGAAGTCCTGTGGCGTCCAATTATTCTGACGGCGGTGGTCGTCAGTTAGGCGCCTTGCCCCCTATCGCGGCTCGCCATCGATAATGTAAACCGGTTCGTTTTTCGTTTATGGACCCGAGCGAGACGCGGCCACTTGAATATAATAAAATCAAAAATATCCTTCAAATATTTTTGATACGAACTAAGTAATGCACGTTCATATTAATTAAAGGTTTATGTAAATTGGTCTAAAGTGGACCCTGTTTTTACCAATAACGTGTTTTATCTAAACACTTGATAAAGGTTCGCAAATGCATGTAATATTTATTATTCGAATATTCTAAACGAGACGCCAGTCTTGTTATATTGCATATTAAAATCATTAATGTTGTTAATTGGCAGTCTGTACGTTTGCTAAAGCAATAACTACTTTTTCTAGATCTAGCCAATAGGAGTTATACTGATAGAAACGATTTCAATAGTTTTTAATTTACGCTGCAGGCCATCTACTGATTGGTCGATTGAGTCCACAATACCATATGTAGAAAAAAATCAAATACCTTAATTTGCTTCTCTAAATGAAATACAACAAAATTTTTTTTAGTTTCACGCTGTATCCCACACGTAGCAGGGTATGCACACGGGACCTAGTATTAAGATACTCTCTTCTCTGCGTTTCGCTTTTTGAGACATTGCGTGTTGAGTGGCTGAAAACAACGTCGCGCTTGATTATGTTGCCCGAGCGAAGAAAATGGAAATTATTCTCACAGAGTGAGAATTAAACTTCCGACCGTCGCGTTCACATTCAGACGCTGTGCCGCTGCGCCACGACGCAATAAATATATCGCGCGTAAACGCTGAAACAAACTTACTTGACTTCCACTACTTAGTAATTGATACAATGTAAGAGTACGTAACAATGTGGATATAATTGTGGTTAAGTATCGCGCCTCATTCTAAAAGGATTTTATTAATCTTAATTAAATACCGTAACGTTAAGAGTCCCGCATTCTTCGTATATCTTGTGGATTGTACGATTTACCTAAGCTTGTATAAATGGAATAATTGCACCGAAGTACCGAAGACAGACACGTTATCTTTATTACAACGGCCAGTCATGTTTTTGCTTCGTATCTTAGAACTTATCATCTACATCGCACATGACGGTCGAGGGTGCCTCGACAATAACTGGATATTATATATTTAAAAAGCACTAGTTAAGTGCAGAAGCAGCATTTTCGTTCCCACATGACCTCGTTCCGTAGGCCGTGAGATAATCGCGAACGGTAGTGTCCAAGCACGTAGCTAAGCCCTTATTAGGCAGACGAGGTTTTTTCTTCCATCGCCCACTGAGACATGACATCGGGCACGCATGCTACTCTGCCAATGTTTACTGAGAACGAGCAAACCTCTTTATTTTTCTTTAAGCATACTCTTTTAAATTATGTCACGTTTATTTTATTAATAACTCTAACATGATTATTACCAAATAACCACTAAACTAACCACTAAAGAAATGGAAAGCTTAAAAAAATATATATGAAGTAATTCATTTTATTGCATCAAAATATAAACTTTATACAATAGATACTTTGATCGATAAATGAGAGTGTTCTCTTACTTGGAAACTTAGAATTTAAGTTATTCCACAGTCCTTATGCGTTTACAAAAACTGGTCTCATCGTACTCGCGAGCGTTACATTGAAATATGTTTACGTTACGCAACCAAAACAACAAAACCTAAAGGTTTGGCGCCAGCGGACCTGCTGCCAACGGACTCTTAAACGACCTCACTTTTTACTTCGGCCAGTATGGGCTTCCAAAATATATGTTGATTTGCAAACTTGCATCGCTTTATGCTCTCTTCATTTTGTGGTAACACTTTAAACGTGTCGTAGGTACTTGCTGAGTACATGTAATAATGTGTAGAGTAAGGAAGGTTGTTATATCAATTAAACTCTATCAATTATAAATGTAAAAATAATATTACTATTTCATAATATAATGGAACACATAAGCATCTAAATATTTTTTTTTGTAAAGAATAAAACACTAAACTACTACTACTACTAACTGCTTTTGTGAACAATTATTGTATATATATATATTTTGACTGTAAGAGATATTTATGTTACTAATAAAATTAAACGCAAGATTTTTCTCTTCATTAATAAACGACTAATTGAAACTGTTATACTATAAAGTTGCCATTTTAGGCATACAATAAAGGCACATATGGGTGCCCGGAAGCGTAGTACCCTCGCAAATCGGTATAGTAGCCGAGCCCTTATGAATTATCCAAGCGCTGTGGTGACGCCGTCCGCGCGGCGCCTGCGCAGCTCTAGCGAATACAACTGTAAACACATCGAGATAATAAACGGACCTATGTTTGTTCTTCATAAGTAATAACTATTAATATAGCAAACAATTGTTACGCAAAAAAAAAAAGAAACCAACAAGTAAAACAAGCAAAGTGATAATTGACATTTGAGTTAATATTTGAGTGACATGTAATAGGTTATTTTGACTATCGTCATCCCTCAAACGCGTAATATTTCTTTAATTTATTCTTAAATACTATAATGGAGTCTCTGAAAATATCAATATTTTGAGATATTTAAATTTCAAGTCACGTAACTTATTAGCGAATTGATTGTGCCTATTCAAGTATTCTATGCGTGCACTTTGTCAGTGGTGTTTTAGTAAGTAGATACTTAAACGCATTAAGCTGTTAAACAAAACACACTCGTATATAACCAAACCATGTGCACTCCGACGAATATTTAAAATAAATGTGACCAATAACGAGTCACTTAAAGGTAGCGTATATTTTTTGTGCTAACACAAACCATATGGCGTTTCGTCCTAATCTTTATACTTAATATTGTCCTTACAATATTTGAAATGTGATTTCTCATTTTTTTGCATTTTTGGCATAGTGACAAAGAATTTCTAGCTAAGTATGTTTTTAAACTATTAAATAACAAGGTTTTAAATAGATATATATCTATTGAAATCGATACTGTTTTTGCGTAAACACGACAGTTGTGCGTTCGATGCCCACTCGGAGGAATTCATTATTTCTATTTTTTCACTTTGTTAAAAAGACAAAACGTGGTTTTGTATACGCAAACGCAACATACACATTATAATACAATTTCTCGGAAATTGGTCGGTAAGTGCGTAACTTAGTGTTTTGACACTACCTTGCCTCGCCTACCCTGTTACGTGTGGGATAGCTCGGGCTAAAGGCGTAAAGCTAAAAACAAGAAGACATATGATCACACTGAACATTGCGTGCTAGGTGGTACAACTTAAGACTGCAACGTTAATTGTTCATTCACTGGAAAACGTCCGCGGACATATAAAAAATAATATTATGTAAACGAAGCTTTGTGCACGATTCATTGGCCCTCCCGATGTGATTCTCCGTCGCTGCACACGGCCTGCTTTAGTCCTTATTTGCATACAGATAAGACTATGTAAGTCTTTTATGGAGCCAAAATAGTTATATCGTGATATTCTATATGTTAGTACTGCCGTTGATAAAAGTGAATATGGAAAATTATCAAACAGATGTAGCTCGAGCTCTTTAAAGGCTTTAATAATTCATTAAATTAAAAAAAACATCATATGCTTAATGGCACTATAATTTTTTTTATTGTTTCAATGCTTTCGATTATGCGACAATTTTATATTCACTAAATAATTATTCTTTTCACCAGTCCGACTAGAAAAAAAAGGTATGTGAAAAATCCATAAGATCACTACAAGTCTTCCTGCGTACGTTACAAATGTAAAATTATAAACATAACTGCAAACGATATACAACAAAAAAAACTCCACCTGAATAGAACAAGTTCTCTGAACAAAGCTCTGCCAAGAATTTTGTTGTCACATGTACGTAGATGTAATCGGCTCTCCGTAAACGGCAAGTGCCGGTCCGGTTGTGGAGTAATTGTTTGTACACAACGACTTTGTGCCTACTATTATATTATTATTATTATTACGTGAATGTTATCAGGTGCCTGAGTGACCCATGCGACAATTATTTCATATTTTATGTTGTATTGCCATACCGAGTGACTATATATGGATTAAGAGCTTAAATGGATATTATAACTTAGATATTTCTGGTTTGACGAGCTATGCTTTGAAATGTTTTTTTTAATTATTTTTATTTATATTTGTTTCTTTCGTTTTTAGTTTTTATTTTGAGCTGCATAATAATAGCTGAGCTGTTTCCCACGTATATATAACAAGCATTTGAGGGGAGTCGAAATTATAAGTAATAAAGTACCTACTATACTATTTATAAAACTAAGTTTAATATTAAAAAAATTAAGGTATCAAATGACGGAAAAATTGACATTATTTTGTTATTTTTTATTTTCTACAAAGTACTATAAGAACGATAGACAATATTTTTAAAGACGTAATTTTCGTTTGTTTTATCATCACAACAATCCATTCATAACGTCGGTGTTTGCAAATAGTTTATAAATACCGTTCACAGATTAAACAAACACTATACCTAACTGTAATTTGGGTTGGGTTATCTGTGTAATACAATATAATTCATTTATTTATTGTTTCATTGATACTCGCCTGATGTCATACTCGTAATTCATGTGCGTGCTCGTGTTGGTACTACGCATTTCAATAACGTCTAATTAAGTTTATGTTGCTATTTATATATTAATAGAATTGGACAGTCTAGTAGTTTTGTTCTTTATATGGTTTTAGATTTTTATGAAAAATAAATTAGAAAATAATGTGGGCATTACCAGTTACAGCCTACGCGTATTTTTTTTTAGTAATTGTGACTTAAACTAAAACAAAAAAAGCATGTTTGTTATTTCAGTTGACCGGAACTTGATATTTTTCGTCAAAAGCTGATTAAATTTCGTTGCATCAAACAATAAACATATCGTAAAGTTTATATAAAACTCGCGTTATTATATTCAGATTGTTTACGCCATAAATATTATTTAACTGACTTTCTTTCTATCATATATTTTGAAGCCGCCCAGATTGGAATTTAGTTGGTCGTAAAAAGGTCTATTTTTCAGCCTCGCCCTCATTTTTTATACGTGCATTCAGTAAAGTAATAACTATCATCTAAATTATAAACTATGTGTATTTTATTAGCGTTCCGGTATTTGTTTTGTAGTTTGTTAGTAATCTTGTTAGTCGCATGGGTCAGATATGTCAGTGTTCAACATCAGATCTTTTTTGCTGTTAGTTATTTAAAAAGTCATATTAATTACGCGTTGGATGCGAATGCGTGTGCCTCTATGGCTTGTTTATGTAGAAATAAAGTCGTTCAACTAGACAAAGTGTAGAGTTAAATTTCGTCGCTCTACACACAGTCTAGGTGTAACTTCAGCAACTTTATAATGTTTTGTCTGTGTTTGTACAGCCATACCGATTTAATTATATACTAAATTGTTTCTTATTAAATGTGCATAATTTTGATGGCGGACATTTTGCCCATACAAACTTTGTTTTGTCCACCTCGACAGTTAAAACCTTTTGATGCGGCCGCTGACGTTTGTTTATACTTGTAATTAATTACCAACGATGGATGATATCAGCTTCATAAGATTTAGACGTGCTTGCTTAATAGCAAATACTTTAGGTACATTTACAATAGCTCTATCTCTTACATTTTATTGGAAGTACTTGAAATATTGAATGATTCCTTTTTCGTTCGATGATCGATGTTGCAAGAGTTTTTTTAATTTTTAATTTCTACATTTAATTCTTAAAATTGAAATTTAATGTAAATAACAACTAGTAGTACTAATCGAACATTAGTCAAGTCAATCGAACATTAGTCAACTAGTAGTAGTACTAATCGAACATTAGTCAAGTTGAGGAATTTTATATTGCTAATGCAAGAATGTGTCTTAATGAATTTAATTAATTTTTTTTATTACACATAAGAAGATCTAATCTGTGAAACATCTACGACGTATCTTCGTACTGCTTCGTACACTTGTAGTTACATCTGTGAAACGAGGACCAGTTACGTTTTTATTAATGCCCTCATCAAATTTACTTTAGCGTCTAATCAAATAATACGAAAAACCTTTTAATTAACGACCCAAAGAAATATCTAATTGTCGTACCTGTGCGGTGCGGAGGGCGAAGTGGTCGAGTAACATTACATCACGGACTACACGAATGTAATCATTATAAAGAGATATGTTGTAGTCCAACGTCGAGACAGCGACGTTCCTAAGTTTGTCCAATGCTGTAAAGAAAAAGGCTAACAGCCTAATTTCAAAATACCAAACCTATTAAATCAATATCTGATTAATATAAGATTTGAGTTACGTGGGAGAGTTATAAATACGTTAAATAAAGAACCAAGTCAGACAACAAACTTTAGTCATAAGTGGTCTTTTTGACTAAAGCCTCTTGTCAGTCCTAGAATTTGACTAGACACACCTAGGAACTTCCATGTTTAGACGTTTGACTATAACATCATCACATATTGAAAGTGATATAACTTTTTAATTGACAGTAGACGTTTTTGAATACATAATGAGTATTATTTTATTGAGTGATAATATTTTATTCATTTATTTTACAACTATATTTTGGTTTAACTACCGTTGTAAAATAACCGGTAGTTGAAATGTTAACTAACAATTGATTTTGACTGATAATTGTTTCGTCTTCCAATTTTTTTTCTTCAAAATTTTAACGACTCGTGTAGGTATATAGTAGGCAAGTGCTTATTCTTGGTTTATATAAACACTCTGATTTATATGAAGAAAGCGGAGAGAACTTTATAAGAGATCACCCTGTACTTTAATAGTGATTTTTATAAGAACAAAATATTAGGATTCGGTGAACATGATGGTAAAATTTATCACAGTTACGTCGTTATCAGTGCCTTGCCACACACTTACCTTTTATTCTATTCTCTATTTCTGTTAAAAGACTTTCAAATTTATAAAATCAGACAAAAATGACAGTTACTTTGGTAACATCAATTCTATAGAATTTAATTGTTTAGGTATATCTATACTATTGAATTCTGAAACAAAAAAACAATATCTTGTAATATATCTAATTCTCAATGCCTAAAAAAAAGTCGATTTAACGAATTTTAAGTATTTGCAAGTGAGATGCACAAAGATTACGGAAACCGGGACGCGTACGTTTTACGATTGTGATGTGTTCCACGGACTCGTGAGTGGCCCGCTACGGCGCGCTATATGTAATTGCAATGCGAGAGTAGTAGCTAGCTTGTATACCGTACTACTGTATATTGGGGACTTGTGTGTATTCATTTGATTAATTAATTGTATCTTGCTGTTGATACCTACGTGTAACTGCTTATTGTCCGCAAAATGGTCTACACTTACTGTTAATGTATTTTTTTTTATAATTTTACCCATTTAGTATGGGGTGGTCGTAGTATTTGTTCAGTCAGTTGCGTTTTGTGATTTTGTCTAATATGGAAAATCTAGTCTCATGTATCTTAGTGAAATGTGTCACAGGTCATTATTTATAATTATTTGTTTTATTAAAAAGTAAATTCATAAAAATTAATGTCAAATTTATAGTAATTCGCTACTTTATAGTACTTGCTACTGAGGCCGTCGTGGTGCAGTGGGACAGCATCTGACTGTAAATGGAATGGTTTCGATACCTTCTTGGAGGTCTACATTATTTACATTTCACCACTTTGGTATGAAGGACGCGGCTTTGAGTTCAGCCACTCGTAATTTAAGTGACAAGTAGCAAACGGAATTTTTAACACTAACTTCTCTCTGTCTAACAGGGGTAGATAGAGGAAAATATATATAAGATATTGTACTATAATTTAGATATTCGATGTCAAAAAGAAATAGATGGGTATAGATTAATATGTTTCTAAACTTTTAATGTACTATTGTTAAACAAACCATAGGAGTTTGGTGATTTATTGGCAACAGTGTTATTCTACGTATCGGTCTATTCGGTGCAAATTATACGCGCGCCATTGTTATGCCGTCTGCGATGTTAACACTTCTAGCAATAAATCTTAAATAGTAACCCACTTGAATATCTATGAATGAAAGCTAAAATATCGGAGAAAATATGCTGGGTTTTATTCAATACACGCTATACAACTAATATTCGTGATTCGAAGATGTTAAACTGTTGGTATGTTTGTTTTTATTTTTACTCTCACCCAGCGTGTTGCCTGAGATGAGACGAAAGCAAGAGATAATAATAATAATAATATATCACCAAAAAGCTTGCTCTTAACAAAATATAAAATTGCTATTTGGCGAACGTAGTGCATTCCCCCAACTGCAACTTGCGAGTATATAGAATACGAGTACAGTATCAAGCAGCGCTAAGATGGTGTCATTATAAAAATATGCAAGTAATATAATTTTGTTAATGCATTATAATGTTATATTATTATTTACATAAACCGTGTAGTAACCCTAATGTAAGGCATAACTTTAAGTAACTAAAGCGTATACATGTGTAGGGGAGATTCTGATTAAATTCACCAGCAGCAATACTGCAATAGCCATTCCCCTGTATAGTGACGGTTTGGGTGTTGTGAATTTCATGTATAATATTTTCTATATTTCTTTTAAGAATTTTTTTGTAGGGGTCGTATACGAACACTTTGTGTTTAGACTATCCTTTACTCAGGTTTCCAAAATTATTTGCACCGAGACACCCTTGGAACGCACGCCCCTTAACTTAACTACTCACCAACGAGAATGATTATGTTAGTAAAGTTAATTTGATTTGTACTTCACCCTTCTCCTTAATTTTATTAGGAAGAGACACTTTATAGATAAGCAATTTCACTCTGGACCCTCGCACTCTGTCTGTCTCAATCCTGAAAATTAAAATTGGGCAAAGATGAAATTAACCATATGTAAACTATGCCCAAAACTATCTTTTTTAATTGAACATATGGCCAGTTCTGTCACATTGTATTCAATTTAAGTTGATGACTAGAAGGCTGGAATAATCGAACTAGAATTCGTTAACGCAATAAATAGTCGGCAACCGCAACCCACTAAGTCATTAAAGTGCACCCGCTCGAGATTAAAACGGTATTCGCGTCAATACTTAATACAGTCTCTATTATCTCTAATATAATACCCAAATGGATTAATTGTACCGACTGTACCTATTACTTGAAATACTTTAGTAAATCGGTCTGTTAAGTATAAGCATGAATAAGGGTTGAGGGTATGATTACATTGTCGTTTTAATATAGATTATTATGATTGTTTAATTATTATGTAATAGATATTAAATATTACCATGATGTGTCATCGACGTGAATTTCACTCGAGGGTAGTGAGTTCGAATTCCAGCCCTAAGGGACACGCGAATTTAAAGATTTTAACGAAACTAAAACAAATAATAAAATTATTAGATATATAGCATAGGATATTATATGACGTACTTTATCATAAACTTCTATGAATTTATACATATAAGTGTAGATATTTAGTTTTGTCATACTGTTTGTATAACAAAAGTTATCCATTAAGCTTTACGTCAAACGTTTGACAAATTATTATATGACGTTACTCGAGGAGGGTCAGAAACGTGATCTTGGAGGGGAATAAAACAAAACAAATAACTATAACTTTCCCAATAAAGTAAATGCACTTTGCGAAGTTTTAAAGATATCTATTAAAACTTTCGCATCATCGTTATCGTTATCATTAACGGGGGTGTTTTTATGGAATATTCTGTAAATGATTACTTATTGCTTTTGTGAAGTGAAGTGAAGTGCTAGCAAAAAATATCTATGCTATAAATATTTACTCGACTGGTTTGAACCCACTACTGCGCCGTGGAGCTTAAACGGTTGTTTTTTACCTTATCTTTTGAATAACTAATTCATATTTTAATGTTATTTACAATTTATGTACCAGTATTCATAAGTTGCCTCAGAAATGAGCTTATTCGTGCTAAACCCTCTCCTCGCCGATTAGTGATTTGACATGGCACGAAATGACCATGTTGCGTAAGCTAAGCAAATTACAATAGCAATACTGTTCGCCATTACGCTAAATTATAAAAAATATATTTATGTAACTTTAAATATAAATATAATGTAAATAATAATATATATGTAAACTTCTTTATAATAGTTTGTGGATTTTGGGGTGAAATCGAGACAAACTCTAGTAAAGAAAGTCTTTACTACTTCAATACATTACATTTTGAGTTTTATTTCGTTCGCAGAATATCTATGGTGATAATGGTGTTTCTCCAGTGTGAGAATAAGTTATGATTAAATTATATATATCACGTGTTATCGAAAATTTATTTGATATTTGTGAACAATTGACTTAAATTGCTTTTACTAAATGACAGGTGAGGGCGAGATGATGTACAGTGAGTGATGATTGATACTTGTTTGCGAGCAATGATTAATTGTTCCGCAAGCCCGCCGCGCGCCCTCCTGATTGACGTGCATTGTTAATATTTGATGTGTAATGAAACTTGTCTCTACTTATAAGTGAGCAAGTTAAGTTAGTATTATTACAGTGTTAAGTTACGATTTTATTTGGATTTTGTGTGTTCAAAAAGAGGTTAGGTTTTAATAATATTTATGGAGAAAATATAAAACTTTATATCTTTAATTTTTTGTATTTTTTTTTAATGTATGGAACAGTGGAATAGTTGATTTGGTGTTAGATACATACATAATTTTATAAGAGTTTGTTAATTTCTAGGTTTAATTCTTTACAATAATCGGAATTGTTGTCTGTCGTCTAAGCTGGTGACCTCCCATACCCGTATTAAAACAAACTTTTTTCTTGCTTTGTCAATTGAAACAAGTATAATCTTATTACACTTATGTAATTGATACAATAGGATATATGAAATATTTGTCCAGAATCCACTTACTTAATGATTTCAATGCAACATTTTGAATAAATTGTAGGCGCGAGAACGTTATAGACCATCATAAAAGCGGATTTATGGATATAAACCATTTCACAAGGGGGGGATTGCTTCGAATGGGCCATTTCGAGAAAGTAACAACCACTTTGGCTCACAGTCAAACGCTTAAATAGGAAATTTAAAACGCAAGTAATGCTTAACATTACTCTTGTATGCCATTTACAAGACAAAACAACACTACTTTAATATTTTAGTTCCTTGGTATCTTTTGAATTATTGTCATAGGAATAGTATCATAAAATGTCAGCAGTTATGTTATTATTTTATTTAGCTTTGTTTCAACGTTCCCTCGTCGTATTCTTTAGGAGTGTTTTTAAGAGTTTATAGATATGCATACTAGGTTTCTACCACGTGGGTTCTCCGGGTGGGATTAACTACTAATTGTTTGAGGTAATCGATGCAATTTGATTGCAACAACTAAGAGACGAATGCCACTTCAGTCACAACTGATATTGTCACAACTGACTTCTGTAAATTGGTCGCCGGCTTACAAATTATTACACGCGATAATTTTTTATATGCTTAACTTAGATGTATTGGAATTACAGGAAATGGAAAGTTTCGTTATAGCAAAAAGTTTTCGTTAAGATAATATGGTCTTTTTATTTTTTTTTTTAAATTACTGACTAAAAGAAAAATATAGACTTTATATAAAAACAAATTACCTAACAAGGGAATGGGAGAGTTCGGATTCGAGTCTACGTTCCTTTTTAAATATTTTTTATTTCTTTAAAGTTAAAATTTTTATATACAATTTACTTATACTGCATGCATTAAGTATGTATGCAGTTATAAGGTTATTAAGTTGTCGAAATAGCGGTATTTTTTTCATATAATTTTCAATGCATGTATGATTTCCAGGTCATATTCGTAAATAGCTTTTATTATATTATATTGTTGTAAGTTTGTAGCTGGAATATTATAAATTTTCATTTAAATATTATTATTTAGACGTACTATTAACACAAAAAATGTATATATGTATGTATTATACACTATACTTAATATTAACTAATAAAAATGAAAACTAACCTATAACATACTAAATAATATCAAAAATGTATGGCACACGCCTAAGATACTGGCAGCATCCGCTGGATCGCTAAACTAATACGCTGAGCGAGGAAATTAAAGTTGTCGATCAAATGTTTCGAGATATTTTTTGCCGATAAGTAAAAATCATTGTACGAGTTATTTTATATTGCTTGAAACTATCTACTATAGTGCATTATCTTCCCCAATGCTATTTACCTCCTAGATTACAATGAAATACTAGTGTTCTGCTCGCGGCTTTGTCCACTACACTTTCTATCGATTCAATAAAATCCGTTGCATAGCTTGAAAGATTTAAAGTTAATTGACTTAGTTTTGTAGTATTTAAATATTGTTATCTCATATTCATTGTTTATGTAAAATAATAGACTAACATTTAACTGGCAATTTATCATTATATTTCATTATGTGCAAATGCAATTTAAATTCTAAGTGCCAGGTGTAGTTATTACGTGCGTTTTGTATAGATTCAGTTATACTGATAAAGCTGAGTGCGGTTTAGAAGGGTGTCCACTGTTCGATTACCATAAGCCAGCTCAGTTAGGAATTCATAAGTTTAATTATTCGATTGTGTCTATGTCCTATTCAGGTGACTTGTTAGAATTGTTACTAACTTGCAATTTAGCCTTGGTTTATATATATATATATATATATATATATATATATATATATATATATATATATATATATATATATATATATATATATATATATATATATTTAACTATATATACTCTTCTTCTTCTTCCTGGCATTAGTCCCGGCTTTTTGCCAGGGTCTGCCTTCCGACTAAGACCAATCGGTCCATATGAGTGGCGAAGTGGTTTTTTTTGTGGAGCGATTGCCATCTGACCTCCAAACCCATTACTGGGAGAAACCAGGAAAGGAAAGGGAATACGAGGCAGAAAGACTTGGAATATAGGGGAGGGACACCACTTACATGGATTGGATCGGGTTATGAAAGTGGTGGCTCGAGGTCCCGGGGTCGCGTACCCGTATGCCGGAAACCAAATATCGGACAGATAATTGGCTAGACACCCTCTGAGATGCCAACGCCACGCGGTGTTCCCAGGCGGTCACCCATCCAAGTACTGAACGCGCCCGACGTTGCTTAACTTCGGTGATCGGACGAGAACCGGTGTGTTCAACGCGGCATGGACGTTGGCTTGTATATATATATATATATATATATTATATATATATATATATATATATATATATATATATATATATATATATATATTATATATATATATATATATTAATATATATATATATATATATATATATATATATATATATATATATATATATATAAAGACCTAATTTAAACACGTTCTAGTAAGGCAAAGTGCGACATAATTCAGCCTATCAGCGGGAATAACACAAACTAGAAGAAATATTTTTTTTTCATATTTTCCATTATAACACGTTACTTAATTTTTCATAGCATGTTGCGGTTGGTATTTTTTCTAGAAAATCAAAAATAATAAATTTATATTTGAATTAAAATGTAAAGTCCACGTGTAATTGATAAAATGTTGTTCAATTAAATTAACTGACAAATAGTCAACGCGTATAGAATTACACACGCACTTGATAACATCGCGTGTGGTGTTGACGCTGTTTATCGTGATTTTAAAACGCCTATATAAAAAGGAAATATTCGTTGGCGAGTATACAAGTGAAAAATCTAAACATTTAAAGTTTTAAATACTACTTGTAAGTAAATATTTAATTGGTGACTTGAACGTATTATTACATATATTTGTTATATAATATTAATCGATTTTTTAAATAAATTATACAATATATTAATCTAGTTGGGTTGAGTAATTATCTTTCTAGAAAAACATTTATCCAGGTTGCCTATCTAACATCATCTATAGTTAAGGCTAATTAAAAGCTTGTAAAATTTCTGCAGTGGCGTTTACTTATATTAAAGTTATATCTAAACATCTCTGTATAGAATATTATATTCAATGAACTGACGAGTGATCATCAAGTGTAGAGTTACATTTGATCGTATCAAGTGTCGTGTTGACACTGCGTGTGATTTTTTTATATTTTTTAATAGCAATGGACGCGTCTCACTCGTCTCCGACAAATTAATTAAGTGGTACCAGTTATGATGTACACTGATTGACTGATTTATATGTTGTATTCCCAGAATGATTGAACCACTTTACTGATATGAGCCCTTGTAATTTGGTGTGTTGACATATTCTGTATATATTATTGGGCGGGCTTACTATAAAAGAAAGTAGTAGGTTTAATTTTTCGTCTATACGGAATGATGTAGAGAACATTGTCGTAAACAAAAATATCGCGTTTATCCTGTACTTGTAGCAATTTCAGCTGTTCTTTTAAATAGTGTTCATAGTGTTTT
Organism: Dione juno; assembly: GCA_037127375.1. Lineage (NCBI taxonomy): Eukaryota > Metazoa > Arthropoda > Insecta > Lepidoptera > Nymphalidae > Dione > Dione juno. The sequence continues at coordinate 807,934 of JAXRJS010000064.1, read as the reverse complement.
AATAGTATTGATTTAATTTATGATAAAGCTATAGCAGTACAATAATATAAAAGCTATGAGTGGCCAAGTTTTTCTAATAATACATATGTTTTATACGCTCATCGTGTTCAAACATTAGGATTTTACCCAGAAAGAATAATAACTGAGAGTGTGAAATCAATACTTGTACTTAATTTATGCGCCGTCATGACGCAGCGGACTCTAGACGTGACGGTTGTGTGTTCACTTGGGAATCATTTATTTGATTTTCGTCTCTCTGGTAATAAGAAAAAGCGAGACAAGTAAAACACGCTGTATCCAAAACTGGGCGGAAAAAGTGGAATGGGGTGTCTTAACACTAGATTCTCTCTGCCTTCCCTGCTATATGCGGGAGACAGCGTGAAGATAAAAAACCAATAGTGACTTTACTCACAGAGTTAAATGCCTAGATTAGGTTTTACTTTAATTACTTTTTCACTACTGCTACAAGAAGAAAGTTACTTATCATGTTAGTATCTAAAAGCTAATTAAACATATTATTGCCAACGTGAGTTCTCATCACTAACGCCGGCCACCGGAAGTACCAACTTATCCATTTCTACCAACTAATTAGACTGACACTGGTTAGCATGCGACCCGATACCTCGATACAGTTATGTCTGCGAATCACTGGCCATTTTGCATCTCATTTTCGATTATTTCATTCCCACGCTCTTTCGTTTGCGTCCTAATTGATATTTGTACATATTTTAAAACTGTTTCTGTTCTTGTTGTAATTTGTATAGGAAATTATGTAATTAGTTTTATTTGGTCGAGGTATTTTTTCATTTATATATGTATGTAACTATTCGCTTATAAAACATGATTTTGCGAGTATCTCAACTTTTATATCGCTGTTTTTTTTTTTAATAAATTACTTAATCGTATTTTATACAAACCGAAATATATGTAATTGTGTTATATTAATATCAGATAGCAAATTTACCTTTTTTATGTTAAAATGACAAAAAATATTACTAATTATTATAATGATAATTATATTTTATCACATGTTTTCTATGTATGTATTAATTCAGATTGAGTTTCACTTTGAAAGAGATAACGCAAAATATTACACTGTTCATAATCAAATGTAATTAATTTGACGTGCATCAATAATCCATATGTAAGTAAAAGTAATGACACTGTTGTGTAACAGCTGAAAAGCGTTAACTGAACACGTGATGGTTATAAGTTCAATATTATATATCCATACATATAAATAAAAAAGAAGTTACTGTTTGTTATTTTAAAAGTAACTGCTTTTTTAAGTGCATATAGTTATTTACAAGTTATTAACAATCTGTCTGTGTTTTTACGGTTTTAATGAGAATTTCACAGAAAGAAAGAGAAAGTTATGGATCTTATTACGAAATTCCCGCGGGGTCTAAATTAAGTCGGGAAACCCACGTATGCCGTACGCGATGCCTACCGCTCAAATAAAATTGTTAAAAAATATTTTTTATATGGTTTTCATATTTTTTTATAAATAAGTGGTTGGAAAGGTAACAAACTTGTGTAAATTAAATGAATTAAAGTATACAATATATTATAATTTTTCAAAAATAAGCAGAAAGTTGCGAAAAGAATAATGTATCACTACATTATATCCGCTCAAGTTGCACATTTTGAGAGATGTGTTAAGATAAGTATTATATATAGCGGTTATAAATATAAATCACACGAGAGTATTCATTAACGTTAAAATTGTTGTTTGTGGCGAGAGTTTCGCAGCTCGCGAACCCGACGCGGGGTAAATTAGCTTGCGATGCCTACATGACGCCTTTTGATCAGACACGTTGTAATATAATCGACGCCTGGCACCGATTCTGTGAAATCATTTGATCATTGATTTCTAAGGGAAAATGCTGTTTTATATTGTTTATTATTACTGTTTGCGAGTTTGTCTGCGTTCATTATAGTGTGGGTTCGATATAAATTTGTGACATATAATGAATATGTGACTTTAAGCTGCGGGGTCTTACTATGGATATAGCTAGGTGACTTATACCCTAACTCGAGCTAAAGATATAGATTATGTGCACAAAAAAAAATCAGAAACCATTGTGTACCAAATTTCGTTTAAATTAGGTAAACTTTAGTGTATACTTGAGTTATGTACATTATAGGAATATTTAAGAACTAATAGTTGTATATGTCAAGTAATACACAACATTTTATGAATCCCACAGATCTTTTACTTTGATACTATACACATATTGGCTATATGTAGATTATTATGATGCAGCTTAAGAATCTGGAGCCTACGGCCTAAATAACACTTCATTTTTATGAATATATATAATTTTATTATACATATATAAATATATATTTATAATGAACAACATAAATAATAATGATAAAGGCTAGGTAACATTACAACCCGATACGTTCGATGAGTAAGCGGACAGGTTTGACATGATTAGGCATTACCACGAGTATCGAGTCGCGAAAGACCGACCGCAAATTTATCACCGACTTGTATATTATTGAAACAAAGTTTATAAGATATTTCTTCATTAGCGATAACTACATGTAAGGATATATTGATTTAATTGGAGCTTTCAATTGAATGGTATATTTGGAATATGGCTTATTAGCTCTATCGTCACACTTAAGAGTAGTTCTTAGTGCAGCAAAAAGTTTTATATGTGGCAATAATGACTGTAGCTTGATAAACTTATGATTTTTGAATTGAAGTTTACTCAATTTAATTGTAATTTGTTTTCATTTTTATTTATTGTCGTTACAAATATTATTAAAGGAGATACTGGTAGAGACAGGTACATATAAAGTATACGTTCACCGATATCTACTTTTAGAGTCATGACATGACTATATGGTATTTGAACCTACAAACAGTGTATAATAACGTAGTTCGACTAACACAGTTCCACGAGTATCCTGTTCCTTGCCGTGTGTAAAGGTGTCGTGTGGCCGTTTGTGTATTTTACAGCGATGCTCCTCATGTCCAGCACGTTTGCTTGATAAGATATAATCTAAGCTCTCCGGCTCGTATTACTTTTAATGTTTTGTTTTGTTCAAATTATTTGCCAATTGCATCGGTTGATATTTTAACTGGATACTTTGTTTATTATAATAACATATTTTCCTGGAAGATAGATCTAAGATACTCGAAATCATTTTGTTCAACAAATGCCGGCCTGATAGTGGATTATATTATATATTATACTTATACATTATAATTAAATTTTATTACCCTTTCGTATTATATTTAGTTGAAGTTGAAGAATATATAATTTTTCATATAATATATGAACAACGTTTTATATCGTCACACTGATTTAGCGTAAGCTTTGTGTGACAAGTCCATGTTCCACTAAATATGTTAATTTTATTAATACATAATGGACTATATACGCCACATATATGAGGTACTGGCACTCTGGCACGATTAAATCTATAAATGTTACGTACCCGAACTGGGCGGATGGTAGAGAAAAACGTCACTAGGATACATAGGTTTCGGTTATTTACAAAGTATGCGTTTAATGTTGTCGGTAATAACTTTTGATAGCAATTCCAATTATACATGAGCGGTGAAAGCCACATTCTTTTGAATGCAGCTTAACATTTCACATGTTTAACGGCCGAATGTTGTACAGATAAAATTTTGATGGTCATACCTGCGTGCGGTATTGTTGGTGGGTACTATTAAATACAGTAGCTTGTAAAGTGTTTTGCAAAGTATTTCCTTCCATACACATCGAACGCTGGGTTGAAACTGAATAAATCATATTTTTTGTAATTTGTTCACTCGTTTATATAACTTATATAAATATAAACACTTTATAAGTTTAGTTGAGTACTTCTTAAGAGAGTTAATATTTTATTTTTTTTTATTAAAAAGTAAATACAATGAAAGGTACTTTATCAAGTAGCTATTTGTTTATGATCAACCAGCTATAAGATAAATCGCTTCCACTCAAAGCATCAATCTTTATTTCCAAACGGTTGTTAAAAAATAAATTGAGAGTAGTTTTCGATAGCATTTTTCGCATTTTTAATTTTTTCAGTTGCATATTTTTCGATAGCAGTGACGTGTGTTATGATGGATGATTATCTGATTCAATTCTTGCATAGACATACCTTTGACTCACTTCAAGGCAGGGAGTCAGACAATTGAAAAAAAATCTTGTACTTTAAAGTGCAAACAAGTGCAAGTAAAATCATGAGCAAACTTTTTATAACTATATGTAACTACTAAATGTTATGTTTTGTCTTAACGGAGTGACCGTTCCCCGGTTTTTGTGAGTGGAGCCTCGCCGCGCCAACGCCTCACTTTGTTTACCAAAGTGAGGGAATGAATATAATTAAATCCCTGAGTGGGGAATGAATCTGTAACCACCACGTTTTCGGTCAGACGCTTCCGTATGGTGGGTACATCTCTATTATCAATTTTATAGCAGGACTACCGTCTTACATTTATATTATCATTATTTCACTGCACGATTACATTTCTCATTTAAATGTGCATTGTTTTGTTGAGGTTACGCCCCTATTGTTAGCTGTGTGTGATATTTTATGGAAGACTAGAGAACTTTTTATTTAGCTTTATTAGATTGTATAGTAATCATTAAATAAATTATGACTATCCTTATTTTTTCCTTCGTTCCGAAGTGTTATAAGTCTTGATAAATATTTTACTTAGGTACATGCTACTTCTACAATCTTGAACTTTTAAATATAAATAAAAATATATATAAATAAACCTTGCAATGTATAAAACAACTTGCAACAGAACTAAATTCAGATTTCCTTTTGCCTGGGATTCAATTACCAATGAGACGTTACCAATTTAATTTCAATTGAGATTGTCTCCCGAGATGATGACGGATGCAGTCACCCTGAGGGTCTTCAATTGATTTCCGCCCATCTTTCAATTATTCCCCCTCTATCGAATGCGGGCCCCGGTGAGTGGACTAGCACTGGTTATTATTGCTGTTTGATCTGATTGTCTGCTATATTTAACTGTCTCCACTCCCTCATTAATATGCAACATTACATGAAATTGCAAAAAAAAAAGACATATTTCCAAGACTTGACTTCATGACTGTTATTACACCATCGGAGTATGAGGTTAACAACATGCCTTCGACGACAATTTCCGATTGTTCTCAATTTCCAATGTTTCCAGTTTTCTCGTGTTCGTAATGATGATAAATGACACCTCAGCGCCTGTTATTTCTAAATGACGGTGCCAGTGATGATTATTTAAGCTAAGCAATACGTATCTGCAAATTTACCTTTCATATATAATGTGCACTCAGTGTGATGTTTCCTGAGCCAGTCAATCAGAGGCGTGGAGAGTGCCGGAGGCGGTTTGTAGTTACTTGTCGAAGTCGTATTTAAGTTTTTTTTTACCGTATAAAAGTTCTAAATTCAGTAGTTATAACAAATACTTTATAAAATATGCTAGTCCTTATTAATATCCAAACAGTTTCTATATTTATCATCTTACATGATCATAATACAAAAATCGACCGCCGCACTATATTGCTAACCCGGAGCACGTTGCACAGCGAATCTAGAGCATCGTCAGGATGCGCACGAAATGTTCAAGATGTTATCTGTGTATCGAATTGCCGTACCTACTTCGCAGTTCAGAAGCTTTTGTTTTGTAGAAAAGAAATGTTTACCATGAAGTCAATATTTGAGTGAATTGTTTAACCAACGCGACGCACACATGTACCGTTTAACCTAACAATATGATAACAACGAGGCTATTATCATATACGAGTATATGTTATTATCATAGTCACATTCTGTATAAGCTGCCCTGCGATACACTTAATTACTATTGCGTGCCATCCGATGCAGTAAGTACTGTCAGCTGTGACATGGTTACACTAGCATCACGATCATTTTCCAGTCAGTCAGGAGGCAGGCAAGGCAAGGCAGAGGACTTGTGCCAAAACCTAACATTACGAGATATTACTGACAGTCGCGTCGTCCGTCGTCGACTTGTTTAGACAATTTGAATTTATAATTGAATGTCTCGATTATGCAGTAACCGAGAGTATCTGAGAGACGGTTTTATTCGATTCAACTGACTAGAGATTGATCAATTAGGTTTGTTTGTTATGTCCATGCTCGTGATTTAATGTTTTGATAAGTGAGTAAGTTTGTATTTAGCTATATATTATCTTTTTAAAGAATTACTAATGTAACTTAATATTTCGATTTTCTTTTCGTGGTCAAGTTTTAAATGTAGTAAGTTAAACATAAAAAAATAAATGACGCTTAATAAATTGAAGTATGTACTGAAGTTGTTAAAATAAAGAGTTCCAATTTAAAACGTGATCGTACCAAAAAGGCGGAAACTGGTCGATGACCTAAAATATCATCGCGTTTGTTTTGTAGAAAATTGTAATATATCTGCACAGATCTCAGTTGCGTTTCCGCTTCTTAATGGTTCGCATGCACGCCACGTCCGTCGAAAGCTCCCGCGTCGTGCTCCCATCGGAGCCGACGTTTCAAACGGTCACTTTATAATTCAGCCAGCGATTATTTTTTGCGCACAAACGCCGAGGGGGGTAAACCATTTGCAACACCTTGCTGAACTAAGTATACCAACTTACATGTTCATGATAATTTTACACGCGTGGTACGTATAACATTACTTATACGTGGCTAACAATAAACTCTTTATTCATGTTATGGTTATTTCAATGCAATAAAATGTGTTACTTCTATACCGTTTTCGTATTCATGTATTATGCCTCATACAAATCTCACACAATTTACGACTGCTTTCTCAATAGTTTTCTTTATAGTACAATAAATGCTACCAATGATTACGTTTGGAATTCTCCAATAAATCATAAGGTTGTGAATAGTCCCTTAATAAAACACCTCGCGTTTCAACGTTCGGATTTAGAAAATCAAAATACACCGTTTAAATTATTTCCATATATTGAATTATTATTGATATATCATTCACTAGTAAATGATTCACTAGTAAAGAGGGTAGCTTTGTAGATTCTGAGACTTGCAATATAATTTTAAGATACAGATTAGGAGCAAATCTTTACGGACATCAATGCTATATTTGTCGATTTCAATTTAGTCAACACTTACCATAAAGCATTTTACCGCTTATTGTACAGGTAGTAGAGTATTTTGTAATATTATAATCATTGTAATTAATTCGAACCGCCTTAACTCATACTGTTTCTGAGTAAGTTGAATAATGTTATGTCTGTGCGTAAATGGCCTTTGATTTATTTTCGCCTAAGTGCTTTTGAACGAGGAATGTGGAAATGGCTCAAGCGATAGCGTAAATTATAAAAATTATATCAAAAATGTAACATACTGTTGCTATAATTACCCATGAGTGCTGGCTGGTACTTCTAAGAAACTGTGATTGTTAGTTTCACGTTTAATATAATATGTTTTGTCATTAACTTAAAAAATGAGCCAATTTTAGGCTTATTTTTATTTAAAAATCTCGTGACAGCACACGTTCAAAGAAATAAACATAGCACCTTCTTTATTTATATGGCATGGATGTGCGAGTTGGAGACACATGTATACAAAATAAATTGCACATTAATTGACTTGGACACTATATAAATATTCGGCCTAATTTTAGTTGTGCCGTAATTGCGTTGACCATTAAAGAGGAACTAGAGAGGACAATCGTGGTATTCGTTTTATATGGTAATGTAGCGCGGCGGGTGTCGGCTCAAAGGGAGCACTTAATAAGGACGTGTCCGCTCCCGCCGCCCGGCGCTCTCGCTTACATTCCAACACGGGTTTGCTCCAACCGTCCCACATTTTTGTATGTTCTGTCGTTTTTCTCCAACAGCTTTCGTGTTGCCACCTTTAGTCTTTTTAGAGAATTTAAACGAGCGAACTTATTCCCTTCGGTCGATTCGAACCGCGTTCTGTGCGAGAAATTTTTGGACCGTCCACAATTTAAAAATACGTCGTCGCCTTTGAAACTGTTGCGAGATGCGTCTGCGCAACTTTTTGTGTTGCATTCTTGTTTAACAAAATGGTGATAGTGTAACAATATATTGCTATGCATCGTATGTCTGAATCTCCTTTTACCATTGTTTGTCTTAAACTAAAACTTATAGATAGGCTGCAAGGCGGAAAGTGGCGAATAGAGTCTCAACTCTAGGTTTTTTGAGCCTACGTTTCCCTCTGCCTATCCTGCTATTGGCGGGATACAGCGTGAAGCTTAGTATGGTTAGTACGTTTAGTATGATGGGCCTTCAAGACGACTTAAAACTGTAAATACAAACTTAAATATCCAAGTCGTCAAGTCGGTGGAAAACATGTAGGTCAGACGTATATCAGTTGCTGTGTTGCAATTTACTTAATGATATATGATAATATAAATATTTTTATAAAAACGAAATGAGATGATTTTCAAATAACAATAATATTTTCAATACGATAGCGGACTGAACAAAAATTCCAGAATACATTCGCTATGTATATGAAATTTAAGAATTTATAATAACCGCACGAGTGGCCATTGTATCCGGACCGGTATCATAAGTGTCCTTGCGTTTTATCCTTTGTTTTTGGACGTTGGATAGTGGATTAACAAGGGCGTCGGCGCCAAGCGGGCAGGGAATAGCAATGTAGCGCGGTGTGCGGCCTCTATCTGATGGAGAGCTCCCGATGTTGGACATATGCCACACGCTCCGTACACATTGAATGCGGACATTTTAATTGATAGCTGATAGTGTTGATTGTTTGTGTGAACAAATTTTAAAGTTACATTTTAATTTGTGTTAACAAGTAAAGTACACTTCTCTTCATGTAAAGTTTGGATGTCTAAAGACGTTTATGCTTTGGTAATATTTCATTAATGCCTCCATAAATATAGGAATTGCAACTTAAAACTAATAAAATTGTGAATTTGTTAATTTGATTACTATAAATGCAATGGTAGAAGCGTCTATTTAAAATTTACTATAATTGTCGTCGGTATTTGACCAATGAAATGCGAATCTGAAACGTATAAATGTTTAGTAGCATTAGGATTGAACATTCTCCTACATGTAAACGTTAATTCACAGTGCGTGTAAAACTGTCAACGTAAGCTGTTAGATCCATTTTAGTAGCTAATTATTTCTTGGCGTAGGTGCAGTAACCCTTAGGATTCCATAAAGGGTCTGCAACATATGAGACTTGTCTGTCTGTCATTTATCATCGGATTTATATGGAGCTTGGGCGTGCTCACTTCCATGTCTGGTGCAAAATTGGATATACAACTTATACGTTTTTGCCCTCCAACTCAGTGAAATTATAAGCTCGTTAGAGCCAAGCTCTTTGCATTAATCAAAAGATTCACGAAACAGGACAATTTGTCAGGAGGCGAACTTTCTGGACTCATTGATGTCTTGTAATGTTATATATAGATGGCAATGTTGTATATTTTTGGCCAATTTGAACGCTCAATGCGTTTTATATTTATTTATTATGGAATTTGTATACTTTTGACCTAATTTAATAAATGTTAGTTTATCAAACATATCCTTATCGCATGTTGTCCTATACAACATAGTGCAACATATCACTATCGTGGCTCGCGTTTTAACTTTTTTGCTATTTGACCTACAACAGTTTACACAATATTTTCATACATATATATTTTTAAATGTTTCAATTTCATAAACCATTAAATCCCCCCTATACAGTTTTCGAAGTCACAAAGCGTATTGTTTTCCTACTTAAAATTCACCCGTTGAAAGTTTGCATATCGAGTCCGGGAAATAAAACGAAACAATTTATTCAATGGGAGCAAACAAGAAAAATGACTATTGTTTTGTCGCCCGTTGCTTTTTATTTTTGGAAAACGCTTCTTACTTGTTAGTAGGTAGGTATATTCTACATTAGATGCTATTTCTGACTGTATGTATTTCCATTAATATAAGGAGAAACTCCGCCTCCCAACATGTGATGGCTCGAACATTTTACGGAATTTGAGAACTTTGAAAAGCTAAAGCGTAAAGCGTTTATAATAATTTATTATCAGGCCCGGTTTAAAACGCGTATCGCTACCACCACTCCATTTAAAGCCTATGATGCCAAAACTTACGGTATGTGGGATATTTCCATAAATAAATATTCACAACACTAACATTATAAGTAAAATTGAAATCGTGTCTATCTCTTATTTCATCCTTACCTGCTAATTGACACACGATGGGCGTTGTGACTTCAAATAGTGTTCAAATATTTGCGCGACGCAAGCTCACGGCAAACATTGGTCCATCCGTCTATTTGTCGAGTCCAATGAGCCTCGCTGTTTGCCTCCGTTATCTACGTGCTCTCCGGTACTGGCAAGTTTCTTTGTCTACCTTTTAAGGCTGGATAGGTAGAACTGATATCACCCTTTTAGGATTTAGGTTCATTTAATAAGATTTTATACTATCCATATGTCGAAATTTTATTGTGATTTTTATCTACTTGCATTACTACTATTTTAACTATTATACATATATATATATATATATATATATATATATATATATATATATATATATATATATATATATATATATATATATATATATATATATATATTCTTATACTTGTTAAGCCATGTATTTTCCATATTAACATAGTAATATTTATCAAAAACACATATTTTGGTTCATTAGTAGCTTGATTTCTTAATTCAATTTCATATACATACACACTTGTACAAAAAAATAGGTTCGTTAAGCTCACACATAGAGAAAATAACATGTAACAAAGTTAGCAAAAAAGCCACATACCGATCTTAGACACACTTAATTTCCAAGTAAAATGGTTTTTACTGAAAATCTAGTATTCGGAATGGGATACTGGCGCCACAGTATTCTGCGAAATAGAGTCTTATATTCTCAATGATTCTTCATGATCACTTATTGGTTTGTTTACTTGCGTTGTGTACCTGCAGTCCCTCGACCGCATGCCTGTGACGTTTCTTTGCTCCCCATTTACGGAGGACAGGTTGTCACTAGCGAGGCCATTTAGAGATCTCATCGCTTTTTATTTTATTTTAATTAAATGTAAAAGCAGTCTGATGATTTGAAGTATTTGAAATTGATTACTTTCACGTATAAGGTTCCATTCACGTTCCTTTTAATAAGTAATTTTTATTATTCTTCCAGAAATACCTCTCGAATACAAAATAAAAATATGAATAGAAAAAGGAGAAAGTTTTTGTAAATACCTATGCTTTAAAACTTGAAGTTTATTACGCTAATGTTCGAAGCTAGTGGTACGAAATGAAAAATTAATTTTGTGTAAGAACAGTCCATTCATTGTGGCTATAATCTATATTACATTATCATATTAATTTTAATACGTTTAATATTTGACTGATAGATGTACCTGACTGTATCTCCTGAATGTGTCACTCACAATTCTTAGTTATTGCCATTTGGCCACGAGGCTGATGACCGCGGCTACAAGTATACTTGTACTTAATAAACAGATTCAGTACTGTAGTTTTTTACTGATTGATGTATGTCAATTCACGAACGTGAAACTTGATTTACGTGTTTTTTATTAACGGAAATTTCATTATCTCATTAAAAAATTCTAATTTCCTATTTATTGTTTCAGGTATGTTACTTACTGCTGTGTTCATTTGGTTTGTACTATATGTTTATTATTGAATTAGTATTTTTTTCTCTTTTAATATTCCACTAGGTACTAAATTCCTCTAATAAAAATGGTCATATCAGTGTTATAATTTAAATTTCATTTTATACTTATTTATTAGTAAATATAGGGTTTTAAATATGATCACAACCCGCTCATTGGCCGTAAGCCGAGGTTGGAGTCCCGCAGGAGAGGCCTTTACCGCCGACGACTCCTCATAGGTAGCCACGATAGAGCTCGCTCCTTCCCGGGCACAGAGTACTCTCATCCCTACACAACAGGTCGCGCTGTCAAGACAAACAAAAAATCTAAGAATAAGAAATCTTTAAATATTTTATTAACCTATAAAATTTTGGCTACATGACAAATGAACTATCTAGTTAATATTCTATGCCTCTACCCACAACCTACCGCTTACTCAAAGCTCAAAGCTTTCAACTGCCAGACCAGCTATAATATTTAAAATGTTATACTTAAAAATATAAAATAAAAATTCTGTGAAATATCTTTATAATTTATGCTGCCACTACACGCCGCGTAAGCTGAGATCGTGGCGATATTTCCGCAAAATTATGAGACTAGATTCTTAATCTTAAATAATTCCACTGTACATTTAAACTTGTCATATTTTTTATTTTATTACATTTCTTGTGCACAAATATTTTTATTAGACCAATTTAAAAAATATGTACGTAATTATTATTTGCCATATTAATAATAAAATAAAATAAAATAAAAAATATTTAATATAATTTAGTAAGCTACTATATGTGAGCAAAAATGTTTGAACCGACCTTAAAAAGGAGATCAATTTTAACTTGAAAATATCAACTAATAATAAATGATCGCCATCAAAAAAACCTTCCGCTTACAATGATCATAGCAATCTACGCTGAACGCTCCGCCGGGTTCATACATCTCATAAGGAAGTATGTATTCAAATACGTACATAGTGTATTGTATACAATAGCATCGGTTCTTAGGAACGCTGAAAAAAAATTATTTGCTTCATTGATCGAGTTGCATTGTATATTTTATGCGTCCGGTTGTAAATGTACCGCTGGAATGCAAAATATTTATATTTGTGCTTTTTTGAAGAGCTAATGTATAGTATTTGTTAATGCCGATAAATAGTTATTAAGATATAGCGTACGTATACCGTACTGTATATAGGTAGTACTTGCCCACCTACCTTTATTATATTACATCATTTTTAAGTACATATGACCTTTATTTATTATTTTAAAGCTTGCTTAGATATGGGGGATGTGCGAACTACCGTAGGTACTTTGTGTATATATATATATATATATATATATATATATATATATATATATATATATATATATATATATATATATATATATATATATATATATATATATATATATATATTTGTGGGAAAGTATTTATTTACCAATTTTTATTTAAATGTCAATCTAGTACTGTAAATAGTGTATGTAATATTAAGTAGATCAAAATAAAATGAATAATACTTTGTCTTTACCCGAGAGTCCTACGTGCCGCGTTTGTCCTGTACCGCCAATATCCTTTTTTTTTTGTTACTTTACCATTGAACTGAATGATTGTCTTTACAAGATTAAAGTATAATATATAGTGTTCAAAAAACCTTATAAATTATTTATATATTGTACATCAAGCATCTAAAATACTACAAATATAAGCATTTTGATATTGATGTCATTTGTTTTGGACGAAGTACATATTTTCCCCGTAAAAGCTACACCGTGCGGTACAAATCTAATACTTATCAACAAATTAATAATATGACAAGTAATTACTCGGTTCATTGGTGAGCAAGCAGCGTGACGACCGATGGAGCGCGACACTTGTTGGAACGACGACCCGACTGCTATTCTGTGACTGTAAAACTTTGCATGGGCGGGTAGTGTTCCTCGAATACCTCCTCCTGTTTTGTTCCTGTTTTGATTATAAAGCTCGTATATGTTGATTGGATCTGTAAACATCGCTCTATATAGAACTTTAATACATTCTTTTATTTTTTTAATCGTATATAATATGGCGAAGTCTATGCAAATCTCATTTAAGTCATAATAGTTTGAAATGAAACTATCATGACAAAATCGAAGCTAACACCAGAAATCTTTGCATTTTGGTCGCGTTAAAATGAATTCAGTGTCTGTCCTGTCCCGTCGAATTCCTTAGTCTTCATGGCCGTCACATACTTGGAAGCTATTCACCAAAATACCTCCACAGAATCTCCAGGGTCATCGAAACCGCAAAATATTTTATGTGCATATTTTGTCGCGGACGTGATTTTAGATAATGTGTATAATTCACGCTCTCATTTAATGTGCGGAGTGTGAAGATGACATCCATATAGATAAGATGTTAAGAGGACATTAGGACTTATTTTAACTTGTATTGTACTTGTTAAAATTTTTATTTCTAGCAAATTTTGAATTTCTTAGTTTATTTTGTGAATCATTAAAATTCGCTTTTATTAACATCACATATATCAACCAATTTTGATAAGAAAATGGAAAAATCGATTGGATTATCAATTAGATTCATAAACGTACAGAATTAGACACTTGTAAACGTATGACGACAAAATATACAATGTGATATTTAGATATATGTACATATATCGTAATATTATATTTTATATAGAGATTACGAAATAAAAACAAAAATACTTCAACCACGAATAACACGAATGGTATTATTTTGAATGGAACATTTTAGACAATTAAGTGGCATAAAATCTAGACTGCGCGTGCTACTACTCCGAATCGTGACACGGCCTAAACATTCCCAACCGGACTAACCGTGCTCGTGCTCTCGCTTTTTTTTTCTCCCGACCATCATTCTGAGAACTTGTCCTTAAAAAACTGAACACACCGCCGCTTTGCTAAGGTGTGAATATAATTAATGGTTTATCAAAGGATCCGCCCACGGGAAGCTTTCGTACTCGCAAGTGGATTTGGTCATCGACCAATTTAACCACAGCTCCCGATTTTTAATCGACTTTTTAGCTTTTAATTTTGAACGACTTTTGTTATCTTGCTAATTCAATTGTTTGGTGATTACAATTATTGAGATGAGGATGGACTTGTATGGAGGTAATCTTATGGACATATTAATGATTTTTTTTATTAACGTTGTTAAATTAATTTACTGGTCACGATGGTAGTGGTTGATTTAAAATAATGTGTATATCAGCCTCCATAGTGGACCAAAAGGAACTGTTTCAGTTAAAAAAATATATGGAGAGAATAGTGACAATGAAAAAAGAAAGATTAAAATATGTTAAACGACATGACATAGTTTTTCTGTAAAGTATTTAAGCACTTTATTTATATTTTTCCAACAGTGAAGTGAGAATTTCTATTACTTCGGTGTTCTTTAAATTTCTTCTAAAGCAACGAATGAAATCCACGTTTCCACAAAATTGAATATATCGTCCGCTTAGTACAAGTTGTTACACGATAGTTGCAGGTTGCATAACATCACATCGCCGTCGTACGTCGTATGTCCAGACAGTTATTTCGGTAGTGCCGTCGTCAGTTTTGTCTGCTAACATTTCTGTTCTGTTACGGCGAGTTATTGATTTATGGCCCCGTGAAGTGAGAAAATGAATTATTAACGTTGCTGCAAAAAATAGATTGAATTCTCTGGAGTTTTATCTTGTTTATGCTTTTTTTTTGTACAACATTACTCTGGCCTAGTTATAGTTCTCCACTTTCTCCACTCATCTTGCAAAAGAGGAGAAATAATAAATATTTCATTGCTCCGAGTTGTGATCGAATCCACAATTATCGATCGATCAATTATTCCATTCAGCCACTACGTGTTGATGTCCCTCTACGTTACTGATGTTTTTTTGTTAATATTTTTTTTGTCAAAGATGCTATCATTGTATATACATGTTCATACATCTTTTCTGCATTTGCATTTGCTTAAGTAAGTACATCCGGACATCTCTGTTTGTTATATTAATATTGCCAACGATCTATTGTCTGGCTGTGAGCTAAGAAAAGAATACAAGGCTTTATTCTTTTATGCTTTACTAGAATATTTATTACTTTTGTAGAAGATTGAATTAATTATCATTTTTTTTGCAAGGTAAAATATAAATCACTATTTTCCATTTGAAATGATTCGTCTTGTATGTAATAGTTGTGGGTTAGAATACGAAAAGAGGCTGACCTTTCTACGGTCTGTAATGTAATTTCTCTCAAATATCCGAATGTGTGTGATATATGATGATTAATACCGAAATACAAGTGAAAATTGAGGTGCATCTGTAATATAAATACTTTGTTAGAGTTGACAAGTCATTATACTTTCAATACACGATAGATACTGGAATCAGTTATTCTTTCACATCTCTAATTACATAACTTATCATTATGGTCATACACTATAGTGACATTTGTGCTTTATTAGATGCAATGGCAAAAACTAGCGAAGGTGAATATTTCATAAATAACCACAATGTTTTGGTAATAAAAATGATATATGTGTGTATTGTATTATAAGCATTTCTGATTATATATAATAACTAAATCAAATCAAGTCAAGGTCAAATGGAAATAGATTAGAGGAATTAATTAAATTTAAACCAATAGTTCCTTATAATAGAGCGTTCAGCCAAACCAACTAATCAACTTTATAATATTATCATAGATATTATGGAGGCTTAAATAGGATACACATATATAGGGTAGTATAATATATATGGTAGAGAAAACTAATTTGTAAAACTTACACTCACCATTACACTGTACTGCTTTGTACATTTTTAATACTTATACTTTGGTGCAGGTGACGTGCAGGTAGTTCTTTGTTAAATTTCTAAATTGTGTAGAATTTGGGCAAATCAAAAGGATATTGTCCAAAAGACGACACCAAGTCTGCCAGATACGTCGTCTATTGTATTCTTACCCACTTTTCCGAGAAATACCGCGATTCGATGCACATGTGCATCTCAATGGATTTTATACCTGTGCCTTGAGATCGTAAAAATGTCCTCTTTTGTAAGATCTAAGGTTTATTTACAGCGGTTTTGGGAATGCAGGATTGATGATAGTTCCTTTATGTGCTTCGACGTTAAATATTTTATTACACTATCGATATAAATTTGTTTCTGTAAATAGGCTAGTGTAAATTTCATTTATTTGATAATAAAAATCTATGTACGTATATATTTTTATGTTTTAACATGCTAATTGTCGAGTAAAATCTATTTTCAGCAATCTGTAAAAATTTCTTCTTTAGTTCTTTTAATTTAAGTTCATTGTATCATATAATAGATTTAATATAAAATCCACATTCTAGAAACTTAAGATCACTATTAGAAACGAATAAGAACAACTTAATTGAACGCATTGCTAACATGCTGCGTGTAAGGTGCGATGCCAAATGTTATTTCTGCTGCGCCGGGCCGTCTGATCGTCGCGAGCGGTACCAGCCGAGGATTATTTAATCGAACACGATACGATGTCAACACTGTGCAGATCGCACACCGGTGTTACACGTCCGGTCCCAAATGACGTTACCGTCTCCAATAAATAATATTAATTGAATGGCCTACAGACTAAAATTATATGCTTTTAACTTCTAGCTCTACTAAGGCGTGAATGGTGAACAGTGTATGACATTTCCATGTATATCTTGCAATATAAATATGGTGAGAATAAAAAAATATATGAAATCAATATAGTTATACCACACTCAGGCTTGTGAATTTGTGTGTTTAAAACTAATCTGGCAGTGGCAGCTTACGATGCTCCAATATAATATTTTTATGCTAATATGTGATTTTTATTATAACTTATATGTACTTCTACTTACGATATAACTCATTTAAAATTAATAATAAGATATAAGAAACATTTGAATTGAAAAATAAAAACGTTGGCATACATCTGTTCATATTAATGAAAGTTTCGAATACATGTTGGTAAGTTGATGAGTGGAAAATATAAAAATATAATCGTTGATTAGTCAGGATACTAAACAGTTCGTAAACAAGTTGGTCTGTCTCGCTTGTTCTGGCCGTGTGATATATTTTAAGATCGTCTGTAGGGAATATGGGACAATTGTGAAAGATTCTACGGCTTTTTATTTTGAGGCGTGAGAAAGTTTAAATGAAAAGCTGTCCGACGCTATTTGTGGAGCGTCTGGTCGGAAGCGAGCAGGTTTTCGAATTTCCTCTCTACACATATATCGGTGTAAGTCGAGAAATATATAACATTTTTTTTTAATCTTGAAGTAGACAGAAAAAGTTTAGTGTTGAGACACTTCGTTCTCTCCGTTCCGTCGATATTATAGACGTCACGTGATAATGATGATAAACTTAATATTATTAGACCGAGTCTAGTCTATATCCCAACTGTGCTAATATATGTATAACTCGTCGTAATACATTTTTGTGTAAGACATATTTGTTAAAAATATTAATATTCAAATGGACAATTCTAGAAAGTAATGCAGGTACCCTATATAATAATTGGTCTGGTATAAGTTAAATAAATTTTAGAAACAGACATCATCTGTACAAACGGCTTATGGTGTAACTGAATGACGCAACCGGGAACATAAATGTTCGACAGCAAGTAGTAAACATGTGTACGCGTCATTCATATCGTCACGAGGTGTGTGTGTATGTGTGTGTGTGTGTGTGTGTGGTGTGTGTGTGTGTGAGAGAGAAATTATGAAGTCATTTCTATACACATGATGTGCCATTGTACCGACTGTTTCACGTGATGCTATGTGATCCACGTGCGATTGGAGCACTACAGTGTAGGTGGTAGAGTGGTGAGACTGGATCTTTTTCCACCTTCACATATAAGGTGCTTCATCTAGGTATAGGTAGCTATTTAGTGCTTGTTCATTGCGGAACCTGACACAAAAATATATTTAATATATTTATCGAGCGAGAATAGAACCAAACACCATCGGTTATACATTCAGATACTACCCGAATGCGGTGGCTTCATATATACAGTTGTGGTGTTGAATGTTTCCCGTTTACAGTCAGACAGTACGCTGTCTCACTGCGCCAAAATGGCCTCTTCTTATAAAATACTATTATATATTTATTTCGGAAGTGATTCTTTAATCACGTACGTGATAGTTTGTGAATATGATATGAGCTCGATATGTTAAATTATATTATTAACGTGATGGTATGTACATATTTACATGCGTACTTTGATGACACTTAAGTCTACTCATAAACATCAGTTAGGATTTAACTGACGTTAAACCGGTTCAGATACATTTATTCGGCTGTTATTGCTACTTAACAGCTAACTTACTCGTGTCATGCATACACACATTGATATTATAAAAATATGACCTCCAAAATACACAAGGTTTCTATAGTATATACTGCTTCTAATAGTCACAAGTAAAATGGTAAAAAGTTACCACTCTCTCGTCAAAATATATTGGAGATTTTATTATATCTTTATATATATTGCGACACAGAGACAGAAGTTAGAGGTAAGATATATATATATATATATATATATATATATATATATATATATATATATATATATATATATATATATATATATATATATATATATATATATATATATATATATATATATATATTCCAAAATTTCTTGCGCGTAGAGTAAAGCAAGGCGAAAATAAATGCTGCGCTTTTACTTGTTGGAAATGAAATAATCAATGCATTGCCACAATTCGGGATCGAACCCACAATCATAGTGTACAGTTAGACGCTGTACCACTATAATGATGATATTTGTAATAATGTAAGAGAAACTACCTTTACCTACCCCACAAAATACAGAAAAAATAATTAATATTTAAATTACTTTTGAATTAGAAAAAACATAAATTTCCATGTTTAATTAAAACATTTTAATATTCAGCGATAATTTTTTGTCTAGTTAGTAATAAGGATGCTTTTATGGACACAGTATATATACTGTGTTCATTTTTATGTTCTCACAGGTGTTTGCATATTAAAAAGAAACGGATGATGCACACATTAATAATATCTCGTGATTTTTTATTTTATTTGCAAACATGTTTCGACTTGTCTAAGATATATCTAGCTGTTATACGAGTTTTTATTTTGTTTTCAATTAATTAATTGTTTTTTTTACGTTTTATGATATTGTACTGGCAAAGTTTTGTGATAGTGTACTGGTACAGATTGACAAATAAAATCACCAATAAAGATTCATTACCAAAAAATTCTCAAACAGAAAAACTTAACTTGAAAAACTATGGATGCTATAAATCTGATTTATTAAATAAGAAACTAAAAAAAAACATTCTTGTTATCTAAGACCGATTATTTCAAATGGAAACTCATTTTAGTCACTAGAATTCAAGACTTGCTAAACGGGTACTGGTAGATCTTGTGACAAATAAGAAGTTTAATTGCTTGTCATTATTGCTTTTACGTTATGGTTGCATTTTAGCTAAGCCAAAAAAATTATGAGCATCGTAATGCTATCAATATTAGAATGAGATTTGGTTCTATAACCAACCTTAATGCATGTAATATGTGTGTTTAATTATATAGTCACAATCAAGATGCTAATTTATTTAATTTGCTATAGTCATATATAAAGGTACGTTTTTTTTTTCATTGAAAGACATTTTTATAAGCTTAATGTTTTGTCCCACGTAGATAGGCAAACATGCATAGACCTATATATACTTCAAGTTAACAATTTTTTATTATTTGTACAAAATGATCAGATATCAAGCTACGTTCTGCTCATGCCACTTTTAGCTCAGCCGATACCGTTACCCGCAGGCCGCAGTCAATGGAGTTCGCTTTGCATAAATTTCCTCATTTCACCTATCTTCATTCATTAATACGTACTACATACAACTGGTTTGTGTTCAGATATAACGATATTACTACCTGTCGGATGTGGACTTGATAGATGTATGATATATATATATATATATATATATATATATATATATATATATATATATATATATATATATATATATATATATATATATATATATATATAAAATTTTTCCTGTATTTTATTCTAATAGATTTTATGGTGCCGATAGAATACGCTTGAATATAAGCAATCGACCAATAAGCAAAATATGTTAGTATCTATATATTATATATATTTAAAATATCTTTGTTATCTTCGAGTTTGATCTCTACTAGGGTGAATGAATTAAGTTCTTATATTTGCCCGCACTAGCAATACAAAGTGCCGTGTTGAGTTCCGACATTAAACACACAATGTCATGAATTCGGGCAGGAATCGGAGAACGGAGTGTCTTGACACTATTTTCTCTCTGCCTTTCTTGCTATATGATGATAATGATCAGTATCATCAGCTTTTAACATCAGCTGAGCTGATACTTAGAGCAAAATCAGTAATCAATTATTCCCCACGCCCAAAATGTAAGAAGCGATGAGAGTTGTGAATTTAAAAAAAAACATTTGCAACTAATGATTGCTTATCGTAGAGGATATTGTTATAAAGATTGTATCACTCACTACTACGAGTTGTTTTTTGTTCTATTCCTTTACATAATTGCAAATTTGTGAGGAAACAAACTGTTTAGTTACGATTAAGTAAACTAATTTACCAAAATGCTAATTATTGCTATGTTCCAACGTTAAACTTATGTTATTTACATAGAAAAATACTTAATAGTTTTTTTAATTAGTTATTATTACAAATTAATAATATTATACATTTATATAATATTAAATTATTCACATAATAGTAAAAACGAATATTTAAACCTTTTTTAACCATTTTATTCGAGTAAGAAGTAGTTCCAGAATACCGGAAACTGACACCTATTAGTGACTTCTGCCAAACTAAACTATTGAAAGCTTATTTTCTCGTTCGTTCTTCGTTGTAATAACTTCTTGGATATAAGTTTATTATTACTACAAAAAATATCAACAGATAGCAAATTAAACGCGAAGATTATAGATCCGGATTCAGGGAGATTATATTAAAATTATTTTAATGTTCCCGCTCTGGTATACTTTCAAAGCGCGGTGTCAAGCTCTAAACAATGTCTCCACAATTCGGCCAGGAGTGGGGTACAGGTAAAGGTCTTAACGCTAGGTTTCATCTGCCTCAGAGTAAGCTATGCGAGATAAATAAAAACCAAAGAAAACATCAAGAAAAGAAGAAGAAAAAGAAATAATACTCACATTTTTCAAGTGAAGTCACGGGCAGAAGGCTTCATTGGTATGAGTACGTCGACTACACATGTGGGTAGATAATAAATACCTATGTGTAATTTATAGTTCCGCCTATTACTACAACTGTCGAGCTCGAAGCTTACGGTCGCTTTAACTAACACGATTACATACGCGTGTCTAAACGAGATTCAATTTTTCCTATAAATGTGATATGCTATGCTAAGTCACCGTAACGTCAGCTTAGATGATACCTGTTTACGATCTCACATTGTATTGGAATATAGGCTTGTGGCGTAGGTGAGACGTGTCACATCATACTGGCCGAATGGTTGGTCGTGTTGTTCGATACTAAATTGAGGTTTTTTTTTCGTATAGCTTTTGTAATGATTATTGGACAAAAAATTAATATGATTTATATACTGTAAAGTGGACTCGTTATATGCGTTTTCTTTATATATCTTATTTTCAATTAAATATTGATCATATTCGGTATGTTGTTATTGTTGAAATTACAAAAAAGAAACAGTAGAAGGCGATCGTACAGTAGCGGTAATGTTACGAGATATATAAACCGTTTGTAATAAAGTTATTTCTTAAGAATACAAACATGAACAATAAAATATATCCATGTTATTGTAAATGAAGATTTACTTTCTTTCGTTCTACTGAGTTGTGTCATTAATTATTGTAGAACCAAAAAAAACATGGTATAGTTTATACTATATAGACCTTAGTATTAGATCACTTAAACTGATAAGGCCGCCTTTGCACCACACTGTGTAACAAATTACTTTATTTATACCAAATTATGTTAATTGAGTAATTACAATAAAGAGTATGTGATGGGATTTGACCTTCGTGACGCAAAGGTTTGACTGTAAACGCAAAGCTTTTCACTGCAAGCATTTTCACTTAGTCTATAGTTGAGTTCCATCACTCAGCACGCAATCAGAGAACGAAATTTCTTAGTACCTACAAACCCAACCTAACCTATCCTACTATATGAGAATTCATCGTGAAAAAAATTAAAATACAACTCAACATATCCAAACAAATTAAAAAACTAGTAACATAAGTATTCTATTCTCAATGGAATCGAACCTGCTCCTATTTGACAGTCATTTAGTTATTTTAACCCATGAATATAATAAAAATACTTGCAATCCCGCTTCTGGTAAAGCATGAAGCTAAAGAAGAACATATGCTTATTTAAAAAATTGTTAATATATGTAATTTTACTTCGTTGGTGGAACTGTTTTGTTTTTTGATGAAAAATTACGGTTGATGTTATTAATTACTCGCAACCGGTCCTCGACTGTCTCGTATTCCGCAGTGTAACATTTAAGTCGGCAGGTGTGTGATGACGTAGGATCACATTAGTCATATAATTATAGCTTTCGCAAAAACATTATTAGTTATGCGTAAAGATTTTGGGTTTCTTAGTTTTTAACGGAGATGCGTTTGTTTTTAAAGGACTATTTGATAAAACTAGAAAGACAATGATAAATAAATACGATTTTAGTTTATAAGTTAAGTTGCTTTTAGACAAGTACAAAAGAATATAATATTATAAATGCAATTTTATTTAAGTTACGTCTCATACAGAGAGCATCTAACGATATGTAATCTTCTGTTCTCAATAACTGAACGGGAATATCAACTTATTTATATCTCAGATGATTGTTAAATTGATCAAAATTCTTACATATATTAAAAAATAATTCAATTACTAACCACTAACCAGTCGACATATTAAATGTATACACCATAAAGAACGACGCTAATAAATAGACACCGCATTACTTGAGGTGAGATTTCGTCATATAAAATTGAAATGGTGCAAGAAAGAATGTGGAATGAGCTTATTTTTATTTATACATATATAATGATGATTGTGTCGCCCACCTATGACCCGGCACGCGACTTTACGGTTATACCCGTTTACTATAAAAATGCCTTTCTAAAATTGTCTAAATAATGTATTTAAATTGTTTTGTAAACAAATAACTAAAATGTGGCCTATCCCGACTGCTGATATATCGACTATAAGGTACCATTTGACCTGAGTAGGTAGCTTGGTAGCAAGTTTGAATATTGACAGATAGAAGTATTAATGAAAAATATGTAAGATATATGGTTAAATATTCATAAATAATGTATTTTATTTACATATTGGATATTCTGCCTACGTATATTGTGTTCGTAGTGTTTTTTTTTATTTTTTTTCTTCATCTCCATTTTATGACATAGACAAAAATAACTTAGGTGAACTGGTTTGATATATGGCACTTATGTAGACCGCATAATGTGAAAAAAGCTATCGCCCTTAAGCAAAAGCTAGCTGTTTTACATAATAAGTAATTCTGCGAGTCCCGCCCCCGGCTGCATCGCTAATAGGGCACGTCATTTCACAATGATCATCAATTACGATAGCAATTGCCGCACCTCATCGCGACCGAGTGTTGTTGAAACGTTGAATAGTCTTTGGGTTGTTTTGTTGGTGTTCGGGAAACCTGGTTAAGCTTTTTAATGTTAGTTTTAATGGCAATAACACAATGCATTTGATTTGAAACATTGATTTTGGGATAAGTATACAAACATATATATATTATTTTCAAATAACATTATTACTGTGTAAAATTAATATAAACATTTTTTTCTTTTAAACTAGAAATCATATTATATACCTAATTGGTCATTACATGAAACATTTTTATTATTTACAAATAACGGAGATTCGAAATCGATTTAGATATCACTAAAAGCAACTTCCCAATACTTAATGACAACCGTGAAATTCATTTATAAATATAAACGTTTATGCAAATAACATTTGGCGCCTAAAAATTAATGAACTCGCTACACTCTTGCGCCTGCTTGTGTGTCCGATCAGGCGGTGCTAAGCGCGTGGGTGTCTGACCTCTCGCACGCGTGGGTCGGCTTTCTAAGCTAATCCTCCTAACTACTGCTGAGAAATTACTTCACGTTCTAGCGTTGGCAGTTACACAAATGAAAACTGTATTTTCTTATGGGTTTTGTAGATTAACTTTTTTATAGTGAAGCTTCTCTTATGTGTAATGGGGTAGCTAAAGGGATATGTTCTAAACAGTCTATTGGGAGACGGATCTTGAGCCCCTAATCTTGAGTTTATCAAAGCAAAAAGAAAGACTAAAAAAAAATTAAAACCCAATATTATCATTTCACCTCGACAGCGAGTTCGATCCTTGTGTGTTTGTGTGTGTGTGTCCCATCTGCGTTACTACGGCTGAAGTAATTTATCCAGATGCAAAATTTCACAAGTTATTTACACACAAATAGTGGGTGGCACTGCCTAGCGTATAGCGTAGTGTCACGTATACCTACTCGTTTTGTAATTTTATGAAGAGACTATGCTATAAAGTTTTAGTTTTCGAGTCACTCGATAGGCTTGGTCGTATCCACCGCAGTTAATTAAGCATATTTGGTTACACCTTACAAAAAAAGTTGAGAATTTGTAAAGGAAACACGAGTGTCTACAGCTATGTTTTTTGATCCTTCGACCCGGATCGAATGCGCCGTCCGATTATATCGAGTTACGGGTTTGGCTTAACTCGCTTCTATACTTTAATGTCTTAGTTTATTATTTATCTTTCCTGCGGACTAATAAAACCTTACTAACTACTAATTTAAAGTGAAATTTGTGAACCTATAATTCTTATATAATTGATCGTTAAACATATTCTCCATTACATTAATACAAATTTATTGTAACTAAAAGCCATAATAACCAAAGGTAACCTGACTGAAATGGTTTCATTTTTAATATCTTTGTAGATTAATTTAATAGATTTGCGTATAGATAACATTTTAAAATACTTTAACTGTTTGGATCGCCTTGCCTCGGTCGGGGGCGCGTCGTTAAGCAGTCTGCTAGCCTGTTAATGAGTCGGTTAGACGCCCACGACACGATTAAAAAGTTCAATCTAAATGATGAGGCTGCCCCTTCCGTTTGTTTTGGTCACATTTCTTTAAAAGCATTTTGAAATAATATTGTTGTTCGCGTTATACTTTCTTTTTTTAGAGATTTGTCAATGATATTATGGATGTTTAAGAGGTTAAAATTATACATTATGATATTGTAAGTAAATGGGATAAATGAAAATATTTATTTATTTAGTGTATTGTTTAATAATCTCTCTCTCTCTCTCTCTCTCTCTCTCTCACACACACACACACACACACACACACACACACACAAACACACACATACACACTCATCCACACACATCCACACATACACACACACATCCACACAAACACACACATACACACACACATACACACACACACACACACATACACACACAGACACACACACGTCGTCGTGAAGAAGATCCAGTTGGCACATTTTAGATAATGATTTCTCTCTATCTTAAAATACCTATACATATAAAAATAATTTAATTCACTTAACGCCCTTTAAAATATTTTAAGATTTGTCGTGACAACTTTTCTATTCTATTGGATTAAAGCGAAATGTCGTCCTAAGGCATATTCCGCTCACGCCCGAAGCTAGTGAACTCTGTAACCTTAGATAGTATGATTTTTATGATCGACACGACGATCAAGTTACATCTAATATTTATAACGATTTAGTAACTTTCCAACATTATTTGTGGCATAGTTAGCTATATATGGATAATATTTTAATCAATATTAAAATATACAATTAGATCGCCTTTTTTCTTTATTTGGACTTCTAATCAGTTTTATTAGTCAATTTCTAAGTAAATTTTGCTTGTCCAGTAGTAGTAAAAACAAATGCATAAGCTCACAACTTTTTAAATATGATGCTTTAAAAAAAGCTTTTTGAGATACGAAAAATGTTACTGTAAGCTTCCAATATGTTGATAGCTTTAAGAAAATGTAAAGGCAGTTAACATTTACGACATGGCTAGAAGTAATGATGGACATTTGCGGACCGGCAAAAACTTGTGCCGCAGTCGCAGAGGTCGTTACAGCTTGAGGTACTAACGTTTTTCAATCGTTTACACCAGTGCAAGTGTGGTCTATGAATTATTACTATATTGACACTATTTGTTTTAATATTTTATATGACAATTGGCAAATTCTGTGCGAAATTGATTTATGTTGTTATTTAAGGTGTGACACAAATTATTTATTTACAAATACAACACATACATACAAATTATTTAAGTTTTTATTTGTTCTTATGTATATCATCAAAACTGCTTATTAAATGAAATCGAAAAAAATATTCTCTTAGTGAGAATCAAACCTGAAATTCTAATGTGAGATGCCAGCGAAGCACAGTTGTGAGAAATCTCACAACTTTGTTTCGTTGGCATCTTAAAACTGTTATTTCTTGGGACATTATTGCTAGAAATTTTAAATTTTGCTAGAAATATTAGACAGTTTCACGTATTGATGGTAAACTTATCCCCCTAGGCTAAATATGGCTCTCGGAGCGATAGCGACTTTCACGCTTTGTGGGCGTCACCTGTCGTGCTTTACTATTACAGCTAACTTTGTGTTATTTACAAATGCTTCTATTTTCTACCTTATGCCATTGTCTTAAGGGAAAATGAAAGAATTTCTTAAGTTTGTCAGATTTCGCCCACGAACAACGCTACGCAAAAGCTTCACATTTACATCGATTAAGTAATAGAAATCGATAAATTTTAAAATATCGATATCCAATAGAAAATATTGTTATAATAATTGTTGTTGTATATTGATGAATGAATTTTGTATGTATAAGTACCGCTTATTATATGTAGGTACTCTACAAGCATCGTTTTGAAAAAAGTTATAGTAAAAAATGTACATAGGTCAATGTCACTTTCATTCAAAAAGCCAGCTTATTTCAACCAAGCCAATATTAAACGCAATCAAGTATAGATACGAAAACAATCAAAGCTATCGAACCATGCATCGCAACTTTAGAATATCTATTCAGAATCTGACATCGCCTACATAATTGTTAGTTTTTGTCGTCTCATTTAAAAGCATTTGTCTATTGTCAGTCCATAACTTGAGTTGAGACAGACAAACATCACGTTGAGTGGCAGTCGGTGCTCCGAACGGTTAGAAGCATTATCACCCACTATCCATTGTATCAGATCGATTAATCTTTAGATTCACGAGTGGGCAGCATGTGTGCCATTCATTGTTGTGACACAATAAGCATGACAATAAGTACGACATCGTGGTACAGCCGATTGTGCAACTGCATACTATTAATATAAGCACGAATTTGGGAATTCTCGATTGTGGGAATGGTTTTTTTAACGGTATGTTTTTTTTTACTTTTGTCCCACCTCGTCCACTGTTATACTGTTATCGACCTCTTCATACATGCCGTCCGGAGGTCTCTCGTGGTTTTTTTTACGTGTCATCATTAATATGAGCAGTAATATAGATATTGTGTTCTAAAATATCAACAGAAGTCTCTCTCCTTTAACCTTTCTTACCTCTGACCAGTGACCCGCAAGAACACCGTGCAGATGCATGAAGAGCCGTGAGCCGTGCTAAAACACTTTACATAGACTTATTTATAGAAGACTTATCTGAACAATTTGCTTATAACAAATTACATTTTTACATTAGCTGCAGTTATTTTAGTATCGATTTCTTTTTAGTAAACACGTCCGAATGAGGATGACCTCAATTAGGCTTGACATCAATTGATATATAATCAATATTATCGTTACGCTTAATTTTATAATATCTTTCCAAGGCTTAGCTTTGGTTGTTGCATATGCATCCCTATTGCCGTGTACTATTATAATCCAAATTATCTATAAGATAGCATTTGATAGTGGGCACTCGATTACGTGGCTTTGTTTTAAAGATTAGTTATCATTTATCAGTTATCGGTTATCAGTAAGTACTTGAAACAACTGCGCAGTTTTTTGTTTATAATCGTGTTGGTAATTTGCAACCTTGCCAGGGTGCCAAATTTCAACGAAACTCTTAGTCACACTTCACGTGTGTATTGTCGTTGAGATTTAAGACTTCGTTTGTGAATGAAAATGGATTTAGACGGTGTATCATACCAGTTTTATTATAGCCATAGAACAGATGTTAACTCGGTATTATATTATATATTATATATTCCTAGAACTTGTTGTTTTATATCTAGACTGACGTTTAGTTTCATTTGTTCTATATTATGACTTTTCTTCTAAAGTGTTGTTAACATTTTAAAAATAGTTCCAATATCATACAGCATACAAAAAACCTGTTAAATAAAGAAGTATATTATGTAAATATGGTTATCAAAGTTTTATTTTTGTACGGTTGTGAAATTAGTCGATAGTTCGTACACACGAGTAACATGGTGTTAACGCGTGATAGTACAGAAATAGTGAGTTATCTTCCAGTCTGATAGGTTTCTTTGTGACACTGATAACAGCCGCGCCCCTATAATTAAGATTATCTAGACGTTCATTTGATAAATACAAAATGCGCGCTATTTATATGGCGTGTGCCAACAGGCACAGTCAGCGAGCGTTCAACAGCACATGAGATGGTTATGGGTTCCATTTTGGCTTGGTGTAATGTTGACATTTCCAAAACGGTTATTTTTTGACTCCTGATCCTCATACTTGGTATTGTACAATTGAAAATAAATACTTTGCTATGCTATTTCCTTCACGATTGGATTAACGACATTACTATAATTTTAAATTTTATTGCTATTTACTAATTAAGTTAATAGCCATAATATTTAAAATTAATTACGTTTCAATCATTTTCTTACGTAAAATTAAGGTCAATTACGTCAAATTCATATTGGGCTACGCTATATTTGATTTACCGGCGGCTGTTTTATCGTCGTATTTGTGTCAAATGTAATAAAATCTTTTTATTACACGAAAGTAGGTCTCGTCATTTATATATTTATTTCAATAAATATTTGTTTAGTGGAGTAAAAATGAATGATGATCGTCTAGCGCAGTGAACGTGTGTGACGTGTTGTTTGGATTTACTAGATTAGATTTTTATAGATGAAGTTATTTTATTCCTAATAATATTCCTATATCTCGATATTTATATAATGCAACTTCTCGAGTAGGAATCATTCTATCAAGTACCTAACATCTGGTACCATGTAACATATTATTGCCTGATAAAGTAAAAATGGACTATTTAGGACAACTACTAGACTACATCTAAACAGGTTATTATTAGGGATTTCAATTCATTATAATCGCCTTCAGTGAGTACCGTCTCAATCTCACCACTCACTTTTGTCTCACTCCAGATTTTAATACATAATATAAAAATATCTCAATATCTGTAGAGATGCTTGTTACTGAACAGATGTATGCAAATGCATCGTACTAACTCTTGAACGGAAACGTGCAATGACGCAACCGCTATCACAATAGTGCGTAATGCATTATGTTATATGCGAATAGTGAATGGCGCGTCGTCGTTGTACTGTTATCAATTGCAGCTAGCCCATTCATTATTGATAATGTGATAGCTAGATGGGAAGAAATTTTAGACTTACTACATGTAAAATTGTGTAATGATGTTTTTGTGTTTGCATTTTACTATGCTTTCATACATTTTCCTTCAGATAACATTACTGTTCAATAATGCTTACTTTAATCATAAGCAGCTTCACTATTTTTCCCGTCTAGTGTAATAATTAAAACGTTCCGTTCCCCGCTGTCCGTCTCTTGAGACATTGCGTGTTTAGTGGAGGAACTCTACACTGCACTTTGGTCTTGATACCAGAGCGATGACAGCAAAAACAATTAATTCTCCTCGGGTAAGGTTCGAACCCACGACCGTCACGTGCAATGAATCAGACACTGTGCCACTGCGCCACGAAGACCGGGGCCGTAACATTTGGCGATCCACCTATTCTGACTCTCCCGCTAGCGATAAAACGTGAAGCCAAAGTAAAACTTTTAATAAAATCCGCACTTTGTCTGAGTTTTTTAGCGTCAGCCATCTTACATTCGTTAAATGTCTTATTATTAAGATAAAGTAAAAAAAAATTGTGTAGAATATTTATTGGTAACAATTTGAATGTATTTCAATTTATTTGTCATTGGTTAATAATCTTTATATTTATGTCCTATCTATTTAGTCTTATCTCCATGACGTTTCAAATTTTTTGTAAATTTATAAAATATTAATTTTATCATAGAGGATATGGTTTCTCACTTTGACTAAGTTTACCTTGTCTTGTAATGTCCAGTTACATTGGACCAGGAACTCTTTAATTTATTCTCTTAATCCTAAACTAAGTCGATTCCGTGGTAAGAATCAAGTGATCTCCTTCGCGAACAGGTAAAATGCATTAGCTGTACAAGTTTACATGTTGAAGCGGTCACCTGATTCTTTGAAACTATGCAGAAATATGTCTGTATGTAAGTTATTTATGATATTATGGTAAGGTATTTTTTTATGAAAGGACATTTTTTATATAATAAGTTTCATTTAAAATAATTATTATACTATGTATAATATATATTACTTTCGATTATACATGTAAATCATATTTGAATGCATTCCTATATTATTTAATTTATATAATTTTATTTTAGAAACAAAATATTAAAGGATATTTTATACATACGCATTTTTTCATATTTTCATTTCCTCAATCTCTAAATGCTTGCAAAGTAGAGAAAGAAGTAAACTAGACACTAGTGTTTTACACAAATTCCAGAAGATATGCGTAAATACTGTGCTTTGTTACAAACATTATATTATAATGTAATAATGTAATAATTAAATTAGTTTTATTTAATCTATAATGTATTTGATGAAACCTCTCTATCCATTATGGGAACTATACCTACTGTAAACCAGTCAGACGAGCACGTGCTCTGTCACCAGAACAATGGTCTGGTATTTAAAATGTTTATATCGTTACCTGTTGAATAAGTTGGTTAATGCCACTGTCACAATACAATTTTTAATCTCAGCTAATCTTAATGGTTTTAGCTTTAAAGCTTTTAGCTTCCTATTTTTTTTCTTAGTTCAAATTTTTATCAGGTTTCTTCCTCTTGTTCTTATTTATTTATAGTTAAGGGAATGATGCCATAAAAATGTTTCATAAAAATTAACAAAAGCAATTGAAATTCGCGTCCTTCTGGATAAAGCGGTCTAGCCGACTACTTAATCAATATTTATATACATTAATATACATCTCGCTATGGAAAATTTTAAATAAATTTTGCTTACACCATACATTATGACACATTTAGTATTACTTTTACAAGGTAATTCTACATAAAAGTGACACTACCGTTTTATTTGACTTTATCTTTCTGTCTAATGATGGCGGCCCGTTTTGCGTGCCGAATCTTAAATTGAATTTTTGTATAGACTTTTTATACTAGTAAAGGTAACTTAAAAGTTGTGAAAACTTCTTAGCATTTGCAGGGAGCGGAGTGTGGGTCATAGGTTTAACGGACTAGATACTTTATTAAATTATATTATCTAATCACTGCCCACGTATGGTAAAGACATAATTATGTATACGACTAACCAAACTCATCACTAGCATGTAGCTACCCAAATTATATTACATAGATTTTCAAAATATTTCTATTTCAATGAAAATCATATTTTAGTAGTAGTAGTCTTTTTTATATTGTGGGTAACCTGAAATAACTTTATACGTGACAAATGCCACGGGCGTACTTTATTATCTCATTCACTAATCGGTGATTGTATTTTGTTTTTATTCTAATTAATTATCGAAATGGAGCTGGCCTCATTTCATATGTGTTTGCTCTCTCTTGTGTTAGTCACCCAAAGAAAAAATACTCCAGTACAAATTCTATAGAGCGTCATTAAAGTTTTCGCGAAAACTACGTTTTGGTATACTTTTAGTTTCCAGAATTTTGGACATAGTATTTTCCCTATTTTTATAAAACTATTGTTTTAAATACATGCTTCAATATCTATAGTTTGCATACTTCAATATCTATAGTTTATTGATTACAATTAGAACTTACTGTTATTCATATTATATATATTATTAGTTGTTAGTTATTATAAATTAGTGAACGCCTGCCCGCAACTTGTTGGCGTGGCCTTTATTATCCTTGCCTTTATTACTCTACAGACTGCTATTATAATAATAAAAAAGGTATCTTTAGCTCAATAATGGCCCATCATGAGATGTTGCAGATCTTGGATTTTCATATTTCAATGAAAAATGCTCATCGCGCTCAACGACTTTTACTAAAGAGCCATTTTCTGGTTTCTTATATTTTAGATGTTCTGTTGTAGTTTCACATCAGATGTGTCAGATCCTTAATTTTTATACGTCACTGGAAAGTGTCTATTACGTTCAATTATTTTTATTGTGGCAGCATTTCATTATTTCTTATAATTCGGCTGGTCTACTACGGTTCAGCAGTAGTAAGTATGCTAGTCATCAAAATCTTTTATAGCCAAGATCCTACCCTGACTTAACAGATTTACAACAAAAAAGTTTTATTCAAATTCGTTCATTAGATCTAAAGCTGTGGCTGTAAAAAACACAAATGAACAGACTAGAGAAAAATTTCCAAAATCATATTCGATGAGTGTGTTTACATTGCCCTAAATGATTTTTTTTTTATAAAATATTCAATGTACAGACATTTTTTTACATATTTTATTATAGTACTAGCTCTTACCTGCGGCCACGCATCCATAGTCAAATGGAAATAACTAAGAGTTGTGTATGACATATGACACGTTATAAATATACTAGGTAAATATGATTGTCTGTTGTAAAACAGCTTTCAAGATTAATTATCAAGCCATATAAGATTATAAATATTTACGTGACTTATTTTGGCTGTGGTTTTTATATATGAACATATATAGTATATACGCCTAATTGAATGAGATCGAATTACACAATATTTTATATAATAAACCGAAAAAATTCTCTATGTAATATTTAGTAATATTTTAAGGGAACATGCTTAATGACATGTAATAATATTATTTATTACTATAAATTGTTATATATTGAATTAAAATTTTAATCAAAACAGGATTTAGGCTTATCTATTTGATAAAATTCTTAATGCGGCTACTGTCTTGTTATTGCTATGTTCTATTATTTTTACTATTAGGCATTAGTATTAAAAAAGAACATTTTTGACCGCAAATAACCTATGATATAGTCACATAATCCCACTTTGTTTACAAACAGGTGTTTGCAAAGTGGGATATGAGACTATCGTATAGTTGAATATACTTCTAATATAATAACTTCGTTTTATCGCGCTCTAGCAGAAATTTTGAGAAATCGTGAAGGTATTGGATATGGGGAACAATACTCTCCAGTATTGCTCCCCATACCAAATACCCAAGGCATAAGCTAATCTAGCCAGAAGTAGTAGTATTATTATTATCTTTATTATAACATTTATGGCAAAGTTTTACAGCAACATATTTGTAATACTGTTGGTAATTGACGAATCTGAATAAATAAACAAAATACTAACCGATAACGTTAAGTGAAATATTCTATATATTTAGCGTAGGTACCTACTCGTCCGTAAACACTTGTTATGTAATAATATCGTCCGGTAAAATGTTGTCTTGTTGCAGAATTCCATGGTTTATGATATAAAGGTCATATTAATATTTTAATTTTAGACGGAAAGCAGAGAACGGAGTGTCTTGCCACTTAGAGATATGTTTATTTTTGAAATGTTTTCGTTTCTTCTGTTTGATTAATCAAAATTTGTCATTTGGTATGTGATATTTTCAACACGTATCTAAACGTACAATAATGGTTAAATTTATATTTTTGAAGAATTTATGTGACTCTGATGACAAATGATTGAAAATAAAAACAGATACAAAATTGAACTGTCTGTATACTATATTTCTTTTATTACAGATATAAATACGTACTTATCTGTTTTGGTTTTGGTTATTTATAACCGTTAGTTTGTAAGTAAAGTAACTAAATACATTCATGATGTCGCTATCTCTATATCAGCAAACACCTTATCGTACTCTGACTCTACACGTCTATCTGATTTTGAAATAACGGTCATGTTGTAGAAATATTATGTATAATATAATGTTATTTTCGTGTTTAAATATACATACATACATATTACGGTACAAGTAGGTAGTTTTTTTATCCAATAATGTGAATAATTGGAGGCATTCGTGACAGTGGCACAACAATGGGTGTGGGTCCGACCCCCACTCAAAGCAATTAATTATTTTCATTTTCCGGCTCTGGTGTGACAGCGGCGTTCAGTTTCACCACTGCATGCGCTGCATGTCGAATTCAAGCGGAAGACTTCCACTATATGCGGGACGGTGTACTGTGAAGTAGAAAAAAAACGTTTAATAAATTTATTAGAAACAAATAAATTTTTTTTTTACTTATAATATAACTCCTGAGTGCTATTTACATTTAATATAACAAATATCAGTTTGCAAACAATTATATCCTAAATTTAAAAAATAATCCTTATTTAACTCCTTGATATACCTATATAAGATTAACCCTAACAATGGTCGACAGTTCAACCGCCGAACTCGGTTCGTTATCGACGAGAATGGATAATCCAAGAGGTCGCTATATGGCCGGCGCCGGCGGTGACCCCGTGATCGGCACCAAATGCCATTCGCAATAGTCACGATCACGATTATACTATAGTACATACTACTAATACTACGATAGAGTCCATTAATACTGGCCCGTGTCCCGTTTAATTACCTACTGTCGCGTTTAGAACTTATATGCTGAATCACTTGCATTTAAATATATGTATTTTCGGGCATTACTTAATGTTATTGTTGTTTATTAACTACTGTGCTTATATTCAGTATTAACATGTATTATTTGTCGGCACCCATTGAATGTCTTCTTTTGGGGGTATGCTTTGTTGTACCAGACCTGGGAAATCGTGAGTCCTTACAAGTAGATTACACTTCCCAACAACGCCATGATGGTTTCTGAAATTGTTCTTATTAGTGATTGTTTTAGCTAATGTTATTTAGGCTTTAGATTTAATTTAATTGAACTAAGTATTCCCGGTCCCATTTGGGGTAAGTACAAGGTATACATTTTAAATCTATAATATACCTGTGTTGTCAAAACCTCATGTTTTTCAGAGCCTATTTAGACCGAACGTGCTACCTAATCCTACCTTCTCTTAGGAATTTCAAGCATTTGTCGATTGCCAAGTTTGAACTTGCTAAATGCGCTGCACTGTAAACGACACCGAATAGCATACTGCTCTACATTCAAAATTTGCCTTAAAAGTCTCACATTGTCTTAACAGCAACATCAATCTTATTTCGAAATTAACTCCAAATATTTATAAGACACACACAACAATTCGGTCAACATTGACCAGTCCAGTTACTCATGTCTAAATCTGATGGAGTGAGATACGGTGTATGCATCAGTACAATCTATGCTCTTTGGCGTATCTTTATTACAAATCGATTTATCGGTAGCCGTGGGCACTCGATTCGTTAGTTCGTGTAATAGATTTAGTTATCTTAAATAATTATGTCGTTCTCAAAATTGAAAGTTCTGGACGCGCAAAATGTATAAAATAATTTACTATGATAGTTCTTGTAATGGCGAACCGCAACGGCGTAGTTGTGTCTACTACGTGTTCGTGACTGAAACGGTAGGATAATTGTATTTCTAAATAACTAAATATTAGCCATTTTAAATAAAAAAAATGTAAAGCTTGAATTGTAGAAATGTATTAGCATTAAATTTTTATCTCAAATTTCAGATTAAGTCAGCTTATTTTATCTGTTTTAAGATAAAAGTTGATCTACAAACAGTGTCCCCTTCTTGATGCTCTCGAGGGCTAAAGATTGATTATTGTTTGAATAAGTTTTTTGGCGGAAATTACGCTTGTGTGTACATGTATACACATATATGTATGTACGATATCGTATACTGATGTGTATTTATTAGATATTTATATAATATATCAAGCTTGTCGCCTTATCCTGCATATTTACTAAAGTAGACAGATGGAATCTATGGTCAAGATACTTTTCCGGTTTCCGCGAGAAGTCGAGATATTGTATTGAGTGGTGGGATTCAACGCCGTGCTTTGTTTTATATGAGCGGGAAATGGGGGAGCTAAATGAGGTTTGAACCCACAACCGTCACGTTACACGCAGACGCGGGTACACTGTGCTACGGTCTCTATGTGTAATATATATACGTTAAGACATATAATATACATATATATACAAGACATATACATATACATATAGGGTTTCAGTTCGCACTATCTTCAAATGGCTGCAACGTACAGAAGTATATATGTATATATATATATATATATATATATATATATATATATATATATATATATATATATATATAAGTAAAATAATAGACCTATTCTCATTGTATAATATGGACAAAATATTTTTGTTATTGAGTGCGAGTGTTGATACGTCCGTAAACGTAATCGCGATGCTTATTACGGGGCGATGTCACCAGAGCCCTTCCCACGGGAAAGTGGCTTGTTTGTTAAATTGGGCTCTCTCTAGCAATCTGGTTAGCTTGGTTAGGTTTTTTTCCCACTTCTATTCTATTATATTGATTATTTAAGCATTTAAGCATTTAAGCATTTGTATGGAGACCTTAAAAAAATAACAAATTTTGGTAAAAAAATGTAATTTATATACATATGCGTTTCTTTTATTTGGTTATATAAAATATAAATAATATATTTACTCGATACAATTGCACATTTGGAGTGAATGCTTTATTTTTAACATTTGTGTGGAAATTGTGGTAAATGTAGGTTAATTTTAATGTTTTATTGGAATTATATTTAGAGAATGAAGCCTGTCCTTGTTACTGATCACTGAGCACGCAACTCCAAACGTTTACTACTTTCTAGTTTTCATACGCAATTTCACTATAGTAAAAAATATATTAGATATAAAAAAAAATAAACATTCACATCCTAAAGCACTAAGATAGAGTCAATTACTTAACAGCCTGAGGAAATCAAAGCTCTTACTAGATACAGTGATCAATTTACTTTTTATTACTTCTCATACATACTTACACACACACACACACATACATACATATAAACGTACATACATGTATATATATAGCCGATATACGCAATATAGTAATAGACTATCATTAGAAGCAATTGCGTCTTCGCCAATACTACTGTAACGGGTAAATAAATTTGGCGAGCATCCTTGATATACATTACCGATTCTGTATCATAGTTTTATGTAGATATGTGTATATGTATGTTTGTATGTATATACCTAAATTGAAATGCGCTTGGGAAGATAATGTTATTATTGTTATATGTCTTATAATTATTGTGTTATTTAAATAATTGGACTAAATTTTATTCAACTTTTGATGTAGTGTGTTGGTACCCAATCGGGTGACTTATTATATTAGAATTTTCCTATTCCGCCAGTTAACATTTAAGTCGCGAAAATTCGACGAAAAGAGTTAGATTTCCTCCGCCTATCTTCTAAAATTTACACTTTGCTAGAATATTCAGCCATGTCTTCACTTTATCTCCTGTTGTACATATATTTTATATAAATCTAACAAATATATATATATATATATATATATATATATATATATATATATATATATATATATATATATATATATATATATATATATATATATATATATTTTTTAAATTTCCAAATCGTAAAATACCTACTCGCTCAATCTTTATAAGATCTAATTCTGAGCTAAGAACACCCATTACACTAAGGATATCATAAATTTACCATGAAATGGGAGGATAGTTTTATAAGCAGTCGTATAACAATAACTATTAGACTGTATTTACATCCAGTATGGGAATCGTTACATGGTTTTATGGCATCCGGTAATCCGGTAAGTGGCGATGTGAAATTTATAATATACGAGCTGTAGCCCGCAATTTCATTGGCGTGGAATATTAAATATAAAATCCCGTTATTTCCCGTTCCCGTTGGATATTCAGGAAATACTGTCTTTGTACGTTTCTACACTCAAGGCCTCCCGACATGCCAAATTTCAGATTTCCACGTACCTTGTCAATCGTTGTAAATTAGTTTTGTATGAGTATATAGGTAGAATGTGATTTTTACATATTAAATTTCTATTTAATTTTTTTTATTTATATATTTTTTATAAATATATTTTTAAGCATTTCCCGTATTTTGTGAGGTAGAGTCCATGCTAGCTAGTGTTACTTCGTTTACTTCCCAATTTCTGACTTAGATCTGGAACACGAAATGATTTTGCTATAAATAAATAATTTTAAATCAAAATAACCATGTGGAGTGATAATTCTTAACTACGACGCGATATTATATTTCGTGTTTAATTTGTATTAAGTATAGTTCAGTATATTTACATTTAACAATTACCTTCTACGTATAACGTAAATACCGAATAACAAGCTTTATACAGTATATAAGACGAGCTTACACAGCGAAGCCAAAAGAAGGAAAAAACGATCAAACGTCAAACAGCGAGGGAGTCGTAAAAGAATCTTTTTAATGGCTTCTTGATCAGCTCAGCGCCATAACGTTTATTGGATGATATATTATTGTTTGATGTGTTTTGGTGTTTCCTCCCGCCACGGCAGCACGCTTCAGTGTAACATGCTGTACCATACAGTGCTATATTTTATTTTCGTACATAAAATATTGTGAGTTGAGTCTGTCTATAATTATTTGAAAGTATTCTTATTCTAAAAATATCTAAAATCCTGATTAATGTCGAGTCTCATAATTATAGTAATTGCATTGTTTGTTCAATACCAAATTTAGTAATATTCAGTAATTATATTTAAACGTTTGTGGACAGAGACTATAATTATTTGGCGGAATGCCGATCTAATGTTTACGTCCATCTCCATACAAACGTTTGGCATTATCTTCCGAAGTCAATGGGTGCGCGTGCCCGGTCTCGTCCTCGCGTTCTCGCGTCGGGGAACTGCCGCGGACGGCGGAGGCTGTATCTGTGTACGTCTATCGAGTATCGAGATGAGGGGCTCGCGGCGGGGCGGCCGCGGGAAGGGGGCATGCCTCGCCACTTGCCAGTCATTCGCACCGCGAGCGTCCGCACTAACGCACGTGTCCTCTATCCTGTCTCCCGCGAGACATTGTTACGGTGTAAAAATAAAGCCGCCGACAGACGGAGTCTCGAGTTAAATTTAAATGATACGGGTTTCGCACCCGGCATCCGAACGATCGCCATGAGATTAAGTATGTGATAGTTTAATATTTGTAACAAGTAATTTTAGTTAAGTAAGGCGTAAGTTTAAGTTGTAAGTGTTTATTTGTGGTGGAAGTGTCTCCTCGTCCGAGCTACGACTGTGCTCTCAAGTGTAGGACTGTCGATTTCAGATCTTAATCTGATCCCGATTTTGTTATTTGTGTTCGAGTCGTAAGTAGCATTTCTCAAGGTCCATGTCGTGATAGGATTGTATAATTTATGTTAAATCAGGTATACTTTGTTTGCTCATTCAGTGATTAATTGTAACTCGCTTGTATATATTGAGACAATTTTATCGTCTTACATATACATACACTTGTATCCACTTTGTATGGTCGCTGTTGGTTTTAAATGTTAGGTTCTGAGATTTCAAAATGACTACGAAGTTTATCGAACCCGCCCGCGTGATTTACCATACGCTGGATATCATTAGTTTATGATTACAAACATCTTTATACCACTCAATGTCTTGATTTATATAATTATATTTATTTACATGCAATTTTGTAATATCTGCGAACATACAGAACATATATATATATATATATATATATATATATATATATATATATATATATATATATATATATATATATATATATATATATATATATATATATATAATGTTGTATAGTTGTGTATAGTTATAAAAAGGATAATTGGCGTTAATTCAGCAAAAAACATTCGATAATTTGCCACATTACCACTAGCCACTAAAAACATCGTAAAAGTTCAACGTATAAATGTGTATAATACAACCTTTCTTTTCCATCTCGTTATACTCAGGGCGAGATCTACCTGCCCCCTATTGTTGTTAGGACCCTTTATAATTTAGCTAACCTTATATGGGTCGTACCAGTCGACCGAACGCGCTAAAAAACTTCTATTCTATTCATATATTCTAAAACTGCAGCTTCGACGACTACGACGTAAAAAATTAATTAAATGAAACAATCATTAAATATATAATATATGTTCGTCATTTGTTAGGATATCATGTGTCGCTTATATAATTTTGATTTTACCACTGAACATATTTTTGTATATTATAACATCATTTGTATTATTACGTATTTCTAAATATTTGCGCATTTTAATGTATGTATATGTGTACAGATTGATTGAATCTAAAGAAAACTACAGTACGTCACTCCTATAGTGAAAACTAGTAAGAAAATATCGTTTCTCCACGTTTACTATAAGTAATTAGATTATGTACTATGAATACCTTTCAGACAGTATGTTGCAATATTGCCATACATCTTAGAGATCGTTGTGTTTATCTTCACTCTGATATCCTGCACAATTATCACGCCACGGGAAATTACATTGCTTCGGAGTTATTGATAAGATTTGTAGAGGACATATAGGATAGTTATGAGTTCGATACCACTCGCCGAAATAATTTTATTTACCCTATTTGGTAAGGCAATGCGCTGAACGAAGTGTCTAAACTTTAAGTTCTCTCCGCCTAGACTGCTAATGCTAATAAATAGCTATAATATGTTGTATGGGACGGTATATTTACGTAAACAAGCAAGGCGTAGGTATTCGCTCGATCTGTCCCGCACAGGATGTCCGACATCCTACATCCTATCTTAGATTTATAAGCATGAAATACACTGACAAGTTTACATTTCCAAATATAGCTCTTGCGTTTGATATTTACATTTGATTTGTATTTCAACGTTAATATGTTCAATTGTAACACATACATACATTTTGTTTTAAGTTGTGAATAAAGTATTTTTTTTAATGTCTCACATTTTGTAGACCAAGCAGATACAGTGTAGTGATAGATCACTCTATTCACCACTTCTCGCGCATTTACTACTATTGCATATTACGAGGCTTTGTATACTTAGCTCGGACCAGGAAAATGGTTTTGCTATAAGTAAAAAATTCAGATATTGCTATTTCGACCTACAGCCATTGTATTAATGAATATAATAATAAATTATATAACTCCGCCTGCCTTGACATCTTGATATGTTTAATTATAAATTTGTCTATTTGAAAAGCGCAACTCCCTTTACCTACCCTCTGAATGGAAAAAAATATACTTTTGTAGCGCAGCATGGGGGATTTTGAACACTGTTATACGCTACGAAACGTATGTGAGGCTAAACAAGCACATTATATATATATAATATATATATATATATATATATATTATATATCTCTATATATATAAATATATATATATATATATATATATATATCTATATATATATATATATAATATATATATATATATATATATATATATATATATATATATATCTATATATATATTATATATATATAATATATATATATATGTATATATAACTAGTCTACATTTCTTCTATTCGTAGCTAATATTAAGTCTGTAGTCATTGTACTTACATTATAATAATACCATTCCACAAAAAAGAAGCTGTTAATGTTAATGAAGACCATCTATGTCTAATGGATACTTCGCTATTTTACTACAATGGAAAAGCGTGTCGTAAAAAGAGTCAATACACATTATGTCGTGGGCTAATCGTTGAATTTGTCAGATCACGATAATATGGGTAGGCATTTGTTGAAACAGCGACTTGTGAATTAATCTGAATTAACTGGTCATATCGCGACGTACCCCAAAAAGACAGGCAGATCGACGAGGACAATGAAAGCAGAAAAAATATTATCAATATTTTGTCAATATTCCGACCTCAAAATCAAGTAATTAGATTTTTTTTAGGGGAGTCGAAGACAGTTTA
The DNA here is from genome assembly GCA_037127375.1 of Dione juno. NCBI lineage: Eukaryota > Metazoa > Arthropoda > Insecta > Lepidoptera > Nymphalidae > Dione > Dione juno. The sequence goes on along the minus strand of JAXRJS010000064.1, from coordinate 765,099 downwards.
GACATTGTTTACTTTAAATAGTTCTCTAGAGGTTTTATCCATTTATAACTAAAAAGTATTTTCTAATTTAAAAATCCCAGTTTGCTAATACCTCAGACGTCCTACAAAACATATGACCAAGTGTCGCTACTTGCTGGCTTAATTTTAAGCGTTGATCGATATGGTTGATTTAATTCAAGATGTGCCGGCGCAGCTCGATATGCATATCTTGAGAAGTGATCGATTCATTCGGCCTACGAAATGTAAATTTTTTTGCTACTGGTAAAACCTTTTATTTTTTTATTCGATAAAACCTATTGAAAATGGTTATACGATGCTATTTTTATATTAAATTAAGAGCATAATTTGACTGTCTGGATAAACATGATATTTATGAGATCCATTTCAGAAAGACATTAATTTAAGAAATATTACAGAATTTTAGTGATTTTTCGTTGTTATTAAACAAATGAAGTGCGCGTCGTAGAATACGTTTAAACAAATTTTATAGTACAATAATTAATTAATGTAGTTATTGATTTTATATTCGCGTCTCTAGCAAATCATATCGACTCGTCCTCTTAAAATGCAAAATCTCTTACTAACAATACTCAATACTGCTAACTATTATTATTTAATAGAATTATTGAATGATAAGACAATTATTATTTAATATAAATATTAATGAATAATATTCATATATAATTTTATTTCTGATTTATCAACTTTCATATCGCAAATGGCGCGATAGATGCATACTACAAGCGATAATCAATTTTATTAAGAAACACAGTAGCTAATTTTTTTGATATACTGATGATAGGTTGGTTTAGTTTATATGAAATAATTATTCTATTTAAACAATTTCTCTTGTTAATAATAATAATAATAAAGCTTCTTTATTTGATCCTCCATTGAATTTTTTTTATTTTACAATTAAACAAGTATATAAATTTATTCATTTTAGTGGTGATAGTAATAGTAGTTAGTACTTATGTTGTGAGTTTAGGTGTTAATAGTGTTAGGTAGTAAGTTATATTAAATACTATTTATTTCTTTAATCATTTCAATTCAATGTGGGTCCCTTCTGGGTATAAGTTTCGTGTTAATAGTTAACTTCAATTGTGTGGAATGCTAGTAAAGTTTATTATTAGGTAGATTGATCAATTAGACTGTTACACTGTTATTGGATAATAAATTTTATTTTATTTTTTCTTTGAATTTTATCCTGTATCTCACATAGAGCAGGGTTGGTACAGAGAGACAGAGAGTCCAATTTCTGATCAAACTAAAGACATTGTGTGATGAAGGAACAAATCCATTGTCGTGCTTGTCTTACCAGGGTTGCTTGCTTTTACATACTCCGCAGCGAAGAGAAACTCGGCGAAATAAAACTCGCTTGCCTTCTTATTGGATAAAGTGATAGCATTCAACATTTTCGTGTGAAATATGATTTTTTTTAAATTTACTAAAATATATATTATAACTAGATATATCAAAACATAAGAACAATTAGTAAAATTAGTACGCTAGTAGTCTTATTTTACAAAAAAAACTTATAAATATATGGGTTCAATGTGTTTGTTGAATAAATATTTTCATATGCAATTCAATGATGTACGTTGCCTTCATTTCAACCATACATGTATGTATGTATGTATGTATATGTATTTATGTATGAATTATTTCTAGAGAGGTAATTAGAAAGCACATTATGAAACAATCGTTTTTGTGTTTTGTTTATTGGCTAACTTGAAAACGAGTTTTTTATAGGAATGCAAATAGAAAATAATTATATTTAATTGTGCTGTATTTAGCCGTCTCTGCCTCTTAACTCATTCAAGGTCTTCTATCTGTAGTAATAGTTGTTATTACTACAGTTTTTTTTACTTTCATGATTGTTATTAAATAAATAGTACATTATTAAATATATAATCAATACATTGATGACATCCTATAAATAAGTATATATATATATATATATATATATATATATATATATATATATATATATATATATCTATATATATATATATATATACATACATATATATATATATATATATATATATAATATATATATATATATATATATATATATATATATACATACATATATCTATATTATATATATATATATATATATATATATATATATATATACTTATATATATACTTATTTATAGGATGTCATCAATGTATTGATTATATATTTAATAATGTAGCGTCTAACCATGGAAACACCATATACACCGACATATATCGACATTTCAATGGAATCTTTTATATAATAAATTGGCATATATGTTTCACATTGTTTTTGTTAGTATTACTAAAGTGTGTAGAATGAGAACTACTATGGTATATCTTATCACCTCGAGTATGAGTGGTATGGATGTGTCATGACCCAGGTGATGTCCGGCTTTAGTAATAATTATTGTTCATATTGTCCTTGACTAATATGCGAGTATTTTCATATTAACTGAATCATTATAGACAGTGTGACGCAGTCACAGGTTCTCACTGTAAACTTTCTGGCTCTCATATATGAATCTGGTTTGGTCGAAGTTGCACGGCGCAGTGTTGGGTCCCACCAGCTAATCCGTAATGTCTATAAAATGATAAAGTATAGAAAAGAATACATTAACCCCTTTATTCCCCTTACTATTATATGCGGAAAATAAAAAATGTATGTAATGTATGTATGTAATTAGAATTTTCATAAATAACCGTCTCACAGAGCGCGTCACTCGCACTTGACTTATCGTAATTAGCGATATCCTTCTCAGAAGTCTTATACAATTACTTCAATGCTTACCCGAAGCAGAATGGTTACATGTAATTTTATTATATTGTAAAATGTTATTCATACATTTTATCCTAATCATTTTAGTGGAAATCTCGGAAAACGCTTGCAAGATATTAAAAAAAAAACTTGTTGTGTGAAACTGTTTTTTTTTACGGATAGAATAAAAAGCTAATAATAAATTTAAATGATCTAATAAGCACCATTGTTTATCGTGAAATTATCGTTCTTTCTAAATAGGTTTCGATAAGAAAATTTGTTACACGTGAATTGATACAGTACAAGTGTGTTTAAGTGAGTCGACACTGTCTGTGCATTTCTGCATCTGTAGTGGCAGTTATCCAACTTTGCCTAGGTCAAGTTAGCACACATTGTCATGCTTTACAGCTTTTAGTCTCTGTGTCATCGCCATATCTATTGGCACTGCAGGTCTCTTTTCAGAATATTGTACAGCATGTAACCGTATGAACAAAGTCAGCGTTTTTTTTTGGTTTCCATAAAACTTTATTATAATTTGGATAGTAATTAAATAGTTTTCAGAACGCAAATCAAACATATTTAATTAAAATTATATATTATACATTATAACTTGTCTACACTGAAACCGCTTATTATAATATTATTATATAAACATCAACTAATTACCCATATTTTATTTGCAGGCCGGGGCATATTATGCGAGTGTGCGGGCGCCAGCGCGTGTCCCGACGGCGCCGCCAACGGCACCTGCACCACACAGCCCGGCGGCTACTGCTTTGTGGCCGTCGAGAAAGTCTTGGACGAGAACGAGCTGGTTGTCTTAGAAAGAACCGCTGGATGCTTACCACCTGATGAGTCTGGGTTCATGCAGGTGGGTACTAGATGAATGACTCATATTTAGTATATAAGGATGAGGATGATTGACTCATATTTAGTATATAAAATAATATCTTTATAAAAAAAGATATTCTAAAAATCTTTATTAACAGTAGCTAAAATCTTGAATAAGACTTATTTAAATAATAAATGAAGTTTCGTTCCTCACATTATGAATGTAAAATTTGTTTATAAAATACGCGATAACACAATGACACCTGCACAGTGTAAATAGTGCCACCTGATTTTAATATTGAGCAACCAAATGTATGTAGTTCAATTGATATGACGACAAATATGTTAACATTGCGATAAGCGCACTCAAACAAATTCATCTAAATATACAACTCGACTAACCTGGTACTAGCCTGGTTTACTATCATTAGCATTGTTTATTTACACTGTCTGAGTGTCGTCAACATATAACTACCTACTAAACATTTAAATTGCTTTCCCAATTCCAGTGTAAAAGTTCACAAGTTCCCCACCAACACCCAAAAGTAATAGAATGCTGCGAAAGAGATCTCTGCAATCGGCGGCTTCAACCACAGCTGCCAGAGCCCCCGCCCGACGTGACGGAGGCGCCGGGACTGCGCCCCACCACGCCCGCAAGCCAGACCATACTCATGGCCGCCGCGCTCTGCGTCGCGCTCGTCGCCTTCCTCGCTGCATTCTGGTTGTTGTTCAGGAAACGCAGACGAGGGTGCAAGAGGCCGCCCTCGCCCCCCGTGCCATCTCATCACGCTGAAATATCGTCAGGCTCCGGATCCGGCCTGCCTCTGCTCGTGCAAAGGACAGTTGCGAAACAAATACAAATGGTTGAGTCCATAGGTAAAGGTCGCTACGGCGAGGTGTGGCTCGCGAGGTGGCGAGGGGAGAAGGTGGCCGTCAAGGTGTTCTTCACAACGGAGGAGGCATCCTGGTTCCGGGAGACGGAGATATACCAGACAGTGCTAATGCGCCACGAGAACATCCTCGGGTTCATCGCGGCAGACATCAAGGGTACGGGATCGTGGACACAGATGCTTTTGATAACGGACTACCATGAAAACGGCTCACTTTACGACTATCTGCAAACAGTCGTATTAGACTCGCACATGCTGTTGACGATGGCGTACTCGATCGTGAGCGGCCTCGCGCACCTCCACATGGACATCTTCGGCACGAAGGGCAAGCCGGCCATCGCGCATCGCGACATCAAGAGCAAGAACATCCTCGTGAAGCGCAACGGCCAGTGCGCCATCGCCGACTTCGGGCTCGCCGTGCGCTACGTGGCCGAGCGTAACGAGGTGGACATCGCGCCCAACACGCGCGTGGGCACGCGCCGCTACATGGCGCCCGAGGTGCTCGACGAGCGCCTGGACGTCGCCAACTTTGAGGCCTTCAAGACCGCCGACGTGTACGCGCTCGGCCTCGTGCTGTGGGAGCTGTGCCGGCGCTGCGCGACCGGGGAGCGCGCGCGGGCGGAGCCCTACGCGCTGCCGTACCACGACCGCGTGCCGCCCGACCCGTCGTTCGAGGACATGCACGCGGCGGTGGTGGCGGCGCGCGCGCGGCCCCCGCTGCCGGCGCGCTGGCGGGCGGCGGGCGGCGCGCTGGGAGCGGTGGCGGCGCTGCTGCCGGAGTGCTGGCACCACAACCCGCCCGTGCGGCTGACGGCGCTGCGCGTCAAGAAGACGCTGGCCAAGTGCCGCGCCGAGAGCGCCGTCAAGCTCGTCTGAGCGTCTGGCTCCTCCTATTTATTGCCCCTCGGCTCCACCGCCCCCAATCTCAGTATTGTTAAGTACACCCCCTCCCAGTGAGTCGCTCAGAAATCTCCGGAATCTCCGTTTTTGGTTAGGTTTATTTGTAAATTCTCTGTTTCTTTTTCGTCTCTTTTTGTAATGTTTTTATGTATTACTACTTAGGATAAGCGGTTTCGCAATAGAGAAAATTGTCTTCCGTTCGTTCGATGGCAGCTCCGGGGAGAACTAATACTCAGATTGTGAGATCTGTTCGTTACGCGCGCTATTTACCGTTGTGATATGTCGACAATAAGAGAAATTAACTTTTTTTATCGTAGAAACGAGAAATCTTGGAGTCTACGACGCGTACTGTTCGTTTGTACTTAAACGTTGAAAAGACTAAATTGTGGAAGTATTAGAGATACGTTCATTGCAGTGTCTTATGAGATGCCTTCGATTAGTATTAACGTGTTTTGTGTGCGACGCTTACCATCCAACTTGGACTGGAGTATATGTAAAGAAATTGTAAAAAATGTGATAAAATCACCTCTATACTATATGGCCCTTCGAGCCGTATTATTAATTTGCACTGTTATTAATTTTTCTAAGAAAAATAATACAAAAACATAGTGACCAGTCACTATTTTCCTTTTATGTCCAAGTTAGATGTGAAGCGCTCGCAAGCATTTAGTGCGCGCGCGCCTGTACAGTGTTGTGTATATATAGTGTATAGCGGTAGAGTAGCCCCTAATGTTGGTTAAGTTACAAATACATTATTAATGGACAAAGCATATGATTTTTTATTATTATACCCCCTATTCATCAATGCTAAAGTAAACACGTAAGATAGTTTATTTTTTAAAATTTATTTAATTTATTTTTAAATGGCAACATTGAACTGAACTAATGCGTAGATGGATTACTGAAAATCCGCACAAACCAAACCAATTTGATTTTAGTTTTCTATAATATCCTATGTCTACAAAATATATACAAATACAAAATTTTTGTACATACAGTAAATATTCTAATCACAGTATTAAACTACTTAGCTGATAAATAATTTGGATGTAAGAATTTTTTAGATTATAATATTATTACAAAGCAAATAAACATAACTTCGATTTTTAATATTATAAAATGAAAAAAAATGTTTAAGAGATACAAAATAGAAAATATACATTTTATGCTTCATATGATTTGTCAAGATGACGGATGTCTTAATTTGATACCTTATATTTTAATTTATTAATATAATTAAACGAGTGTCTTATTAAAATAAAAACATTCATAATAATTTGTATGTACCTAAAAAAATAATTTATACAGAGACCTGTTAATTTGAAAGTCTAAAATTTATAAAGCTTTTCCAACCACAAATATTGGAGCGCCTGATGAACTATTGAAGCAATACGAACTATTTTATCTGTGGCCGTGAGAAAAATGAGCGGCAAAATTCAAAATATTATAGAATAAATGGAAATAGATTGAAATAATACATATAATTGAAATAATAGATGTAAAAGGTTAACAAATATTAAATAGTTTAATTATACGAAATACTCGTATGTGTTTTTAATTGTTAAATGTTAAGTGTATTCTAGTATAATTTGTGGTTGCCGTTCCGCAAGTCCAGGTTAGCTCCGTATCATACCAATTATTTGTGTTGTAGCCGAGACAAACAATTTATGGAATATTACTTTATTTATAGCGTTCACATGCAGCTTTTCCTCGATGGCCAAATTGAAATAGCTTGAGTAGAGTAGTGTATGATTGTAATTTTGATTTATGATACAATATATAAGCGCCACCAGTAACTATACCTAACGTAAGCTTTTAATTAAACAAACTCTACAGGCTTATATAGTATATAGAGGTATATAAGTGAGTCGATGAGTCAGTAAGTTTTGTTAAAGAGCTGTCAATTTTGAAGACTTTTCGGTTGTTCCTGATGAGGAAAATAAAAATATTTCAATATAAACACTGTATGTATTGTCAAGTATTATAGTATGAAATAAAATCACTTGATGCGGTCTTTATTAATGAACTGAATTTGAATTAGTACTATGTTTTTTATGTTTATATAATTGCTTAATATTATGAATATCAATTGACAAATTGATAAAAAGGTACATGGGAATTAAATTTTTTAAAGAGTATATATTAACGTGCGACAACCCACACTCGCAGTAGCTGGGGATTACTCTGGACAGGGCCTTAAACTTCCCGTACAACTGTAAGCAAGTGCAGAAGCGTACAATTGTGAAACACTAGGACTTTACTACGGATATTTGTCTCTATTAGAAAACTTCGAGAAACAATAAAAACTTAGATGAGATCAAACTGTCAAGGTGCAATACTTTTTACTAATGTCACAAGGTGGGACATGTAGCTCGAGACTGCAGGCGAGCGGCGGCGCTGGACATCGCAGTCCTCCCGGGAGGACCACTGCTATCAACCGAGTGGCATGAAGCAGTCGGCTAATATTTATTATATTTCTTATGATTTATTAATTATTTTATAACAAGGATACAGGAATCAGCTTTAGGTCATTTGACGTTGCAAGAGTGGCTTTGGTGGCCTATATGCAACTTTATTTTAGAGTTAATTATTGAACAGTCCGTACTCTGCCATTCTGACGTAAACCAAATATATATTATGTACTAGTGACCATTCTGACTTCATAACAATAGATATAGTAAGGACTTTATAACAAAAAATATCTCTTCAATTGATAGTACAAATATAAGGCATTGTAGCATGAAATTAAAATTATATTAATTTGGCACATTTTTTACCATTTATATATACCTGAAATACAATATTAAGGCTTTACTTTAGTCTGTACTGTTGATTACATTTCTTATGGTAAATTACAATTGGTTAATTTTGTCTATACCACGGTCACTCCCATTAGTTATATGAAATTGACTAATTAAATGCATTGGTAATTTGCTTATATCTTTAAAAAATAATAATTAACACATTGTTAAGAAATAAAACGTATTTATCATAAATTTGAGAACTGCAGGACATTAATGTTAATTAGTTATTACATAACCTTAATCTTATTGTACGAGTATATTACTATTGTTAGGTTAAAACTGAAACAAATAAATGTCATCCCTACAAAACAACATACAATAAAACAAACAAAAATACTTAAAATTATATTTATTATAACGTATATACACTCCCGCGCGCGTCAGTCAGTCAGTCAGACAGACGGACAGACAATACAAAACTCTAACTATTTGCAAATCAGTCGCAGTCTCACAACATTGTCTTCATTCTGACCACCATTATGGACTGTCAAATTATTTTACTCTAATAACACTAATTGTATAAGTTTCTTAATACGGCGCGTATCTTCTAGACGGCGACGGACCCCGCATGCCGGGCCTGCAACCAAACATATGTATATTAATAAATACATTTTATAAAATATTCAAATCATATATACATAGAAACCAGACAAGGCCTCATCATTAGATGAATAACACATTCTATGAACAAAAAGGTGATGCCGATGAGGCCGAGCTGATGATATCAATACATTGGCAGGCGGTTTAGGAACCAGGGCTATTAAGGAGAGGATTTGGTAAAAGTTGGGAAGGCCCTTGTCAAACAAAGTGCAAATTTATCTGGCAAACTACATACAAACATATAATGATAATTTATGATTCTTTAATATAATGGTGGAAAGCCAAGTCTGGTCTATAAACAATGTGGATTTGCAATTACCCCAACTGCCTAATCTAATTTATAACAATATAAGGAGTGAGGTTTGATTGTAAAGCATGACACTCTAAAAGAACCACTTTGGAATAGAATGACTAGTGGTTTAAGAGATTTCTCAGGTATATTTATTGCAGATATTGCCGTCTCTCCATATGTAATATGGTTTTATAAAGTATTATTAATACATACCTTCTGTCATCAAATGTATCTCTGCTAAAGTCCTCATACATCCTGAAAACACAAAAGTACTTGTTAGTCACTTGAGTCTCCTGATCAATAAAATAAAATTTCATGTTACTTCTATATTATACATAAATAAATAAATTAATATTGTCAAGATATCTAAACAAGTGCTATATAGTTTCTTGACAAACTGACTTGTATATGCTATTGATAACTTAACAAGATGAAGCAGAGTTGAGCATACCCTCTAGACATCTGCGGTCCTCTGGGTGGGCTTCTCCTACTGTACATAGCATCATACGATGACCTCATGGAGCCCATGCTACTCCTCATCGGTGGCAAGTTAGGCATAGGGGGCATTGGTTCCCTACGAAGTGGAGGTGAAACAAAGTCCCCGCGGGCTCTAGAAGCTCCCATGTCAAGGCCTCTAGAAGCTCCCACTGGGTATCGACGCTCGAACAGGTCCCTTGGCGAGTCGAAACGGGCTCTGTCATAGTAGCCATCATATGGATCCTGTCATTTAAAGAAATTAAGTTTAGAATGTGATATATTTTGTCAAATAAACAAAACAACAAAAATAACATGTATTATGAATAATTAATTCCTAAGATATTCGGTCAAAAGCTATGACACGGCATCATCGCGCCCGCGACGTCGAGGGAACGACCGCGTATAATCTCGGGGTAGTGTCTCGGCGTAGTGACGCGGCGTCACTAGTGGGTGACTATGTACGGTTAGTTATAAGAGTGAACGCGTACCCCTCCAAATCCTCCCATCATGCGATCGCGCAGGAAGGGCGGCGGCGGCGGCGGGGGGTAGGGGTCTCGGCCGAACGCGCGCTCGCGGAAGCCATTGCGGTCGGGGCCCAGCGCCTTAGGGCACTCCTTGGACCAGTGACCGCCGCGGCCGCAGCGGTAGCACTGCTCGGGGTCGCCCATGCCGGGGCGCTGGCGCACGCGGCTCGTGCTTAGCTGCACCTTCATCGGCTGCCCGTCCACCGTCATACCATTTAACTCTTTGATGGCTTCGTTAACGTCGCCCGCCGCGTCCAGGTGCACGAAGCCGTAGTTACGCACGATATCGCACTCGACCACGGTGCCGAACTTCTGAAACAGCTCGCGGACTTCGGGCGCGCGCGTCTTGTCCGTAAGGTTACCGACAAAGATTTTAGTGGTCGGCGTCGAAGGCGCCTTCCGGCTCTTGGCCGCTTCTATTTTGATCGCCTGGCCATGAACCAGCTCACCGTTTATGTTCTGTATCGCTTCGCGGCCGACTATTTCGTTCTCCATGTGCACGAAACCGTAATTTCTGACGATATCGCATTCTACGACCGTACCGAACTTTTCGAACAGCGGTCTTAGATCGGCGTCCGTCGTTTTATCGGAAAGATTCCCGACGAAGATTTTGAATGTACCGGCGCCCGGCATTTTAGTTTCTGAAACGGCATACACAATTTCACGAAATGAGTCAGCAGCGTTCTTTGCAAGGATTTTAATACCGACGAGCTTTTTCGGGAATATACTATATATTTATACTTACCTATTTTGTACTGAATAAATCACTTTAATAAACACTAAATAAGCTAAATTTATACTCTATTATCACAGGGATCCTTTAGCGCACAATGCCCATATAACCAATTACAAAATGGCGTTCCACATTCTACAACTACAAGGCACCAAGCAGAAAGCGACAGCGGACCGGTTACGGACACGTGAACGAACGATTGCCTGCGCACAGATTATAAATTAAACTAACCATAGACGATAGACGAGTTATTTAGACGACTGCACTTAACATGAAATGTAAATTGTTATGTTCCATAAATTTAAAAAACATTTCGTATGTATGTAAACTAAATTGTATAACTATAACCCGAATTTCATTTATCCTATTTAATATATCATATTAAAAAAAATGTAATATATCATATTTAAATCAATTGATCCCAGAGACCTGACATTGTGCACGTTTAAATATAATAATAATATTATTTTTCAATATTTAATTAATAAAAATTAATATTTATTGTCAAAAAAGATAAATATTACGAAACAATATTTATTATTATGATTTTTTTTAGTAAGAACCCTATCATTAAAAAGTAATAATTACAATATCACATTACATATAAACTACTCTGTCCACATTAAATATAAAATTATAATTATATATATTATAAAGACAATAAGTAAAAATGAAAATATGAATATATAAAACAGTGAATATTTTAGTGTTACAATATTTTGTGCTTACAAGTTACAACTAAGAAGTAGCAACCCATAAACTTAATGTCAAAGATCGACAATCGACATTTGTCGACATCAAAAATATTAAACTGTTAGCTATCTCTTATGATATATTAATTTTACTGCTGTGATTAAGTGATATTTCAGCTAATTATTGCTTATTTCGTGAAAGGTGCATTCATTTTCAATCGGTAAGTATTTCACATTGTTTTTGGTTATATTTATGTTAAATGCCGAAATGTATCAAATTTCTTAATTTCTTGCGTATTTATCTTACCACGACAAAACACCACGTATGATTCGACTGGCCATGATATCTATGGATCGTATAATACGCGAATGCGTTAGGTTAAAGAACAACTTCTTATAAGACTTGTTTTATTTAACCACAGTAATTTCGCTTAATCGATATATCTATCAGCGATCCTATGTTGAATATAACAACATACAAGATATTGCTTAAGAACATTGTTTATACAAACAATTGGCGTTAATATACATTATATTAATCACATACATGGAGATGACATATCCTTCAATGATGTATTATTTTTGCTTATAGCAGCTTATACCATAATTTTTATAATTACATACTTCATATGCTACGATATTGTGGGAATGTTATTTTTTCTCAAGACTATGGTATCAATATTATAAATTATGATATCAATACATTTCTCTGTATGATGATCTGATTATGTAAAAATCAATTGAATGTTGAATATCTAACAATTTTTTTTTATTACAAATTATAAAAATAACATGGAAGTTTAACATAAACAATATTTATTTATGACTCATAATACTTTTGTGTAACTTATTTAAAATCTAGGTATTTACAATCCATCCTGAATAAAATTGAAAGTTAAACTAAAGTTCTATTTATGGGTTTCAAGGATACACAGTCTACTTAATGTACGAGTAAATATTTCCTTTCAAGATAATTTGTTCAATTTTCTTATCAGATTATTATTATTGGTCAAATATTTGATAATTTTTATTTATTATTAGTTGATTTTATTGATTGGTGTTAAATAGAAATATGTTTATTGAAATAAAATGTGGACCAAACAATATTTCTTAATAATGTTTTGTAAGCATATACATTTTTTATTTATAATAAATCAATATTATGAACACATATTTGATCATATTGCTAATATTACCTGAATATATTATGTTTGTTAATTACGAGTTTTTGTTTAGATAAAAATATATGGCCGTATTCTGAAATAACTTTTCCTTTCCTGTAAGATAAAATGACAGGTATCACAACTCAACTGCGAGGCATTGTCGCATGTACTAGGGATACCAAGAGAATCCAGTGTTCAGACACTGTATTCTTCATTTTTACCTAATTCCAAGACATTGTGTGTTCAATAAGAAGCCCAATACCATACTTTATTATATAAAAACGAAAGATTTTTTTTTAAATGCGGCCGCGCGTTTGTGTTACGTTTAGTGCCGTTGTAGTCTGTGGGTCTATCTCTAACAGACAAAATAATCAATAAAAGTTTAAAAATAAAATGAATATGAATAATTTCAATGTATACGAATGAAACTAGAGATTTGCTTATGTTTATATATATATATATATATATATATATATATATATATATATATATATATATATATATATATATATATTTTATTTATTTATTTTTATTTCAAATTATTGAATATAACAGGGAAGACAAAGACGAAGCTCCGTTCCCTGCTTTTCGTTCCACCTTTCGAGACATTGTGTATTGAGTGCCGGTACTGTGTCTTGTTACTAGAGCCGAGGGGAAGTATGTAGGAGAAAAGAGTTGTGGGAATGAAACCTATAACTGTCGCGTTAGCAGTCAGACGCTGTACCATTGCTTGTTTTTTTTTTTTAATTATTGCACAATAGGGACGTCGTTATGTTACGTATATGGTAATCATTGTGATAAATGTAATTTGTACTAATAAAATTAATAAGGAAAAGCGTTTCTAGCCTAATGATGTGGTAAATTATTGAAATTAGTGGTGGATGGGTGTGTAAATATTTTTTTAATTGTTCAAAATTAGACAAGTATGTACTAAATATAGTTTATAACGCATATTTACATATTATTAGTTTTCTGTTATTTACCTATTTGCTATCAATTGTCGCTAAATTTGCTTGAGAAGCTATGGCTATAGGCCTACACAAGCATAGCTTCTGAGAAAGACTACGCCTTGAAAAAGGATATAATTTTAACTGGCAAGAGCACTTACATTGATTTCCATATATTGTATTATACATATTATCTGCCTAATAACAAGCCCTATATTATTAATATAATATACCACCCACACAAATCTCGACGAAGTTACCTAAATAAAGTATTTAGCCTTTCAACTTTGCCTTTAGCTTTTCAATATTTGGCCTTTAAAAATTAAAATCATATTTTAATTATGTTCGAAAAATATTTCACATTTTTAAATATAAAGCTACGAAAAATAATTACAAGTCAACATACAACGGTATATGAAGTCATTTTTTAAAACTAAATGTAAGGTACTTCAATGAATACGGTGTTTTGTAAAGCGATCGCGACAATAGCGTAGGAGGCGAGCTGTGCGAGAGGGACCGACGGGCACGAGCGAGAGGGGTAGTCGGTTCGATACGCCTACGTCGAAGGGATCTCCCCTCCCCCTCTCTGCAACCCCCCGTACCCCCCTTTCCTCCCTAGTATTTATATAATTTAGTGTGTCCCGCAGATCGCAGATGTAATTGGCTGTACACTTGACATTTTACATCGTAACTATAAAAATGGAATTAATTATACAATATTTAGATGTGGACCAAAGTAATTTTAGGAGGCTGTTTCAATAGAATACACGTTTGTGTTTGTTTATGAGATTAATTGTATTTTTTCTTAATTTAAGGCTTTTTTTTGTTTGAGAAAGATAATTTTTTATTTATTTTATGTTTTTTATTGGTTGAATAGCATTTAAGTCGCATTTTTTAATAAAATAACTGTTAACTTAATATTAGCTAAAAATCGTACATACATTGAAGTTATTGTAGACATTTTTATATCTAGAGAATAAAATATAATAAGAAATCAATGAAAAATATGCAAATGCTATATTAATAATCAAAAGTGCTATTATATTATTTTTAAAATATTAACCAGCAAATTTAAGTGTTTTTACAAAAAGTAAAAAAAAAATACTTCTTCGAAAGGGAATTGTCCTTTTCGAAGAACTGTTTTTTTTTTACCTAGAATATTTCAAAATATTTAGATTAATCTTATAACTTAATGAGCTACGCTTTAGTACCAATTTATATTTATACCTATATAAATAATATTTCCATATCTCTTGCATTATTGTAGGCAGAGAGAACTTGATTTTATTTCCCTCCGTTTTCCGCTTTTGACTAAATATTCTAGAGCAACCCGGAGAAAACATGTCAGTCAGCCGCGGTCCTCACGGCAGCGTACATTATCGTACTGGTTTTATGTGTCAGTAAACAACTGTTTTATTAATAGTTATGTATGAAGCTATGCATGCCTCACTCTCCATTCTCTCTCTCTCTCTCTCACACAATAAATGGCATCACAATGGTTTACATGAGTCATATTTTTTATTGTTTTAGTAGCAGCAAGGTAGGCGGAGTGAACCTAGTGTTAAGACACTCCTTTTCCGGCTCCCCCCATTCGAGACCCGTTATATGATATTTTAATGTGTAGTTATGCACGAAGTATATGTATAAGTATGCATATATATATATATATATATATATATATATATATATATATATATATATATATATATATATATATATATATATATATATATATATATATATGTATGTATGTATGTATATAGTAACAAATTGAAACGTCGGTCAGTCTATCCGTAATGCGATTTAATCCGATTAGCTTATGCGTTCCTACATAACGGGTATGTAGCCTGTAGGCAATGGTTGAATATTGGTTAGTTACAATTGAACTAGACTATAATATAGTATCTTATATAGTATCTGTATACTATGTATACTTAAGTTTTGTTTGAATTTTTAATATGATATGCCATCACGGCGCAGAGAAAAAAAGAGCGTATTTACTATAAAGGCAGTGGTTTTGTGTTCAAACACCAAGGTGGGGGTCGAAGCAGAGCACGGAGTGATTTGACACTACTCTCATCCTTCTCTACTATATACAGTGGAATACAGCGTGACAAAACATACATTCTTCACATGTACTTGCATAGTATCACTTCTTTTTTTTATTTGATTAAAAGAATATAACTTTAAATCCTTATGCTTACAGTGCGATTTTACCTACACATCAGTAATAACAATTTGTTAGAGATAAGAGCTTTGTAGGTAACATAAGTGACACATGCCGAAACTTTTTACAATTTCCTGAAATTTATCTGATAGTTAAATCTCACTGTTAGATATACCTTTACGTATAGATGTCATATGTATATATTATTCAGCTAGATTTAGTGTAACTTTACTATGGAGCATGGTGTATGCCTCAGTTCCCAGTTTCATGGAGCTTGCTATAAATGTCTCATAAACGGTGTTATTATAGAGACGCCAGATAAAGCTGCCAATAGATAAGTTATCAAAGTGGTATAGAGTCACCTTTGATTATATTTTATGTAATAAGTTAAATATGGTAGCAGAACTGACATTTGGTGTTTAAGCGAGTAGCTCAAGAAAAATGCAGGTTCTAATGATTTATATGTTTATTGAGTTGTTTATTAATTATAATACTGAAAATCGTCTATACATCTATACTGACTGACACTTGACTGCGTTAATGTCAAGAACAATTAGTACGAATTGAAAAAAAAAACTTTGTTCTATGGTTATTTTGTTGAGGAAGACTATATGCTGTGGCATATCATGCTCTGACCAATTGGAGCGGAGAAGCAATGAAAAAAAAATATATAACATAAACGGGTGAGTTCCCAGTGGCGGAACTCAACGCCGCGATTACGATTATTATAGTACGATTATTTACTTATCTCAAGAAAGTATAATTTTAAAGCCGATTTGTGATCGTTAGGTTGGAGAGTCTGAGACCCTGACCTCAGTTGTTCGCAGCCAATTTTTGTTATTTTTTATAGCTGCATATTTTATTTCTAGCGAAGGCCAGAGTATACCTACATCTATTATAATTATATTATAACAAAAGAATAAGATTTTTACTATGGAAAGTGATATTTTTCCAATTATTATGAAGTATTTAGAAATTCATGAAGGAATTCTTTCCATTTTACCGCTCGGACTGGAAATTATCAATTTTGAGTTCCACCACACAATAACACAACAAGCGATGCTTGAGTCATTTTGGACAAAAACGGACAGAACAGAGTATTTTGACACTCTTCTTCTTGCCTGCTCTTGTATCTGGGGGATAAAGCGGAAAGCTAAAATATTAAAATAAAAAAAATTATATTAAAATAGGAAAATTTATATTTTAAATATTTTTCGTCATAAGGGAACCATATCCGAAGAATAAAAGTTACGTATGTTTTGTCATCGTACACCAAAAGCACATTCAATATATATCCTATAGGAATGTACGCTATATATATTTCGGGGTGTGCAGCCCCGTGCGAGGGGTTGGGGGTTCGACGTCAGCCATTGATCGCTCTGACGTCACAGGATGCCCGGGACCGCCAAGAACGTGCATATTGCTCAGTGCTATCGATTAGTCTCTGTTTATGTACTAGACTTTCTTTTTATATATAGATTGAGATGGGAGGACTCTTTTGGGGTTTTTGGGGGTTCAATGGAAAGGCAATTTGTATAACGTAACGTTATGTTATGTACCTACCTACACTTATTTTAGTGCAAATTGAACGTGTTTATACTATTAATAGCGAGCCGCCTGCGGCTTCCGGCATTTATTAGCGATCCCTACTTTAAAAAAAAATATATAACAGCCTATGTCACTGCCTATGGCGAAAGAACTTTTGAAATCGGCCCAGTAGTGTTTGTGTGATAACATTACACACATAGATATTTCCTCTTTATAATATTAATTTATATCAGCTAAGTTTAATATATATTTTATTATGAATTTTTATACATTGACAAGAAAAGAATCTACGATTTACTTGTATTTAAATATGTTCTTGTAGTATTATATATGTATTTTAAAATTGTTTTTATTTTAGTTTTCAAGTCGCTGTAATCTATTATTTTTTTATATTCAGGTTTTGTCAAAATAGATGGATGTTCTTAGTGTTAAAACACTCTGTTCTACGCTCTCCGCCTAGAATTAAAACGTTGCGTGTTGAGTGAAGTAGGAATGTTATGGATATAGTTTCGGATAATTTCGGTTACGTTATTTTTGAGGAGACAAAGAGAAGCAAGAGAACAGACACGACGCTAGTGGGACACGCTGTAACGATAGTGTGCTAAGTCGGCTCGTCTCAAACGAAAGCACAATAAAAGATCCTTGCCCATATCCGAAAGCTCGGTGCTCCATAACATCTATAGAGTGAAGTGATATAGGTGGGATATACAACGCCACTGCGCCGCGATGCCCTTTCTAATATAATTCTATGGTTAGTCATTTTTGTTCTGCGTGAATCGTCTTTTGTTTATTTTTCTTTATAGAAATTAAGTTTTTTTTTATGTGTAATATATATAATGCAAATTTATTCTGGTCGCTGTATTTAAATGTATATTCAAAAATATTTGTCGCTCTTTATATGAAATAATGAATAAATTTAAGAATCACATTTGACAGATAGTTTGTCTATATGTATGTTAGAACTTGCTACGTTTAGAGACAATAGCGCTCTGTTCCAAATAAACCAAAGCTTAATGGGAGTCAGAAGGCATTACCTGTCTTTCTTATATATATATATATAAAAACAGCTGATAGCAATTTCAATTTCAAAGTAAATATTTCCAAGTTCCTCCAATCCTTTAATCTGAAAAAATTTTTTACTTATAAATAATTTTTTTTATTTTATATTGTTTAAATGATTACAAAACTTTAAAAATATAAACGTATCGGGAGTCGAACCTGCTCCTGTTACATGCCGTCCAAAGAATTGAGCCCTACGTTGATATACTCAGAGAAATAAATAAAACGTACCATTGCTTTCTACCATTGTATTTCAGTACTTGACAATGACGGCTATATATATATATATATATATATATATATATATATATATATATATATATATATATATATATATATATATATATATATATATATATATATATATATATATATAATAAAAGAAATTAGTGTTAAAATATTCCATTTCCATTTATCTACCGTATCCCTGGGTCTTAAGTGGTGAACGGAGCACTTTGTTACGATAGCGTGGACATGAAAATTACTTATTCCCCTTTTTTGATAATTGAACCCAAAACCTTCAAGTTTGCAAACAGACGCTGCACCACTGCGCCACAATGCTTTATGCTTTAATATTTTTTAGTATATTAACTTTAATTAAAACATTATGTTAAAAGTCTTAGTGTAAGTGTATGATATAATTAAAAAATCAACCTGTATTTATTATACAAGCCATGTTTATTTATCTCTTTACAATGTTAGCTAATGTAAAATTAATTGAGGTTATTGTGCCATTGTGTCTAGTTATCACTAGACATGGTGTGGGTTCGATTACCCGTAATAGCGTAAATAGTTTATTTCTATTTATTCGCTATTTATAGCTTTAAATTCCGCTACTCAATACGATCTCGAATTGAGCCAGGAAGTGAAAGAAGGTGTCTCGAAAAGATTTTCTTGTCTCTCAAAGCAGGGTCTTCAGGGTAGTGTTAATTATAAATACATTTTGACTACATTTATAATTCTTCTTCTAATTGTACTCAAAGTGTGTTAATATATATATATATATATATATATATATATATATATATATATATATATATATATATATATATATATATATATATATATATATATATATATATATATATATATATATATATTGTTAATAAATTAACGTTACAATCTAAAATATTAATTGTAAACAAAAAAATTATTATTATTAAACGAAGCAATTTAAGCCTTTATATCAGTAAAATTGAAAGGAAATGGATACCACGGCCTCACTGAGGAGTATCGATCTCGCTACGGCCGGGCTTTGATCGCTGATTACAGGAACGTGCACAGATAATTAGATAACACCATCTCTGTCGTCCTCTGAGCGTGAAATTTTATTGCTTTTAATCTGATACGGTATATGGAGGAAATATTAATAGTGAGACGACGAGTAAGGGGTGATAAGTTGAGAGGGGTGTTTTAGTATAACTAACTGTAATAAAATATTGAGAAAATGATTTTTCATACATACATTTTTTATTTTTTCATCATTATAAATCTTGGCAATTCTATACAGAAGGAATCCGAAACCTGGGACGTCTATTAGTTAAATCATAGAATTTGTGTTCGGCAGAGTCGTCTTGACATATTCTGTTTATTTATTCTGGTGACGAGGACCTGGTGACGAGGACCTGGTGACGAGGACCTGGTGACGAGGACCTTTACCATGTTGAGTGATGTATCTAATGTGTGTAGTTAAATAAAATTAAGGAACGTACATCTTAAGTATGTAACCCTTTCCGATTTTTCCGCTACGTTTTATTTCAATTAAAAATACCTAGTCATATTTGGCTTTACGTAGAAAACCAAACGATAATTTTCTTGAACAATGCTAAATAACTTTTATTTTCTCATATAATTCATTGTTATTTGACAAATTGGCCGTGTTGCATGTCAGACGCGTATTATACGTAGATTTCTAGAATAGAAAATGAAGTTGGGTTCGTTAACACCCCCGAAAGTAATGCGGCAATAACATATTCAAGGGTAAATAGAGTACTGTAGGCTCAGTAGTAACGTTTGTATTGCGAGTTCACTATTTGATCTTAGTTTTAAGTAAATTTTGCTATTTAGTTAATAGTACTAGACATTTAAGAGGTCTTCCTGGTGTAGTGTCACAGTATCTGGCTATAAGCGCAAAGGTTGTAGGTTCTAATCGCACTCTAGGATTGTTCCGATTCTTTATCCTACTCTGGATAGACGAAGCGCTGTTTTTACCTTTCAACACGTTCAGTTTCGAATTTGTACAGGATGTGGAAATCGGAGAGCCTTGCTACTAGTGTTGTCGCGCTGATCTTGATTTTCATTACGTTTAGAGATGTACTACTGTCAGGAAAGATAATATTCTATGATTAATGAACACAGATAAATCTGGATGTACGGATTTGAACCAAAACCACTCAATCACGCACGTGCAAACTTTTTTTGGTATTTTTTTTATCTAAATATGTAATAACACTAGATACTTGGCTCGTACCCTTTGTCACGTAGGCTTAGTAACATACAATAAAATTTCAATTAATTATATATCTTAGTCTAAAATTATTATTCGTATAGGTACACTATACACGCTTTCGTGTATTAGTTATTAATCTAAAGTAAACGTAAAAACGTTAACTGATCCGATTCTCAGTCCATGCCCGTTGGGCAGTCTCTAGTATACCTACTCTTACAAGACATAATATTCTTCAATGTCAACATCCTACTTGTCTAAGTTAATTTATTGTATTAATTGTTTGTCATGTTTCACCGCGCCCTTTCTCGTGTCTATTTTATTATGTAAATTACTATGAGGGAAATTTTCAAATGAAAATTTTAAACATAATATTTTCCGTTTTAGCGATTTTAAAACATTTTAAATGGTACTAATTTAAAAAGGATTAATACAATTATAATATGACGAAGAACTCCCATGGACTATAAAATCTGGAATTCCTTTTTATTTCGTTTTCATTACAATTTCGGGACAGCTTAAAGGATTTCCAAAATCCTACTTGCCAAAATTCTAATCAAATCAATATATATATATATATATATATATATATATATATATATATATATATATATATATATATATATATATATATATATATATATATATAATATATATATATATATGTAAAATATTTCGCCTAAAGAAAAACTCATTAGATGAAATAAAAAAATATTCAAATTGCCCGTGTACTGCAGAGGCATATAAATTATTTCACCTACAAAGCTGGAAAGGCCTACTTCTCCATTTATCTGATGCAGGCTACTTGCGACAGAAATAGCGCGTCCTTGTGAGGTTTCTTTACCACTGCACTTGAGTAAACATTGACGTTTTGGCTATAAAGGAAATGTATGTTTAAAACTTTAGCAGTAGCACTTAACAGTAGTGGACTTATTCATTTTTTAGACTTATAATATTAATTATTGTTATACTTAATACTAGGTTTAGTTTTATAATAGTTTACGGGAATGGAGTGTTTTAACACTAAGTTCTCTTTGACTACTCTATTTACGGGATAAAGCGTGAAGCTATTTATTTTTTACATCAAGTACAATAAAATGTGAATATAATAGATTTGAACCTACATATATACAATAATGTCTGGAATCATCTCTGTTTCATCTTGAATTTACGTAAGGTAGCGTGAAAATATATGAGAGTAGATAGCCATACATTAGTTTTAAAGCTGCTACGCTTCTCTACGAATTGTAGAGCTTGCTACGAAATTATTCTAAGAAGACTTTATTTATAATACCTCTACGTTATAATAATATGAGTTTTATAGAAGTGCAATTTTAAATTGTTTTTATATTATAAACATTCTGAAAAAAAAACAAAATATAGCTAGGTAGGTATACTAGTATTTTGTTCGCTGCTTTGCTTGCTTGAACTACACTGTCACATACATTATTATAAAGTTTATTTTTAAATTGCCTTAATTAATTATAATATAGTTGAAAATCGTGTTAAAATCTGTTGTGTAGTTTCATAGATGTATGCGTA
The DNA here is from genome assembly GCA_037127375.1 of Dione juno. Classification (NCBI taxonomy): domain Eukaryota; kingdom Metazoa; phylum Arthropoda; class Insecta; order Lepidoptera; family Nymphalidae; genus Dione; species Dione juno. The sequence continues at coordinate 742,720 of JAXRJS010000064.1, read as the reverse complement.
CATAGCTGGTAAGCAACTTTGTATTGTGGTATTTAACGAAGTAGTTTTAATCGAACTCAGAACTCAGAACAAACTGTTCAATTTTATAACTATAATTAACTTTTTTTTATACTATAACTGTTGGGTATAGGAAATCAAAACTGATTCTACATGAACCAGATATCGATAAATATATGTATATATTTAAATGTAAGCGTTCCGAAATACACAAAGAGCACGTTAACTGACAGAGAGTAAATTAAAATCTGTTAATTTGGTTTTTTTTTGTTATCTATACTTTTTTACGATAATCATGACATTAAGTAGTTTCTAATCGTCACATTACAATCTATAAATAGTGTTTTAGATACATTTAGTAATATTTGATATATTACTCAACGTGCCTCAACTCAGGTTAATTTAGATAAAGAATATTTAAATTATACAATAATTAGCTAATAGTACATCATTTTTATATAATAAGATTTACAATTACAACATTGTATGACGCCAACGCGCTTCTATACATCGCATGTTCTTTGACAAGGGTAGGAATGGGGTTAGGTTTTCGCGCACACCCCAGCGCAGGCACCGCGGCAGTCCGCCCCCGGCAACCGGGCGAATCGCACGTAAACTCGAAATAATATTATTATCAAAATCGAAATTACATTTATGTGTTAACAGTGACTTTATATTTCCCTAAAGACAACAACTGCCGAGAGAAAGTTGCCAAAGAAAATTAATAGCTACATCGGGTAAGTTGGCGGTTCTTGTCTTTTTACTCTTCACTCGGTCGATAGATGGCGCTGCTACCTCGCGTCCGTATTGCAGCTAATGGTTATGTGGACGTTTCATACAAAAAAAAGTTTATTACGTAAGATTCATTGAAATAGTTTTTTGTTTTTGTATATTGTTTTGAAAACTCTTTCTATGATTAAGCTAAATATATATATATAAAATTTAAATTGAAATTTTCTGTAAAAAATTTGAAGATGCTGAAGCTGGATTGGAACTTGCGCTAAATGAAATTTGTATCAGCGTCCTAACTATTTAAACTATACGTTCTTTTAGCACCAATGCCGAAATTCTGAATTAATATTTAAATTGTCTTAAATTTTAAAAAATTATTGTAAAATATTTACTTTATTAAGTTTTGGACAGACAGTCCAGTGTTCTAAATAAATAGAAAATGTAAACTATCGCCATGTTCGCATTGAGCTACTCGAATAAGCTAATTATAAAAAAGCCTTTCTATAATTATAGAGCCTCGTTATGTCATTGTACATAGGATCTATTCGCTTCAATTGTTTTAAATAGAATATAATACAAATTGTTAAGGGCGGCGTTACACCGCTGAATACGAATTGCTGGACATAGCGTAATACTAAAAAATAACAATTTTAACTATATAAAGAAATTGTATAAGAAGATTGATTTTCTACTGATTTTAGTAAAGTGTATTAAAAGTTTTAGCCTATTATTACTTTAGTGAGAATTTAAAGTAATCCCGCTACTTCCGCTACTGTACTGGGTGGAAGCCGAGCGCTGTGATTTAAATGTTTTATGTTGTTGTATTAATATTAAATAGCACAGCAGCTCTAGTTTTTTTCTACAATTATATATAATTTGCCCAGCTACTGCAACGCCTAAGCATAGAGGAATGATTTACCAATTATAATTGATCTATACATATGACATACTTTATTTATTCTTATTTTAAGGTTTTAGTATTTTAAAGATTTACGTTTCGGTTTTTTAGTATGGATGATGTTTGTTAAAGCTGATAATGATGCTCTTGATAAGTTAATGCTGTTGTCGATTTCGATATTTTCTTTGATAATGTAGTCGGAAGTAAAATACTCTTTATTGTATATTAATACGATATAACAATTCAAATCGTTCTTTGAAAAGAAAAGTAAATTTACAGGCGTTTTAATTGTAAACAAGTAGTACATTTGGGCAGTGTAGACTAACTGTAAACCGTGGTTGTGGGTTCGATCCAAACTTATGGGAATTATTTATTGTCATGTCTCTATTCTCTATCTAATTTAGGTGTAGGTAAAGTGGAGAAAGGAGTATCTTGACTCTAAATTTTCTCTGCATACCCTTTTAAGAAAACAAAAGATTATGAAAAATAGAATATAGATAGGGCGATATAATATACAAGTTCTTACGCTTTAAAAGTATATAAGAAATTGCTCTAATGATTAATACATTCCCTTCTAATTCCTTTTCGTTTTTATCACCATTTCTACAATTTATACGCACCGTCACATCCGGGAGTGACGTCATACGAACAATCGGCTTAGCATTCCGCATCCAAATGTGATGTCATTTTCAGTATAATGGCTGGCTGAATCACTATTAGCGTTTCATTACCCACCTCTAGGGTGGCCTCTAGATTACAGCCTCCCTAATGCTGTGCTATTAAGATGTTATATTAGGTGTATAACAAGTGTTGAAAGTTTTAAAATATAAAGAAAAACATCGTTATAATGTTAAAAGACAAGTAGTATATATTAATAATAATAATAGCTTCACGCTGTATCCCGCACGTGGCTGGGTAGGCAGAGGGAAACGTAGGTACCGTAGGAACCTAGTGTTAAGACACTACGTTCCCGGTTTTCCGCCTTTTGACGCATTGCGTGTTGAGTGACAAAACTCGTCGCCGCGCTTTGCCTTGTTACCAGAGCGAAGCAAATGAAAATTATTCATTCTCGCCGAGCGGAAATCGAACCCACAAACCGTCGCGTTTACATTCAGACAGCTGTCCCACTGCACCACGATGTCCTCAAATTATTCCACTAATCTGTTCACAAGACAATTATCACCCTGACCGTGAAAGAACATCTTGGCACGGTTATGCCTATAAATATATTTTTATTACTTTTTTTTATATTTTATATTGTAATATACTTTTTGGTTATAAAATATATATAGCTATCATTTAATTTATCTATGAATGTATTTACGTTTATATTTTATGTTTTATATTTTATATATACATGGTATATATAAAATATAAAACATACATACATTTTATATATTATGGTGCAATAATATGTTGTCTGCGTTATGTATTTACCACAGACATAAACTATGTACAGTTTGCGGTCATATATCCAAGTAGGAATGTAACTAAATATATAATTGGATCGTTTGGAGCCGTTGTGGCTCAGTGGCACAGCGTCGGAATGTAAACGGGACGGGTGAGAGTTTGATTTTCACTCAGGAAAACGAATAATTTTTATTTCCTCGCTCTGGTGACAAGAACCCAACCCAACATGCAAGGTCTCGAAAATATGCACATATTATACCTGCTATATGAGGAATACAGCGTAAAGCTAAAGAATAATTATTAAATAAAGTATTTTTAAATAAGGCTTCTTTTTTAGTTAATAGCTTACTATACTATATGTTACTAGTACTAAATCAGTACCATCTACGTCATTAATTTGACAAAGGTATTAAGTACGAGGATAGAGCCGGCTATAAAGGGTTTCGGTAAACACGGACAGGAAATTGCTACAGCCACTCCCCTGTAATGGAGTTTGCATACGCTTATACGTATAGCTTATGCTTCTAACACGACTTTGTTCCTAAAGGTTTATTACTTTTTTAAAATATGTTTTTCTTTTGTCTATTCTTTCCTTCGGTATGGTGATTTAGTCTGTGTTGTCTAAGACATATTTTTTTTTTTTAATTCTCATTTTAAGAGCTGAGTCACTGGGTGACTATGTTGCTCTGGTTAGTAGTTACAAATAAACTTAATAATATATTAGTTATACACTTGCATACTTTTTACGCTTACTTATATTAAGCTTAACTATACTATATAACAATTTGGCCATATTGGATGTAGGATTTGAGAGATATATATTACAACTTGCAATCGAGTTGTCTGCAATTTGCGAAATGAAAGGTTCACTACGGGTACATTCCATTAAAATATGATAAACATCCTCTACAATTCCACAATCCGAACAATTAGGCGAGACAGTTTTCTTCATTAAGAAACCAAATTTATTTAATGGAATGTGTCCGGAGCGAAGTCTAAATGCTGTCACAATATTATCCCGGTCTAATTTACATACATCTATCCAAGAATGATAACACGGTTGAGGTTGAATTGGCTTAAAAAAGATAAAAGAGTATCTTTAAGAACACAAAGAAGACATCAATATAGAATTATATTAAAAAGAAGACAAATCGCGGCGTTTAGTTCCGCCATTCATCATACACTGTCTCTAATTCAGACTGAGAAAGGCGAGTGTAATAACACTAACTTTTATCCTTATACCTACGCCTGCTATCCTTCTAAGCAGGATCGGCAAACCGTAAAGCTAAAAAAGCAATTAAAACCTCTCAAATGACTGAATAGGATTATTTGTTGGTGATGTCGTAACCAGTTCAGTTCAGTTTTCATGAAATTTCTACTTCTTTATCTGTCTCTTCAATCTTGAAGGATTGCTGCTAGCTTCCTGGATTTTAATCTGTCCAATCCATGAATTTGATACCAGTTCAGTCCCTGATGTTACTCAGCCACGACTTTTCCTTCAGCCAGCACGCCTTTTGCTGCAGCAAACTGTATTTGTCGTGCCTCAAAACCAGCGCTATTTTTCGCTTTTTTATTGGTTTGCACTATTGTTCAGGGCATGTTGACACGCTGGAGCACGGTTTCATTACGGATCTTTTTCGACCAAGTCATACGAAGCTTGCGACGGTGTCACCACACATCGAACGCCATTATGCGTTTTATGATGTCTTCTATTAAACTCCTCACATCAACACAGAACAAGAGAGCTGGAGAGCTTTGGAGCTTTAAGTGTATGCGTTGTCAGCACCAGTCTTTCCGCATTTTGTTAAACAACGCATGAGCAAGAATTTCTTGACCAGAATTCCATAATACGTTAAGCCAAGCACGGAGATATTTGTACTGTCGAACTCACTCTAGAGTTCTACCAGCCACAGTCTTAGCAGTTATCATTGGATTTAGATCCGGATTTCTGGAAATCTATGAATTTAGTCTTACCTATGTTTATCGACAATCCTGCTCTTTTACTACTCCGGTGAACCCGTTCACAATTCTCGGCAAATCCATTTTAGAAGACGCAATGATTACGGTGTCGTCTTCGTAGTGCAAGATTTTTACACCAATATCAAGGTTTGCTACAGCCGCAGACATCACAGAATGAAATATGTATGTAGAACTCTTAGGATATAAACTTAATCGTTCTGTAGGCAGACAGTGGTGTTCGAGTATTAGTCTTGTAATTTAAACGATTCTTTTAAAAGAAAATTCTATATAAAGAGAATAAGTTAATACTTCTCCTGTACATAATGAAGTCGATACTATGGTCACCACTTTCTATGGATCTGTAGGACTATATTTAGGATTTATATCGGTCGGAGTACACCACAATCAATTTCTTATTTTTTATACATTGTAAATTTCAGAATCATTATGTTACTTGTTGCTATTATTAACCAATTATATATAATATTGTGTTATATATTCGTAATGGCTGTTTCAAACATTCAAACGAGCGAAGACGAAAACGAGCGTAAAATCCCGTTTTCCCAGCTTGTATTGAAATATGCCCATAATATGTAAATGCTACATGCTAAATTCCCCTTTTTTAATATATAATATACATTAACAGTTGCAATTGAAACTTAAAATTTAAAAAAAAGTAAATTCACCTTTATTTTTAATGTTATTTTTCTTTTTGTACGTCACGTGATTTTTTTTACTAATTATTAAATCGATAATTTCGACGAGTTCTGTTTCGTTTAGTAAATATTTGAGAGGACGTCCCGGAATTTGAATTTAAATACGCAAAGTAAATTACAACCTGTAAATCCGTAATAAGAACAGAATAGTCCAAATGATATGGACGCTTAAATCTTAGATGGCAATCATTATTATATTCGCTTCGTCCGCAAAGTATTCTCAAAGGCCTCTCACTAATTAGAGGTGGAACGGGCAGATGAATTTTTTATCAAATGACTCTGCAACTTGCTTATTCCAGCTCAGTTTTCTTGCTTCATTTGTAATTAAGAGTGGATTTTCTGTTTTAAGAATTGTAAGCGTTTGGCGTTTGGTATTACGCGGCTTAGTGCTTTAAGTTAAATGTTTATAGCTCAATGTGCTGTAAATTTAAGGTTGGTAATTTTTTCTCTTGTCTCTAGAAATGCAATTTTCAGCAAAGAATTGTGAAAGATTAAATGTTTTATAGTTTTGTAGTTAAATCCAATCAGGTTATATTTTACTATATATATTTAATTTATTTTTGATATTGATTTCTAATTAAAATAGAACAATCAATCCATCAATCCATTAAATAAAGGATATTTAAATTTTCAATTACTAATAAAATTTATCGTAAACGGATATAAAGCTGTTTACGATCAATTTCTCTTGTAATTAAATAATAGACGAGAAACATGTAATAGGAGAGGTGTCGGAGCCTCTATAAATCGATTTGATCTAGTTATATAGTAGATTGCGATAAAATTTATAAAACATTAATATATTTTTACATGTTGTGATTAATTTTAGTTCTCACTGTCTTCCGAATCAGCAGTAGCTTTTTGTACGCACAGAACTTATTATTTATAGTGATGTGAAAAAAATCTGCAGATTTTTTTATATAATAGCGGCGTATATAGAGCCGCCATAAGATTGTGATAATCAATCCAGAATTATCTGTAGAAACTTTAGACAATTTTTCTTTCGTTTTTCTTTTGTTTTCAAATCGAATATAGTACTATTATCTTAGATCCCTTGGCATAGAGTTCAAATCTCCTTGAAAGTATATCCCAAGGTGCTCACCTGGTTCATTAGAGCCCAGTGTTAATGGTAGATATTATTTCTTTTGAGCCCTCCCGCAGGGATGTTATCTGTTTTCCTGACATCTGGGGTGGACTTGGATCTTTATAGATGTGAATGAACTTTGCGTTGTAAAGTGTCTTGTAACGAGAGTGATATTTTTTGTTGAAGTCAATAGGTGTATTCGAGATATTGGCTTTCTGTGGCGTGTTAGTGGCAGAATTCAATGCCACGCCGAGGCTCGTCTTGTTCTGAAAAGGATATGAAAATAACTAATTTTCTCGAGTGGTAATCGAACCCACAGTCTTCGTGCTTATAGTCAGACATTGCCACGACGACCTCGTTACTAAGATACCATTTTTGTAATATATATATATATATATATATATATATATATATATATATATATATATATATATATATATATATATATATTATATATATATATATATATATATATATATATATATATATATATATATATATATATATATATATATATATATATATATATATATATATATTAAAAGGCTTGTGAAAAATCTTACAAATAACTATAATAAAAATAACCCAAGCCACAATAACTAAATAACATAAATAGTATATAATATATATCGTGTGCTCATTCAATCATTTATTATTATTGTGAGTTTACCCAGAAGCGCTTTTGCGTAGGGTTTAACAAGCGGGGTATCCGGCGAATCCCGTTACAACGTAATGTTATAAGCTTTCCTCGTTTATGATATCCATCCTCCTTTAGATATTTCCTAAAGATAATTTATTTTTTTATGTATAAAAATATTTAGTTATTGTTGTAAAAATATGACGTTGTTGTGTGTTATTTATTTTTTGTAAATGATCATTTCATTGGTGTGTCAGTCATAGGTGAACTCTATAAGACCTTTATGTGAGCTTTATAAAACGTATAATGAACGCCAGGTAAAGGTTTCAACCATTGCTTTGATGGTAACGACTATATTTAATTATATTTCAGTATAACGAAATCAGTGACGCAGTAGAAAAGCATATACTTTTAGCTAATTTTCACTTTTGCCATGTTAGCTTGAAGTAAAAGAACATAAAAAATTATTAAGGTAAAATTTGACATGCATATAGTCGCTTTAATAATCAAGTAGCCTGAAAACTAGTACTGGCAGTTCTGAAAAAGTAAAATGTGATGAAATGTATGAAACCCGAGTTTTGTGAATGCTTTATACTTTTAGGTCGAAAATTGGTAAATAAATAATAGGCAAAATGGCGGTTGAAGTCAAAGTCAAATAAGTATTATTTAAAGAATATTCTTTATATTATTTGAACATTTCAAGGTCTTCCTTGAAAAGCGTGAATAGTAAGAGAATACTAGCAGTCTTTTATTGAGCGCCACAATGATACTCTGATCGATAGCCCATCGCCGGCCGTAGCTTATCGCTGCCACCTTTGCTGCCAGCTTATTGATTTTTACTCGGTACCTTTTTATATTTAATATTTTAACCAATATTGAACTTTAAGAATATTTTTAATAAAAGTACTTGTTATCATACTTCGTAGTATTAGTATTACTCAATTCTAAGTAGCCTCTATATATATCATATCATATCATATCATATCTGTGTATTTCCTTTCAAAAAGATATTTATTTTTTAGTATTATATAAAATATTGGAATTAATATGATCTTCTTTTTCAGGTAGCAAATACTCCTACATAATAAAGGTAAGTTTTACATAAAGCTGTAAAATTTCTGAAATTCAGTGGCAGTTATTTTTGTCATATAAAATTAAATTATTTATGCTTTAATTTTTTTCAAACATCAAACTGTCCAATTTTAAAATATATTAAATGTTTTTGTCCTGTAAGTAATTGTATATATTTTGTAAGCGTTGTTGCCAGCTATCTAAGAATTTTGTAAGTCGACGTAGCACTTCGTAGTCACGTAGCGCTACAAAGCTTACTTTAAATTGTTATTCAATATAGAGTAATATAACTGTTAGTGTATAAATTGAACTGTTAGTACTTACTGTTAGTCTTTGAGAGTGGAATTGGAGGATTCTTTTCCTGGTAAATATAAAATTGTGTTGGTTGTAAATTTATTATTTTATTAGTAATATATTATACGATTGTACTTTAGTCTATAGGCTAAGTTAAAATATCAAAAGTGACCTGGATTTGATTTATTGTATTTAACATGTGTGACATAATAACGAAGAGAAATTATACAAATACCTATTGTATATGTATTCTAAATGAAACACAGCTATTGTTAATTATACCGAAAGTCGATGTTACTTAAAGCCATGACATTATTTCTATAAAGGATCGCTCTAATGGCCGCGTGTTTTGTTAAAAATGCATTAGCTTCAATAGCCATATAAAGTGACTGGTGATCGATAATCTACATTTTTATGTTTATTTTGATACGACATTTTATTGTTTAGAAAATTTGATATGTTAAGGTTATTTAAGGTATATTTGGTCTTGTTTATTGCCAGCTGTGTCCCGAATATAGCAGTATAGACAGAGAACTCGGTGTCAAGACACTTCGTTTTCCGCTTTCCGTCCTAGTTTGGGACACTGTTCCTTTTGGTGGCGGAACTCAACGCCGTAATTTGTCTATCCAGAGCGGAGAAATGTAAATAATTAATTCGTTCAAGTAGGGGTAAAACTTATAACAGCGCTGACAGTCATTCGTATCGTCTAATTTTATCATTTATAAAAAAGTTCTGTAATTTATTATATTTTAATATTTATTACTTACTTACTTAATGTTTTCACTTAAATACATTATATAATGTATTGAAATTGCTTCGAAGCTTTTATTCCACCGTCGGGATCGAGTTGTTGTCCATCCGCAGCCTCAGCTTAAGATGAGTGGTCCGCGGGGGAAATCAACCTCTCAATGATTAATCCCGGGAAGCTTTTTTTATATGTAGTGTGCAAATTGCGAAGCTTTCAAAGTTTTTGTTTTTAATGGCGGTAGGTTTTGTACTTAGTGTTTAAACGTTTTTGCAAATTTCTCCTTTTTGTTGTTAAGCTAAAAGGTAGTTTTTTATTTGTAGACGATGATGTATTAGTAAATAGGTTATTTAAATGATAACTTATTTTGAAGGCGTTTGAACACATCATTAATTTCATCGTTATGCTTATTATATTTTTATTGAATTAATTGAATTATTTTTATTGAATTTATAAATAATTGACAAATAATTGATATTGATGTAGCTCTGAAATTATGTCCAAACGATTAACGTGATATTAAGTACTATATAGCTTATATAAATGAACTGTTTGATAGATATGGTAGTACACGAGAAATATATTTTTATTTTAGACCAGTAGTTCCTGAGATTCGCGTTCAACCAAACAAACTTTTCAGCTTTATAATATTAAATATACATTAAAAAAGATAAAGAAATAGAACCGAAGTGGCCACTCAGCAAAATGGCAAGTAAATATAAAATACTATTCGCTGAACCTAAAATCGCGTAACATAATAACTTATTAAGTTTAAAAGGTATCTATTTTGATGTTATTAACATCTTCCCACCGCCCCGGGCCGGCCTCGTCGCTCCACAAAGCGAGTGCATCTTGTAAACCGACTTGACTTCCTTAAATGAATTACAGCAACCTCGATTTTTATAATGGCGCTTTGAAATTTATTTCAAAAGTAGCATTTAATAAAATGTTCTATATGTTAATATTGCGTATTATTCGATAGCTTTTTATATTCGGGTATCTTTATCTAAAAATATTAAGGATTATAATATATAATGATAATAGTTGTAAAACATTATGGATCAACCATATTATAAATATTTATATCAGCTTTCCCGCTTTGTCTTACGTGTAGCGGTTTAAACGTGAACGCGATGGTTGCGGATTCGATCTCCTCTCGGGGGTATAAGTTACTTTCAGACTCTCCATGTTCTGGAAAAATATTGCTACAATATGTGAAATCGCGGCGTTTAGCTGCGCCACTCAACAAGAACAACCAAAAAATAAATATAAATACTTATGTAAAACGTAAAGCTCTAAACAAACAATATTCAAATGACATGTAGGTCACCTTACGTGTTGCAGGTACAGGTGTTCCTCAAGCACACTCTCTATTCACACTCACGAAGCGTGTCATAATGTATTCGACATACATGTTCATTATAAAACGTACATAGTATATTATATCTGACAGTTCCACTGTGGTTCATATCGGTGATAAGACCAACTGTATGAGAGTGTCGTGGCTTCAAATACAAAGGGACAAAACTATATTGCTTGCTAGTACTTTTAAAATTAAATAATATATTATTACATAATGACATTGTTACCTTACTTCCAAAGGACAGGAGTGCCTCAGAGTTCGAGTCAAGACGTCAATTTCATAAACAATTTATCGATCGCGCCGAATAGGCAAGTTCAAGACATAGACGTAATAAAATGTTTAAAAAAATATAAAAAGACATAAGAATACAACCACTAACTATCAAATTTCTGTCAATGTTTAAAACGTCTTTATTAGCTTAGGTCATATACTATATGTACATATGTATGTATCAATTATGTAATGGAACTTTCAATGTGATTCTGACCGATTTTAAAATGTCATTTGCATACCTATTAAGGATCGTTGCCAATACAATATTGTTAAAAGAATTTAACTGAAAATATATATTTTTAATTTGAATTAAATAAAAAATATATATTGCAATGTAAAATAAAGCGTGGCATGCAGCACGGTGTCAATAGATCTGTCTATTTTTGTTAACCATAACTAAATTCAACTTAAACAATATTATTTCCGTCTAGCTTCCACATATTTTTAAAGAGTACCGGACAATGTATCAAAAATCCAGAATAAAGTGTTTTTATTATTTACTAGCAACCCGACCCGCGGCTTCGCCCGCTTAAACGAGGCCATTATTCATTTAATAAACTGGATTGCGTTCGTTTATTTGCAGCGCACTTGCAGTGACTTTTTATATGACAATTTCAATACTTTAAGCTACATGATCGAAATTTTCATAAGGATTTATTAAGTTGATATTGTTTTTATTATGTTAATTAAAAAATGGGACTTATATTAGTACTTGATATTTATAATTTTGTATTGAAATTATTGAATCGATGATTACAATTTTATTGCCTAGGCAGCACTATTTGGTAAGGTAGTGGGCGGAGCTCGGACAGTGGAGGTGAATGTTAGTGCATTTTAAAAGGGCCCCCGTTAAACCTACACTTGGGTGGCAAGTCCCAGGCGCTGCTCTGAGCTCGTCTTCCTACAACGCTATCGGCCCGGCACCGGCCCGGCGGTGAACCAATGGAATGCTAAGTAGCTCTTCTCATTTAAGAAGGCGGAGTAATATTTTATTCCGTTAAATATAAAGTAATCAGTGTAAATATATATATATATATATATATATATATATATATATATATATATATATATATATATATATATATATATATATATATATATATATATATATATATATGCAGCAGCATAAAATGCAGCATGAAAGCTTTTATTAATTTAGTAGTCAAAAAAATTAAGTAGAAATTCGCTTTAAAATAATTCTGTCAACTTAGAGCTTTTACTGCGGAAGCTTGAACGATAAACCTTATTTTTAGTTCTCGCATTAGATATTCTCGTCTCTAACTGGACAGGACAGACCTTGCTACTTACGTCGTTAACTATAACTGACATCTCACAGAATTATCACTAAAAGCAAAAATCTGTACGTCGGCTGGGTTTTGATATTCTTTTGTTTTTGTAGTAAAATATGATTGTAGTAACAGCCAGCTTACTACAATCATATATATAAAACCAAGCTTAATCATATATTTTGATATATTATTAGTTTTCATATATGGTCACATTTCATAAAATGATCCAATGGTCAGATTATGTTGGTTATCGTCCAACCGCGCGATTTTTCGATTTCTTTCAACAAAATGTAAAGTAATTATGCTTTATTCAAATTAACGAAATAAACGTGTAGTGTATAATGATAATAATTTGAGCGCCATTGCAGATGAACAGACCAAACAGTGATAATATAGAGTCCCTCCTGGGAGCCGCCTCCGCCTATTTTCCACGACTGACGTAAATTGAATTACGGCTCTTATATCACAAGTAGACATTTTGCAGATCTATGCTTTGTTCTTATGAATTATTTTGAAGTTATTTTGATGAACTTTTGTTGTATGAAAATATTTGATGTATTTTTAGGTTGTTTTCTCTAGTGGTTTCTGTTTGAGATTGTTATTTAAGTATTCAAAAGAAAGTTATATTTATATAAATGCGATCTAGAAGATCTTTATATTTATTAAATATGTATGAAGAAAAGGCAATACAATCATAAAAGAAAGTATTTTTTAAGAATTTACTTCTTATATCATGTTTAAAAATATTTCTCGACCTGGATTTTTCTCAGTGTTTTTTTATAAATTTTAGAGAAGCGAAACTCACTTTTTGTCTATTTTGAAGGTAGTATTTGTTTGGAACTCGATATTGAATTGTTGTTAACATGATTTGTACCAACTAAAGTAACTAACAACAATCCATTACAACAAATACCAACACAATCTACATTTCTGTAGACATAAAAAAAATTACAAAAACTTTACCTTGCAAGAGTTTCACAGCTTAATACTAATATGTATATATTCAAGAAGTATTAAGTGGTGGCAGTCTAGACAGTTAGTAATATACTTCTTGTACGTGTTCTACACATGGTACTGATTGCTACATTATAAGACACAGGTTAATATTTCACAAGTATAGACAATATCGTATGTGACTTTTTAGGTCGTTATTCAATATTGTAACAGCGCTGGTATCCCTAATACAAGGGTACCAACATTTTATAAATATAAGCTTAATACTATAACGGGTACCAAAATTCGTAATACCAGCTTATGACGTGCACTAGCTAAAGTAATTCAGCTTTTTTGTTATTTGTTTCACAAATTCTATAGAAATTGTAAAAAAATCTTTTCAAATCGATCCTTTCATAATTATTTTTAATATTTAAAGTTTTTACAAGAATTTTTTTTATTTAAATATAAGCATTAAAGCCTTGAATGAAAGATAAGAGGTGGTAATACGAGTTAATCTCCAATCTATTTGGCATTCTCTTTCTACAATAAAGAAAAACTAAAATAACGATTCTTACCTATTTTTGTCACAACCATGACCTTTCAAACGCTCATACTTCATTTACGAACTATAAGGTCACAAAATTTCACGTTTTCCATTAACGTTCCGTCTATCCTAAGTTTTGGCTTCCAGTCAAGACGAGTCAAGGTGAACACTTGTCTAGACTACAGGCGCCTTGTAATAGCGGCGCCATTACGTGCCACCGTCAAATGTATGGTGGGCAAGATGAGATTTTCAATACTTTTTTTTTATTATGTAATTAGGATTTTTTTGTTCTAAATCTTAAATATTAAAATCGAAGATAGCACACCATTTAGAAAGCATATGTACTGTTTAAAAACGACGAACTCATGAGAAGTAGTATAGTTTGTTTTAAAAGGAGTAGTTCAGTACGAAATATGGATTTCATATAGAAACATTGTAAAATTTATATTATTTGAACCATTCTTGGAAATTATTCTGTTATTAACATTTCAACACAGACAGCTTAATTTAGTCTAGATCCTTTGAGAGTGATTAATCGTGGAAGCTTTGTCATTTATTACCTTTAAACTACTTAGTTTTTTTTTGCTATTTATAATTTAAAATATTATAGCTTCACGTTCGTTCCCGCATTTAGTATGGTAGATCTGCGTACTTAGCGACAGACAGACGAGATAAGACACTGCCTTCCCCACTGCACACAATTTTAGAGACATTGCATTTTAAGTAGCGGAACTCAACGCCGCGCTTTTTTTCTTATTAAAGAGAGGAAATTAAATAATTCATTTCCTGATGTGAAAATCGAACGTATAACCGATGCATTTGCGACTACATAGATGACGACTGTCCCTCTACGCCACGTCGTAACTCAAAATTAATGTATGAATATTAGAAAGATAATCAATTTTTATAATTCCCTCACACCTTTTCTTATTTTTTCTAAAAACTTAGTGACCAAATTAAGTCACAACTACCTTAGGTAGTGGTACTACTGCTTCTGCTAAATATGTCACTAGACATCGGATTATATGCATTTGCATGTTTGCATATGCAAATGCATATAATTATATTTTTATAGCGTTATTGCATAGTATCGTACATTTTCGTCGATAGTGCATATTTTACGCACATCCACCTCACAAAAACTCAGGGAGAGAACTAAATCTAAACTCGAGTCCCGAACGCGTTGGTGAAATGCGTCGTGGGTGCGAGGTGCTTACTCACGCGCTTAAGGCAATTCATTTGCTTTTGTCTCACTGTATACATTTTCATACGAAAATGAATTTTTTAACTAATCTTTAGCCAATTAATGACAGAAGGCACTGTGATTTTTGAAGTCGACAACAACTACTGCCTCATAATTCGTCTTCTAATTATGGTGAAAGTTTGTAGAAAAACAAAAATATTAATTCATCAAAGATGTATGTGAGTTATTCATTGGTGACAATATTCGTTTTGATCAGTTAAATATCGAAGTATGCCGGAAATTCCTTAAGAAATATTGTACTTATCAGATAATTCCGAAAGAATTCACAATTAGAAAAAAGTACCTGTCATTTATCTACAAAGAAGTAGTTAGTGAAACATCTTTCTCTGAGAATTTAGAATCCATAAAGAAAGTAGTAGACAAATTTGATAGATCAGACGCCATTGCAATCAAATCAATTGTATGTTATAATAATAATAAAAAAATACAGCTACTATTAATATAACTATACAAATATATATAATGTATTTATGTAATGGGAAAATAAACGTTTGTAATAATGAATGTTTTTTGGATTGTGCATATTTTGTCCTTTTTTAGTGCATATTTGCTTGCATATTTTGGCATTTCGATAGTGCATATAATCTGACATCTAGTCATCACCAATCATATAGTATGTAATGACATGGGACTGCTTGTTTCTGCACTCTAACTCTTAGTTTTGTAAAATAAAGCTATAGCTATCCAGAAATTATTCCTGCTTAAATAGCAAATAAAATTGTATTATATTGTGTTATTTCTGTAATACAATGTTTGGCTTGATGCTCTCAATAGTTAACTTAAGATAAATTGATATTTTCATTAAGTGAAATGTAAATTTCTTTTGGGGAAATAACCTCTTTAATTACACACAAGTTCCAGGACATGATATTAAAATTAAAATACCTATATATTTCCATTGACCATGTTTTATATCCAAATATAGCTAAAAGTGAGAGCACCATCGTCCAACAGTGTTTATGTTTTATTAGAAATCCTTTTTTGTAATATCTTAACTGAGACATTAGAAATGTCGGTCCCCTCTAAAATAACATTTCGACGATATTCCCCTTACGCTATTTAGTTGTCTGCGGTCCTTCCAGACTATTTTAACAAACCTCAGTGATATTTTAATTATTTATGAGATCAATGGCTATAACACATAAATTGTGGAATAAAATAATACATTTTTTATAATAAATTTTAGTATTAATTATCCTAATGCTATAAAGCGTATAGGTGCGCTACAGTAGATTTATTTATTAAAATTACAGTGGAGGAGAAGAAATAGGTATACAGAAACTATATCGATTAAAGCTCCGTTCTCTCTGAAAACCCCTCCTAAATAAAACGTGAGGTTAAACTATCTTACGGTGTTTACGCTCTTAGCAGAGCGGTCGTGGCCATCACACAGTCACGTTCATTTCACTCTGATTAGCGCAATTTTGATGCACTTATAGCACAATTGGCCGTCAGTTTTTGGTCGGCCAATCACAGGCAAGATGGTAGATCTGGTACCGTGGTGGAGGGAAAAGTAAAGTTGACCTAGAGCCGTTTGATAGAGTCATTGCCTTCCTGGAGATGTGGCCGATAACTTAGGATGCGGTTTTTTGTAGCAGCTGATATCGCTCTTTGACGCCGGGTTACGATACATTTGCACGAAACGAATATACATTTGCACGAAATACGGCCCATGATATCCCGAACACCTTTCTCTAGCACCACATCTCCTTTTTCTTTTCCACCTTCCGCAAGTTACACGTCTCGGCGGAATATTGAGAAAATAAGAGTACAGATCAATGTTATTGTCAGATCTTATTGGTCTTGGTGATGTTTTTAGTCTTCTATATCTTCCCAATCTTCTGGTTGTAGCCATACATCATTTTATCTCGTCAATACATCCGCCGTTGCTCATGATTATAGTGCTCTAAACACGTAAGACTGGACTACTACGTAAATCGCAATATGACTCTCTTCTGCCGAGTTATTGTTGGCGCTAGCTACAGTCTAAAGTTTTGTATACTACGTTTAACCTTAATCCGGATTGAAGAATTTCCATTTCTGGAGCAGTTCTTCTACATGCTGAATATTAATCACGTTGTATCATCGGAGTGACGCAAGCTAGCAATATTGTAGCCACCACCGCTATACCATCCGTGCAATCCTCAAGAGTGACAGTGGTGATTATGACTTCGGGGAAAGCTTTTTAACTTTCTGGTTATCATGCACCGTTGAGGGTTACTAAAAAATTATACAAATAAATAAATCTTTTTATATCACCAGTGAATTTCATATGAACATATAGATACTAAAAAGTGAAGCTTTTGTTTTTATGCAAACATATTCAATTATTGAAGTTAGGAACCAGTTTGACGCGCACAAGGCTAATTGGCAAACTCCGGTTATAGTTGTTTCATATTAAAATTATTTCTGTATCCCTACTGTACGCGGGATAAAAAATATATATATTCATATCAAGCTAGATTCTGTGAACATCTAATGTCCATAAATATAAATAACTAGAGATATTAGTGGTTTGCCATTAAATCTACTCTCTATGTCTTTTGATGACAATTAAGGCGAAAGCTCTAGGTTTTTTCTGTCAGTAATCATGTTTTTTGTATTTCAGAAAGGTTATCCAAGGCTATTTAGAGTTCGTTCTATTAAAAGTTCGTTAATTACTCGCGCTCTACTTTCTTTTAAACATCTTTTTACTTTAGTAAAGGTAGTAGACGTTTGAGCGTTTTTGAAATTAACATTTCAATTCACGGTGTCTTCGTGATTTGGTCTATTCACTGGCTTGCGGATATGCCGTTTTTGTACAGGAACTAGCGGTATACTTTTTGAGTGTTATAGTGTATTAGATGCACTTAATCTTTTATTAAATTAGTAATGAGGCCATTGTGGTGCAATAGTAGTATCTGATTGTAAACACAGTCGTGGGTTTGATCCCCACTCGGAGGAAATTATATTTATTCTATGGCAAGTCAAAGCGCGGTGTTAAGTTCCACCATTCAAGGAACAATATCATGAGTTTTAGCTGGAAACGGAGAACGGAGTGTTTTGACGTAAGGTTCACTCTGCCTACCAAACTTTATGTAGGAAAAAGCGTACACAGAAAAATAATAAACAGATCAAAATTGTAACCTTAATTTTTAGGTATGTCTGACTACTCGACCGTGCTGGGTGTGAATTTCGCTTTAATATTCAAAGTGCTTTTTTTTCTTGGTAAGCGATAACAAAATTTTGTAATTTGGGTCTTGCCATCATTTTTTGAAATTAATTAATTTTAATCCATGCAATCATTCATGATATATAAGCCATAGTAAAAATGTGGGACAAATCTATATCTTATATAAGTGATTTTTATCATAGGAAATAATCACTTTGGCTAATTTGTCTCTTGAAGTACATTTGTTTATATAAATGTAAATTTTATTGGAATTTAAGAGACATTACGCACTTATTAAAAAAATTGTTAGGAAAAATCTATTATCCTGTCATATTTGAGTAGATTTATTATCACTAGTAAACTAAAATTTAGTTTGTAAATTGGTCATTTAAATAATTTGTTAATATTAAATATCGTAAGCCAAAGAACTCTATTATGTCCGACTTCTAAGAGACCCCTTACACTTAAATGATTACTTACCAAGATTTTTATGGGGCTCCCTTTAGTCGACAGCGTCGGGCTATTCTTATATATAGCTTTGAATTTACAAATATCATATATATATTTATTTCAATGAAATGTACAAAAACCGTATTATGTACCGCCCGACTTTATAAATAAATTAACAAGAATGATTTAAATTTTCCTTGAGATTTATAGGAGACTTTTAAGATATTTGACATCTACGGCTTTCTTTGAATAATATTTAGTTAATCAGGAATCATGTCAAAAATTTTATACTTGATTTTTAATGAAATTTAAATAACCGTTTATTAACGGAACAACTTTAATTAACATAAACTTAACAAGCAAAAAATTTTTTGCTAGATTTAATAAGAAGACTTGTTGAAGATAAAAATTTAATATTTTTTCTACGGCTTCTCATTTTAATTAAAATCATTTTGTGTGGAAGAGGTCAATGGAATCAATGTCATGAGAATTTATACCTTTTTATATAAAATTTTAAATGAAGCTCACTAACCGGATTTATCATTTATCATTTAGATTATTACATAAAATTTTCTTAACATTGACTTTATTTGTTTTTCACAAAAAATATTTTTGATTGTTATTTGATTTGTATAGTATAATAGACTCAAAAAGACTACATCCCTTAATGAACATTGGGGCATATTATCAAAGGACTCTTTTGATATAATCTCTATGTCACTTGACTTTGGATAATATTAAGAGACGGGCTCATTCTTACACTACATTTCGTTATCGCTTATCAGTTTACTTATAATATAAAAATACTTAGAGAGAAATTTGTACATTGATATTTTATGGGATACTAGCGGCCGTCGGCAACTTTGTCCGCGTGGACTTCAATCCATATCATTTTTTATAGCTGCTCCACTCTTATAGGTTATAGCGTGTTGTTATATTTATTAATAAATAGACTATTCAATACATTATTAATATAGAATATAGATATATATACTTCATCTAATTTTATGTTATATTTATCTAAATAGAATATTAAATTTAAACCATTTATATGTATATAAATATTTATATGTATATTTATATGTATATTAACTTAATAACTAAACATAATCTAATACTAATACTATAAGCGTGTGTTGTATTTTTTGCAACGTATTGATACTGAAGACAATTATTTAGCTTCCCAAAGGTACTGAAATATATTCGAAATAGAAACTGGGTCGCTTCCATTGTACGCTTTACGACGCAATGGAATGAATTCTATTTTAGTTTTTGTCAAATTAGTTCACACAATTACCTATAAATTAACGCGTAAATACTAAATGTTTCTATTATACACATTAAATAGAGTACTGTTCGTATAATTTTTACTTTTGTTCTACTAGTTTTTATGGTTTTTGTAATGAAAGTACTTATGTAGTCCTTGGAATGGTCTTATATTTTTATACTGAAGTAAGTCATGAAAATTGTGGCCGAATCCAATAAGTAAGGTTACAAAATAAGTTTTATTTCCAACGCTATGTTGCCACTGGATACCAATTATTATATTTATCGTCGTTGTCGTCGATCACCAGTCATTATTAGACAGATGTAAACGTTGATCGTGGCCTCGAACTATGCTCGTGGGAATGGATTAAGGTAAAGTCAGACAAGGCACCTTTAGGTGCAGATGCAGCAGGTGTAGGTTTCTAAATCAGGCTGTGACTAAACCTTATTTTCTATGGAACATATTTCCCGCTATTACTGCTACAGTGGCTACGCTTACAACGCGTCATAGCTACGACGGTTTATTAGTTTATATAATATTAGTAATAACTACTTACAATGTAAGTATTCTATTATTTGTATTTAAATAATCAATTTTGCTTTCCAGTCTTTTATAAGTACACCGGTTATCAGTAGACTATTGTATAGGTTAAACATAGCTAGAAATACATTAATACCCTAATGATTCAGATCTATTACCAAAATTAATTCAATTTATTTTTATATATATTTCGTAAATCTAAGAACCAAATGGAATCGTTTTGTGAGTAAGAAAATCTATCTAGATTATTTCTAATTTGATAAAATTAGTTATTTATATATAAAAGATACTTATATATTACATTTATCTGCAAACAAATATACGCCACGAGATGAATTTAACAGACAGGACTGAGACCTGCCCCGGAGCCTAATTGTAGCCGTAAATTGTGTCTGTAACGTCCATTCCATTGTTTTTATCTTGGCCATCTTGTTTATTATGATTATATTTTGGGTATCTAATTATAAGGTAATTTTGTGCTTATTTTTTAAATTCCCTTTGTTCTTTTTTTATCTCAGAATTTTGGCACAGGTAACATAGGGCAGGGATGGGGCAGTTCGTACTTGATCCTTCGCTTTTTTATGAAATGTTATGTAAGTGTCTCAATCGATAAATTTGCTTGCATTTTTTTTCTCAATCATATCAAATTCTCTTTCTCCACTTTCTGCTCGACCTCGAGTCATGCGTTTTGTGTGGCAGAACCTAACGCCGCGCTTCGGCTTACCAACCTAAACTAAAATAATACATTTCCCCGAATTAAAATAATTATATATTATATACTTATAAGTCTTCAAACTTAATAATAACATTATTAACTTTCAAGAATTAATTTATTACAACCTATCAAGTGGTGTTTAATTTTTTTTTAAAGAAAACATCAAACGGTCGACGACATTTGTAATTGCCAAGTACAAGTACATTGACATTTGCCATTACAGGTCGGCTTTCCACTTTAGTTTTTATGTTCCAATTTAGCAAAGCGGTTTTAAGGAAATTAGTGTGTCTGCTTCATTTGCGACGATTATATTCAGGTGTCATAGTGAAATGTATGACGGCATTATTTATAGTTTTGATTTGTTTTAGTCTGCTCTAGGAGTAAATTATCTTATTCATTTAATAAAATATTTGTACATTAAAGAAGATAAATAAATTATATATATATATATATATATATATATATATATATATATATATATATATATATATATATATATATATATATATATATATATATATATATATATATATATATATATACATATTGTTTCACGCAATTCCCCACATTCAGCTGGGTTCCTTCTGCCTGCCTGAAGGTATCTAGTGTTAAGACACCCTGTTCCCCGATTTCCACCTTTCGAGACATTGCGTGTTGAATGGCGGAACTCGACGCCGCACTTTGTCTTTTTATAAACCCATATATAAATCCATTCTCTAATCTTAAGAATGGTATATATTAATGAGGTCTTAGATATTACTAATCTTTTTCATGTACTTGATAGCAATAATATTAATTAAAAAAAACCGGTTTATATTCACTTGTAGTGGAAAGAATCCACTGAAGCTCTAGAACAGCTGTCTAAAGGTTTATCTATTCGTACATTGACATTTGAACTCCAAGGCTAGTCCTCTTTGTGTTTTAAATCAATAAAATGCAAATATTTTTTTTTTGAAAATTCAGTATATATTTAAAAATAAAAAAGGCTTGTATATGCATTTCTTGAAGTAATTATTTACATGATGAGTTTAGTTATATGTTAATAAGACTTCTAGTTTAAAAGTGATCATGGTGATATATTTTATATGGAAAAACTGTATATAACGCGACACTTTATCTACCCAAGTAAGGGAATTCCTGCGGAGTTGTTCCCACTGCGTCGAATTATAAAAAAAATTATAAGGAGAGCCATATAGACTATATCACATCACAGTAATGGATGGTAGATGTCGACAGAGGTAACTCCGAATTCAGACGCTTAGCATGTGTCATACACAATTCTTTGTTATATATTTAAAAGTGAATGTATGTGTGTGTATGGTAAAATTAATTAGGGAAAGAAAATAAAGCCGTAAAAACAAATTACGTGCGTAATCCTACCAAGAGCTTATCCCGAATAGGTCTCAATATTCACCTGTTAAATGAATAATTCCCGGCTATATTAATATTTCGCCTCTGTCGCGTTTGATCCTCATTAAATGAATATATAAATGTCATTCTATCCCTTTCTACCTCGCGTTGTTTATGTGATTTAGTAACGTTGTCTCGCTCTAGCACCGCCGAGTGTTGGCTTTACAATGTTAATGAAAAATAATCTCGCTGTTGGAAGTGCCGTTGAGGCTTTAGAATACAGGTCAAAAGGCCTATGCAGATGTGACGAGATTTTCTGTTATTTTTTTATTTATTTTCTGAAATAATATTATAGTTTTAAATACACTGAAGTTTTAGATGTTGCTATGAGGGAATTGCAAATGTAAATTGTATGAATAGTCATACAAAATAAAATTTAACGTTACTCCAGAAGCGGAGTTACTGAAATGAAATGGCCATCGTGATGTTTGCACCCATTCAAGGGAATTCATTGTTATCATTTCCCAGCTCTGGTAAGACAAGCGCACTCATCAAACAGTTTTACGAGCTTGGGCGAAAAGTGGAGCAAGTGTCTTAACACTAGGCTACATGCGGGATGAATTTGTTATTTATTTGCTTAATTGCTTATTTGAGTTGCTTATTTATTTTTTAAAACGGGAAGTGCCTAGTGATGTGTCATAATTTTCGGAGCCTAACGCCGCGTACGCTATCGCCTATCGAGTAAGAGGTTTCTCAACTCATTTGTGGCGCTTAAACTTAGTAATCAACTGATATTGACATGTAACTATTGAAATGTAGCTGTTACCTGCAGCTTCTCTCCCTGATCAAATTAAAACAGCTAATAGTTGTGTATGTCACACAACACATTCTAAAAGTAGCTCAACTACTCCCTCCATATAAGTAAGTAGTTC
This sequence comes from Dione juno, assembly GCA_037127375.1. Taxonomy (NCBI): domain Eukaryota; kingdom Metazoa; phylum Arthropoda; class Insecta; order Lepidoptera; family Nymphalidae; genus Dione; species Dione juno. Next base: position 719,103 of record JAXRJS010000064.1, on the reverse strand, counting down.
CTGAGATTAACGCGCTAAATCAAACACACTCTTCAGTTTTATGATATTTGTATAGATTTACTTATTTTTTATTTGAAAAATAAAAAAGAAGCTCTTACTTACAATTACGTAAAATATATTCTGTTTCTACCACAATTCTGTTTTTGCTGTTAATATCATATATGTCACGGTGCTGGCATCTCGTATACCATATATTTACATAGCGTATTTCCCAAGAGAGTGTATGCGGATAGGCACTTTAACCAGATGCCTTGCGTCATTATTGTTCTGAATATTTATCTCAGGCAGCGCTTCAAAGTGGTCGTGGTAGATACTTATGTTAATTTAGTGTTACCAAGTCTGAAAAATTTGTGGTTGCTTGGTGGAATTTGAGGCTAACTTTTGTGGAACAAGCAAAAATAAACCTAATGTTTTAGAATATTATAATGTTAAAAGTATTGCATTAAGTATAGGCACATGTTATAACAATTTCTTTATAAATAATGACTTAATGAACTTGTTGACCAAAAACTATTAGCCCTCGCCGTCCCCTAGTCTACTGTCATTTGACCCTCTGTGTTCCATTACGTACATAGCTTTATTGATCTAATCGTTTATTAATAGAAAAATGCATCCCTTTAAACTAAAATAGGAGCTATAACGGGTTAAACTGTCTTAAAATTTATTTGGGTTCTTGATCAAATTCAGGACGAAGCAAATTTCGTCCTTAAGAATTATATTTTATATTAAAATTTCGAACAGAGTTCTATGCATAATATTGTTTTAATAAAGATGCGATATTAAAGAAAAATCAGCTTCACACATTTTCCCGCATATAACAGGGAAGGCAGAGGGAACCTAGTGTTAACACATTTTGACATTCACATATTATATACCTACCTTTGTCTACCAGATTGTAATAAAAGTAATTCCTTTCCCCCCCGACTGGGAATCGAACCTACAGCGCAACGATGGCTTTTCTATATTGTACATTTAATAGGAAGTATGTTCACAAAATGGATTTTTAATTATTGCTCATAAATGGAGCCCTCGTTGGTAGAACGAGTGTATTAACAGACTTGTTACATCTCCCACCTATGCAAAACTGATTTACATTTTAATTATATATTTTATGATGCGCCCTCTTATATCCTACGCAGGTTTCTTAATCATATTTCGTTTTGTATAGCTTTCTAATATGTTACATACATATTTGAATTCTCATTATTAGTAGCTTATAGCTTAGTATTTTTAAAAGATTTTTTGAATTGAAGTCTTTTCTATCGTCTTGGTGAACTTAGCAATAAGTTACTACTTATTTATTCGCTTATTTCAAATACTTTTTTATTTCAAATTCCAGCGCACATAATACTCGTATGTATATAAATATGTATAAACTTTTACCAAGTGGTATGACTATGAGTTGTATGTGATATATGATACATTCTTATTAAGTGACATAACTCTGACCACAGATACAGTGGGCTACATAGAAGTGATTTCTCTCTCTCTTAACTCTTTAGCTTTATATTAGTATAGAAGTTTCTGGTTAGCCACATGGTTTATTTTAACCAATTTTGGACAACAAATGTATAATAATAAACTGCCACTATATATAAATAATCTTAACTAGAACAGTAGTGGCTGAGTATTTTGTTATCTTTGTCTACCGCGCGATAAAAAAAAACATACACTAAGCCCTCAGTCCCGTGAATTATGAATCTGTATATAATTAAAGGTCTCTTGTCTGGCATCACTTAATTATGTGTGCAGCTCGCGCATACTAAATGCGGGGTCGGTGCGGGGTTGTGCCGCTGAATAATTATTACACTTTGTCTCGCTTTGTGTACTTTGATAATAACGTGACGGGACTATCATATTCGTTTTGGTCTATGTTAGAGTCTGCCTGTGCTAGAGTATTTTTGGTTTTACGGTTTAATTTACAGTGTAGTTTAGATGTGCGCTAGTTACGAGCTGATGGAGAGTCGATCGCGCTCGCCCGCTTGTGATATGTACTGTGAATCTGTTTTGATTATACAGTTATATTATTCGTCTTTAATAGCCGTTAAATAAAACCTTCTGGTTAAAATAACACCTATTCCACATCGGATGGGATTAAAGAAAAAAGTTTTTTTTTTTACAGAACACGTGAAAATATTAACAGGAATACATTAAGTATTGTAATATATACATAATGTTACATAATACAATAATGAACATATATATGTGTATAAGGTTCTAAATATTTCTGGGACTAATATAGAAAGTTAAGTCATTAAAGTTCCCTCGTCCTTGGGTCGTGTTACTGTTACACTGTAAATTGATCGTTTCTATCGCATTTACCTTTGTATGGGGACTAATTAATAAAGTTTTTTTTAAATAATAATATTAGAAACCTATTTTTATGTATGAAAAGGTCGATACGAGTATAACTAAATCATTTAACGTTTAAATTGGATGAATTTAACAAATTATATATAGAGCATTACTTCAATAGATTCAATTTAGTTTGATATTTCAAATACCTTAAGAACAATAATTGTTTCAAGAAACTACGCTCGTACCAATCCTTGTACGGGAATATTATACTATTAGGAAAGAACAAAAAAATACAAAGTCTACTATCCAAGAATTTTTGTCTGTCTGTCTCTTTATTTGTCCTCAAATCTCGTGAACTACTTTACTGACGCAGTTTCCACTGTAAAACTTCAAAGTTACATAATCTCTTGAATAATTTAACAAGAACAGAACATTTGCTCTTCTATTTTAACTTCTACATCTAGGATAGATAAAATAGAAATGTTTATTTTTATCTGTATATATACGTACCTATCTTTAAAAATTGCGACTAATGAGTTACCAGCTTCATGTATTCTAGAAATGTTTGCTGAAATACTTACAAAATAAAGCCGTTTTGACGCAACAGTGGCACAGTGTTTGACTGCAAATGCGACGGTCGTGGGTTTGATTCCTGCTCGGGGAATGAATTATCATTGCCTCGCTCTGGGAAGAATACAAAGGACGGAGAATATTATATAAAAATAGGACGTAAAGTGGAAATAAACTGGCCTAACACAGTTTCTTCTGTCTACGCTGCAGTACACGAAAAGAAGTGTTAATGTAATTTTTTTTTATTATTGTTAAATGTATACCAACTAATACAATTATTAATTATATAGCGTATGATATATTTTCTTTCCGTACTTACATCGTTAAACACTGTGAAATAAAATATGTGGTATAAGAACACCATCGATCTTGAATATCATCCCCATATATACTTTAGGATGGTTAAATAACGTGTCGTCACGGCCTTCTGTGGCAAAAATGATTAATCGTAGTTGCGTAAAAGAAAACTGTTTATGAAAAAAAATAACAACTTTCACATAGATTTTTTTTCCGCCTATTTTAGCATTTAGTTTATTATCCATAGTAGGTATATAATTTTTCACGTATTTTTGTAATTACTATATTAATAAATACATACTTTTTTCTTAATATTAAAGAATTTGTTTGGCTGAATGGACTAATCTCAGAAACTTCTGGATCGTATTGAAAAAAAAAGCTTTTTGTGTTGTAGACCCCATTTATCGAAGAATGCTAAGTTATAATTCATGTTAAACGTAACCACCATTGTATCTGCGGTCGGAGCTACCTCGGCGCCTTAAAATGGCTCCTGTGTCACGCAGCTTTTAGTTGTTTCCATTCAGCTTTTAAGCAACTGTTAATTAATATTAATGAGCGAAAGCGTATTCGTCCGCCACTTTGTAAAAGTGCATCGTTTATGTTATTCTTACTAACTAACTAACCCAGAGAAACACTCTACTATATACACTGCTCTACAAAACTACTATCGACATACTATAGGCATATACAAATATAATAAAATTAACTTGAATTCAATGCGTACATACGGATTTTAAACGTAGATTAACGGGATATATATCATATAAATCTAAAATAATCTATTGAAATAAAATTTAAAAAAATAACATAAGTAAAGCTGTCTGGACATAAATCCATTTCATCAAGCCTTTATATTCGGGATGACGCGAGTAATCAACGCGAGTGGGTTATCTCGGAGCCAGCGATAGATAGGAAATGCGATCATTTGACTAAGTGCTTTAGATTTTATTTTGGAAAGTGAATGCCGATAGAAATCCTTTGGTGATATATTTTTTGTCTTGTAATGATTAGTATTTTTCTTTAAAGAAAATTAAGTAAATAGCGAATACGATAAGATACAGAATGAATGCGGTGCGATATTAGATTTTAAACAGTAGTTTTTTTTTTACATCCTCAGGATATAATTATGGTTGTAATTTACTAAAATTACGTAGCTCACTTATGGGGGCGTCAGTAGGGTTCGCCAAAATTAGTTCAAATGACGAATAATGGATGGATAATTTCTTATATGTAAATTATTGTTATATGTAAATGTTTGTTGTTATACGTAAATTATTAAATAAGGATTATCCTTGGACAAACTACTTAAAATTGGGATATTTTTGACCCGTATGTATAATCTTTATCAAATTGTGGAATAGTAACGAGAAGATCATTGTGTAATATTGTAACTTGAATGGCTTAACATAATTTTAATTTTAGCCTAATATTGAAAATATTCTATATACTGTAAGAGCAGGCTACCAAATCAAACACAGACTCCAGTTTTATAATGATTTATTTTAATTTCCTATTTCATAATAATGGCGCCATGTATTCTTGCTGTCACTTTTGTATACAATTCCGTAGACATATAATTACAACACTTCAGTGACTAGACTTTCCGCGTCTGATGCCTTTCCAAATATGGATCCCGAGTGCTGTGTCTTTTGCGGCTATATTCATATTTAACCGGAAAAGACGTAGCGCCCTCTTTATTCATAAATGGGAAACATTAAAGTCAATCACAATACTGAATTCATCAACGCCATCTATATATGCCATTTAACTTAAATAACATTCAATATATTATAAATATGAGTAAATTATGCTAACAATATATATATATATATATATATATATATATATATATATATATATATATATATATATATATATATATATATATATATATATATATATATATATATCACGCACTTCGTCTATGTTGGCTCACGGAACCTATTTGTACCTACCTATTTGTGAATATTCATGGTATTTTGAATATTAATGCTGCTTTGATGTCGCTTCAGCTTACATTGACTCATTTAAATCGTATTTGCCCATAGTAAAATGATTTGAATAAAGAATATGTCGAGTAACAGATATAGATATATATTATATATCTTAAATAGAGAACATTAGCAGTAAACATATTGTTTCTAATAAAAGTAAACATATTATTACATTGGCAATAGGCAAGTAAAAAAATTACACAATTTCCATTTGGATCGGTAAACGGAATCTTTCTTGGACAGAAATTAATAAAATTAATGTACAACATTGTACATCCACTTTATATAAATTGTTTAGAATCGTCTCAAAACTTTATGAAAACCGCGTAATAAGAGCGTTGCGAAACATTTCTCATATAGATGTGACTGAAGTGATGTCTTAAGGTGCCTAAATCATCCTAAAAAGAAGTGCATTCCAATACAAAAACCGCTAACATGTACATGTTGACGGGAAATACTTAACGTTTGATTTATTTATTAAGGCCACACGTGCCTCGGCCCAAGGGACTGCCGACTGTGGAGGGTCGAGGCGGGGTTACTTCGATGTTTTGCAATCAATACGACATTTTGTAAGTAAACAAAACAATTTTATGTTATACTATCCGGTGTCGACAACTTCGTAAGCGTGGACACAGCTATGATATCAAGATCTTAGATTTTTTATGTGATACCAGTAAATGCTTGTCACGTTAAACTATTTTTCATTGGGTGTCAAATTTCAAAATCAATAATGCCTTACGTCTTTCCCAGCCCTAATAGCATTGCTATAAATATTTTTTATTTAAAGCCGCCCAGTCCCGAACATGTGCGTGTTCACAAACATTCAGTATTTACTGTGTTATTACATTAATAGACTCTTTATTTGCAGTACAATTATGCCTACCCTGCTTTACCTATGCGGGATATAGCGGGAAAGTAAAGTTATTTTGATTTAAAATTATCTAGCGCTTTTCAACTGTGTAAGCGATAGCAAGCCTACGCTTGAAACCCAAGCAATGGAGTTGTATATTTAAAATATTTTAGTTTTTTCTGTTTTTTTCAAATTTTACTTGTGAAGTGTATAATTGACGTATATATACATATATACGCTATACCAAAATAGCGAAACTTTTGGAGATACAATCCACCTTATCTCCCCTCCGGCAATAGATACTGACTGGACACGTTGCAGATTCACGTAGCAATCATATTTATAACATCAAACATTTAAACAGTAATACGCGTAGCGCTCGTCGGGATACACAAGTACTATTCCCTGGCAAATATTAATTCTGTATACATTATTTATACATTCGGCTCGTCGTCTGAATTGGCGCTTCTATAATAAACCAGTGTTGTGCGTCAATTAACAATTTCTTCTTAAATTAAATATGTTAATATATTGTAAATCATGAATACTTTTTACATTTTATATTGAACCTACTGCTTGTGAAGTAAAAAAAATATGAGTATCTTATTTGTTCCAAATAAAACTGTTCTTTTAAGATTTTGGTACCTGAATGTAAATGGTTTCATTCGGTGCTATTCTCTGTTAAGAAGACTCACCCGGCGTTGAGTTCCGCTACAACGCGCAATATCTCAATAATTAGGCACAAAATATGATTGGAGTATCCGGGAAAAAGCATCTAAAAAGTTATAAATATTATATTAAAAATGGAAACAATATAAAGTTTAATGTTTAATATGATAAAACTTCAGTTAAAATGTTGTTTCCACCAGATTCTGATAGTGCGCATAAACTCCCTATCGAACGATCCAATTAAAGGCACCAAATACGCTGTCGGTGCTCGATAGTGCGTCCGTGCTGTAACCACGGCACATTTCGTTAAACTTAATGAAAATGTACAGGCTTTAATAGTTATCTCCATTACTATGTTAATATTAATAGTCCAGTTCAAATTAGATTTAAGTATCTGTTTATTTTGGTAATATATACACGTTTGTACCACAAACCTTTTGTTTTGGCTGTTAATTCGTCCTTTTTATCGCGCTGGCTATACAATAAATTGATATAGGTACATCGACTTCCGGTGTGATTGATATGTAACTAATAATCGACTTTGGGTATGATTGATATTGATATTTATTGGTTATAAAATATAAGTAATATATTGTACTAGAAGTGGAAGAAGGCAGCAGGAAGCAAGTTTCTTCGACATTGTTTGAAAGTGCAACATCTTCATAATGATGCCATGGACGCATTGCAAAGTCATTTATATTGGATATATATGACTTCGCTGTGTGTCTATGGTGCAGTCTTCGGTCTGTCGCCTGTCATCGGTCATCGGTCATCTGAAGTATATCTTGCCTGTTGTACTCCATTGTTTTTTTTTATTTATTTATTTTTGTAACCAAATCAAGAGAATAACGTATTCGTATTGCTTCTGATTTTTGTCTAATTATAAGTGGTGTATGTGATTACGATTGTTAAATATTAATACTGTTATAATGTAATTTAAATTTTGATTTACTAATACGTTCGACCGGCGACCATTCCGTACAAATTTTAGAGATACAGCGATAAACTGTACACAAAACAGTCGTGGATTCGAATACCTCTAGGGGGAATTAATTATTTAATTTCTTCACTTCTTCGTCACAACACAGTATCTGGAAAATTTCCGGGAAACTGGGGACTTGAGTAAATTAACACTAGGGAAATTTATCTATCTGTTTTGATATATGCGGCAAAAAGTGTGAATCTGTATACAGTCTCATGAAATCGATTCTTATTGCTCAATTCGAAAGTAATAATCGGAACAATTAATATCTGTGTAAAGTTAACTCATATTTTTGAGCACAAAGTAATCAAATTATTTACTTAATTTCACATTTGAATACAGCACTCAAATTGGTAGCTCTTGTGGACCGTATTCATGGCGCGATCCAATTAAGCGGACTGAGCACAGCCCGCACGCTATTTGCCGTTCCTTTATAAACCGATATGTAAATTAATCGGAAATCAACGGTTTTCCAGATACTCTCGAATTGAAGATATATATTTACATATATTTCTGTGTTAAAATGTCTGAGCCTACGGGCAACTGCTTTGAACATTGTATTTTATGGTCATATGAGATGATTTTACCAATATACTAGCTATTCCTTTTCACCTTATTACTATTAATATACTATTGTATAATTATTTACATAAATGTATGTATGTATGTATATACATGTATATAATGCGAATGAATACTATGCTATGCTATTTATGTGTAAGGATAGTCACGTTCGGATCCAATTAACATGATTGGGGCCGGGACTGTAGTCCTCTATTTCGTCCTTTATGACGCGCCGTATAAATTAATCCGCATTACCTCTCTATATGATTGATAGTAACTATACATGTATTGCACCTTAATGCTTTCATTGTAATTGATCAGAAAATATATCGATTTTTTGTATAAAGTACAAGACGCAAGCAAAAACTTCTTTAACCACGTTGGAAAGTGCTAATTCATCATAGATGCAATGGATGCATTGCAATGCATGTCATGGATACCCTACATTCACTACTTCGGTATGTATGTATATCACAGTCGTCGATACTCACCATACCAAGGTGTATTTTGATATACGAGTATGTATGCAAGTAATACAGTAGTAGACTTTAAATGGTCATTATTTTTTGTAGGTTAGGATCTTCTGTTGAATTTTAGCTTTTGGTTAAGTTTATTATTTCATTTCTCTTAACAAAAGCAATAAAACAATTTTAATCAAAAGTTTTCTACAAAAGTTCATTCAGACTTCGCTCCTTGTCATTCATTATATTTACTCGACAATGCTTATTATAAACAGGAAACTGACATTCTCCTTTTGTATTTCAAGGTATTAATATACAATGATAAGATACAAGGTAACGAATTTTCATTAACTAATTACAAATTCTGTCTAGTCACGAGTAGAACCCAATAAATCCTTAAAGCTCGACTTTTGTAAGCTTCTCAACTTTGTGCTTTGAAACTTTGGTCTTCTTCCATTTAATAGAAAGTTTGTTTTTGTAAAAATTTCTTATCAATTTGAATTAACTATTGATTAGTTAGTGCTTTTGAAGCCCCGACACACGTCCGATCATTATTACTTTGTATATGGCTAACGGAAATGTGATAGTCAAATAACGAATGAATTAGTCCATTTCTCCTCGCTGGTAACACTCGCTCACTTGCGATTCTTTAAAATTGGGTGAAAAGTGGCGAACGAGACGTGTTAAATATACATACATTTTTTAAATAAATATACATATCTCTATAATTCATACAAACATACATCCTAGCCGGGTTAAGTACTTTTTTTTATTTTTATTTTATATGTCTAAGTCTTTTCTCACGAATTTCATCTAGTACCTATTTAATGTTCAACGTTATTTCACCCAAATATATACTTGTCATTGTAATGGCTAACATTTTGTAATTAATAGTTAAGGAATATTTTTATTTATTTATATATTATTTTTTTTTTTAATTCTATGATTATGATCTGAATTATTTGTTATATAAGAATGTACTTTTTTATTTTACAATGTCAATAAATACACATTTTATGGCAGGAAAACTCATAATTAACCATTAAAGATATTACCCAGACCATACCAGACCATAATTAACGATTATTCAGTGGACAACAACAATGGTACCAACCATTGGAAGATGTTTTAATATATGGAGAAAATATTTAGACGCTTTGAGCTTTACCACCTAACATGTAATATGAAATAAGTGGAAATGGAAGAACAGATACTTTGTATATATCAAAATATTTGTAACATTGCTGACATATTATATATAAAACATCATCTAATGTCATACCTTGGTAATATAATCATACGAGTAATATTCGGGAAATTGTATTGAAAGGCTTTTAGCGTCAATTATTCCTAAAATTTGTAAGCTGTCATGTGGTATATAATAACATTTGTAGTTAATTGGCATCTTCTCCTCAAGTGAAACGTAATGTGAACTTTCATGTATAACATTAATATTTTTTGTTTCAGATATTTTTTCCTGGAAGACATTGGTAAGTCTATTTTTAGTTAACTTTATTTAAGGGCTTTACTTTGACCCATGCTAAGTACCGGTGATAACTATGAGCAAAGGTATAATGGGTTACATAAGAACGATTTACATAGCATACAAGCATTTTAAATGGGTTTTATTGTATTAATTTAATTTAGAAACAATATTAGGATATTTTAAATGAAACTAAACTGTCTATTTGTGGCTAATACTAAATACTGAAATACTTTCGGAACCATCAATTTAAAGAATTTCATATTTGTAAAAATCTCGATAAGAGCTTATTATTAGTGTAATTAAATAAATAAAATATGAATACGCCTAAACATTTGAATAAAATTAAAATAACAAAAATTGTATAATACAAATGCTTTTACATGCTTTTAAAGCGTAGACACCTAACAAAGTGTGAGCTAAAGTCGATTTTTCAAGGGGCAAAGGGGGAGACCTTGTAACCGGATTTTCGCGTCTTAGAGATCAATGGATGGAAAGCCTACAGACGAGATGCTTCCATTTTGTAATAAGATTTACTTTTAACATGGTTTTGTTATAAGAAACTGTAAAATATTTTATTATTTTATATATTGTATAAAATTGTGTTTTAATTGAAATAAAGTAACTGATAGGTGATGATTAGGTTAGGTTTCGTTCTGGTAGTGAGCAATTTATTATTACGTAGCTTTAAAGCTCTGTAAATTTCCTTAAAGAGATATCGTTTAGGAGAATGCATATTTTATAAGATGTGAAAAAGAATTAAAATAAAGCGTGGGTCAGCGTACTAATGTAAGCATCTAGATCTCGTATTCGGTTGGAAAGTAGGGGACGTAATGTCATGACACCAGGTGATACTTTGTAAGTTAAAAATAATTTAGATTAAGAGGGTACAAGATCCTAGAGTTCAAAGGTCGACGACCTCAACCCTACCCAACAAGGCAATGCAATATTAAACTACCCACCCTACAAACACCTTAATAATTTACGTACAAAGAATAAATTATGCTTAATTTTCCGCGAAAAAATTTTATATACCCATTTGTAATGTGGATTCCTGTTCACTAAGAGCGGGCGTACGCTTATTCAATGTTAATATTTTTTAGTAGGTTTAAATATTTTTATTGAACGTGTTAACGTGTGTCACATTAAAGTGGTTTAAATTTTCATAGTTTATTCCAGCTACAGGTTATTTTTGTTAAAATAAATGAAGAGGTTTGACATCTTTATTTTTCTTTATTTCAATATGCTATATTGATTAATATCACAAACATTTCTTAGCGTTATATAAAATAACAGTATAATCCTTATTAATTGTCTTCGAATAGCGGAAATTTGCGAAAGCTTTCCTACAGAGAGGCTAGCAATCAAAATAATAATCAATTTGTTACAAGCTTATAAGAATTTCGACGTCTCTCGATAAGAGCGTGTGGCTTAATTGGTTAGAGGCTTTGACGGCATTCGTATCGAAAATCTAAAAATGTACTTGCTTTTATAAGAAAAATAATAAATATTATGTAATACAAGTTTTTTATATAAAGCTACATGCAAAAATATAACTTCCATCCAGTTTAGTTAAATTTTAGCAGTAATTGAAGTTTCACGCGTCAGCGCAAACTGTTGGGTATGGGCCGATTCATTCATTTGAATATATTTCAAAGCGCTTAAATAGAAATACAGTCGCCAATGGATTTTAGATTCGGAATTCTGGTTTGCTTTTATATGTCATTCTTTTTACTGTTTCCACTTTTGTTTGCAGGTCAAATGTTAGAGAGATTTGTCGAATGTTTTAGTTTGTTTTCATAGCAATTATTTCGTTATTTATAAATTTTAAGAGAAGTTGTTTTTTATAATTGTATTGGTAGTAGATCTTTTGCAATATTAATTCTACTGTGGGACTTCTTGTCCCTAGAATATAACTTTTTATTTATTTAGACACGTGTCGATTTTCCAATGTTAATATATAAGTACCACTGTCTTCAATAATCTCTAGTCTAAATATTGCAATAATGCAAAATGCAATGAAATGAAAATCTACAGTAATATTAATACAGAGAGTTCATGTCTCGCAAATAAAACCAAAAAGCAGACGGCGTGCGTCCACTACACATGCATATTATATCGCTCGCCACCAGCCAAATTGCCTGGGCAGGGCGTGGAATGGCTTTTTGTCAGCGGCCATATTGGAAAAATAGTTAAGTAAAAAAAGCTGTTCCCTATATTGCAGATAGCAGCGTGCAGAGGGAACCGTCTGTCTCCGACTTTCTGTCCAATTACCGAGATATTGCGTATTGAGTGGCGGTACTCAATGCCGTGCTTTGTTTTGTTACCAGAGTGAGGAAATGAAATAGGTCCTTTTTCCCTGTTTAGATTCAGACGCTGCGCCACTACGCCACGATGACTTCGGCCACGAATTTTCATATATGCAAATATTACATTTTTATACAAAGATTGTTATAATATATAATAGCTCTAGAACGTTTAAAAATTACATTCACAGACCAGATTATTTTATAAAAACCCATTTGTTAAGCATCTAAGACAATTTATTGGTAGTGTTAAAGCTCGACTTTGAGCACTTCTCGTGCAAATATTATTCTTTTTATAATTTAGTACATTGTTACAAATATACAATATATTTAAATTTGTTTTTACAGATTTTACCACGTACATTATGTCTAATCAGTTAATTATTTTTAAACTGCTATAGATTTATTCAGATATGGTTATATATATGAAATTTATATAAAATTTAGATTAATTTTAATAACTTTCAGCTACCTAACACCTACCTACTAACACGTACCTACAAATTTTGTATAATCTCATGTTAAAATTGCAATAAGACAGACAGACAAGATTTAGAATCGTTGTTAACTGATATAGTGCATTTAAATTTAAAAGCAATGTAAGTAGTGTAGTCTAGACTATAATTTATCCAGTCTCACGACTTTTTCTCAAGGTTAGAAAAGAATAGAAAATTAGATAGTGAAAATAATTAAAATATATTACCATTTCCTTGAGCGGGGATTGAACCCGCAACCATCACTTGCAAACATACTCTGTCCAACTGTGCAATGACGGCCTCTGTAAATAATTAAATGGATATAAGTTATTACATAACAAATGTAATTTACTTACTATGTATGAGTAACAAAGCCTGGCACCGACCCTACCTCCATTCTAACAAAACAACATGTTTTCTCAGACAGTTGATTTAAAACATTTTAGCAGACGACTTGGCCTCGGACGAAGGTTAAAAGCTATTTGGAGGACAGCATCAAATCAATTTTCACCTTCATATGGAGTAATTTTCTATATGATATAATTTTTGGGGCCTTATTGGGTTGTTGCTTCGGTAGTACATTTTAGGTTTTATATGAAATTCAGTGTTGTAATCGTTTATTTTGTTTTATCTAGTTTTAGAAAGTCCAATATTAAGACATGCTACTCTCTACTGTCTGCCTGAATTCGATACTTAATGAGTTACGGAGCTTAACAACGCACTATGTCTTAACACAGCAAGGAAATAAAAAAAATTCTGATTGGAACTCGAACCAACATCAATCGAGTTCACAGTCAAATGCGACTGCGACCACTGCGTCACTATGGCCTGTCTTTTGTTTTATAAAAATCGAAAATTATTTATTTGACAGAGAATTAGTATTAGTCTTAATCCGTGCCTCTTGGATACCATAGAAGAACTTGGACTTAGTGATACAATTTTGCGCAATGCACTTAAGAAATAATAACACTGCTTTAACAAAATTTCAATTACAAAGTAATTGTCTCATCGAGATTCATAATTGAATGAAAATTCTAATGTGTCGCGAAATCTGTATCTATTTTTCTGCGGAACCCATCTCTTGTTTGTCTTTCCAAGATAACGGCAACAAGAACTTTCGAAATAATCCTCACCCGCGGAGGCAAAACTCGTTAAAATTAATTCGGAATCTCTGGAGATTTACAATCCTTTCTTAATCTGATTGAGCTACCAACGTGGCCTTTAGTAATGTTAGAAGCCGTAATTACCCTATTGGTTGGTAAGCTGGTAACATATATATGTATATATATATGTATGTATATATAAACTCTTCGATTACCAAGTGATTGACTGTCAAGTCAAGCCACAGCAGTAACAATTGCTTGCCAGCTTTGTATCATAGGGGAGCACTAAGAGAGGAATTGTTAAAACTCCTACGAGAACGGAATTAAACGTGATCGTCAAATTTTTAAATATATTGGTTTTCCGGTTTGATGAGGTATAGCGAAGCGTTAAGGTTTTTCACCTAACGCGCATTGTCTGTACAATATCACGTAATGTCTTAAGACTAAAACTTCCCTTGAAAAAGTCGGCTCTAAGACGGAAGTTGGGTTGTGTCTTAACTATAATCAGGAGGAGGATCTGCAGCACAGGAGTGGTCTTCGTGAAGAGCCTTTGAGGGAGGCCTATGTCCAGCGGTGGGTGAAAAGGCAAAGGTGAAGGTCAGATAATAATATTTCCTTTTATGTTTCCAGTTCAGTTTTATATAGACAAAAAATATGATATATGAAAAATCCTTTCATTGAAATATCCGTTCCTTACAACTCCATTCGGGTTACTTCTTGCCCCAGTTAAGCTCCTTTGTGAATTACGCTTCAGCGACACTATTGTTCATTTTATTTCGAGCAAATGCAAAATGCTCAATGGAGATTCTTTATTACTTTTCAAATTTAATTTTGTCTGCTTAGAGTCTTTGTTTTCTAAAATTCAGTGTTTGTATTAATAATGTTAGAGGAGGTGTTTTTCTGTAGAGGGCTTACAATATATTGCTTTTAATTATTTATTATAGTTGTCTTGTAATATGGACCCTTTGTCTTGTGGCAGCGTTGAGCTTCTCCACTCAATATCCGCTCTACGAATGTCTCTAATTTTGGCATATAGGACGGAGTGTGTCAAACTGAGTTGTATCTGTTGACCCTGCTATATATGGATATAAATTTTGAAGCTGTCTTGTCTGTCTGTCTTTTGAAGTTGTCTTAATCAGCCTCGTATGTGAGTAGTTTATGATACTTATTAAGTTATGTTATATAATTATGTGATATACTAATCGGTTTGATAATAACTATAGTTCTTTTTACTGTATTTATCTTTTAAGTGGCAGCAAGTCCGAAAAAATTAAGAACGTTATACACATGACAATGTTATATTTAAATAAACATTTCGAAATCCATACCAGAGTACAGTGAAATACTTGTCAAATACATTGAATTCTTATTAATACCCTAGTGTGCACTCAATATCAGACATAACATGTACTAGTTGATGTTATTGCTATGAAAGTAGGCCATCCTTCCTTTCCCGTCTCCTTCCCAGTTGTGTACAATCCTTTGTGCATTCACGTTAGCATTTATTGTTTGCACGCCTACTTGACATCTCCTTTCATATTAAAATTGTACCAGTTGACGGTGACGGTTATTTATTAGAACAAGTGAATGAGCAGTAAATATAAATAGTAGAGATGGTAGATATGTAACCGATGTAGAGAGTACTCTACTCTTTGTAGGATATCAAAACTAGCGTCAGCAGAAGCCGCCATAAAGCTATAAACAGAATGGCATCGCAAAAGCGAAGATGTTACAGTGATAATGAAGTAAAATGTGCTCATTAGGTTTAGTAACATTTAAGAGAATGAGTGATGATACAAAATAATAAAAAAAATATTTATGTTAAAAAAAAATGTCTTGTAATTTTTATTATTATTTTCTATCTATATACATATTTTATTTTTACTTATAATATTTGATATAAATTCAACTTGAAGAACTTGTAAAGAAGCATTGATATGCAAATTTTGTACCTCCCTCTTTTAAATACAATCATTGTCAAGTACCATCATACATGTGTACTATAAATATTTATTAATACCAGCCGTTTTAACAGCTTAATAATAAAAGAAAATTCTCATAATAATATAGGAAACTTGTATAAAGCAATTGTTCTTGACAGCTTTTTCCAAGCATTCCTGACTTTAAGATTGTCTTTATGAAACTATGTACGAGTAGAACTTTGCACTTCCACCTCTACTGGGGGTCTTTTACGTGAAGCTATTGTATCTACTTGTACTATTCGCGTGTTTTCTCAGAACTTGGCTCAGAGTAAAGCTTCTGCTTAGTGAAGTGTCTGAGGCAAATGCCTTAAATGGTATGTAATTTACGGCTGGTTCTTTTTTGTGGACTCATCGAATAGTTGTTTTAGAGGTATTTTTTTTGCTTTTCTTAATATTATAGCATAGTCGATGATAGCATAATATTGTAATTTCATAAGGTTTTAATTTCTAAAACAGCGGATATACTTAAAATGTTACCTGCGCTACTGGAGCGATAGTCCCAGGACTATTCCTAGTCTATATAGCCCTAGTCTTCAACCTCCAGTACTAGTCTTTATAGCTTTACTCGATTATTAGAGATAAATTTTGGTGGTTTCTGAGATTAGAGCGTTAACCCAACCAAATTCAGCTTTATATTATAACTATTACTAATACCTAAGTAAAACTTTCAAAGGAAATAAATAAAACTCTTCAATTCCAAACCCCTAGCTCCACGCTTTATGTAACGCCTGCAGAATTGCGCAACAACCTGAGAAATGATACAGCCTTGACGTCAGCACGTATAAATAGCGCGGACTTTGTTCCCATCTCCCGGCATTCAAGTTCCACTTACGGTATGTTCTTGCCAATTTAGTTTGTTTTTTTTTTCTCTTGTTTTCTGATGGATAAGTATAAGTTTTATTGGATAAAGCTGTAATACTTGGGTATTTGGGTTTTATGTATTCTTTCCCTTCTCTATTATTTTATATGATAGATATATTGAACTTAGTTTGATCAGATCTTAAGATTTATCTGAACACTATCTCTCCATGACTGTCGTGTAAAATTCATATCATACATCTACCAATTACTTAAAACAACCATATGTACCTTTATAAGAAAGTACTTGTTACAGCAAGTGAAAATAACTAAATATATCCGTCCTCCAATAAAAATCTGCATTAGAATTACAGTCTTACAACAATCTTGTGATCACTGTGGAAGACATCCAATAAAACGTGAAGGGCACTCACGTTCCCCACTACGTGCTCCCTTTGTCCTCAGCCTTGCTCACTCCTCCTTCACTTGCTCCTTATCAGGCGAGCTTTGATGTTTGGATCCATTAGACAATTTTCCTTTGAATTTGCTGTATATAGTGCATCGACCATGGTCTATAAATTATTATTAACGTCTTTATTAATGTGTATCCCACTCGAAGCAGCCTAGAGAGTGACAATGTATGGTCAAAATCCGTTCACCGCTTTTCGGATGAACTCAAGACCATGAGATGAGACCATCAGATGAGATTCACCATCGTATTTACGGTCAGATGCTTGAACTTGAATGACTTGAAATTGCTAAGGATCTATTATCGATATTATGAATAAAATATGTACCATACTTTACGTCATGACGCTAGTTAGAACTTGAGGATGTAGAATCGAATTATCTCAGGAGTTGGAGGCTTCGGTAGTTTAGTTCAAATTAACACATACAAAGTATATTGAGATTAGATATTTTAAAAAATCAATCAATAAGTAGTGTATACTCATGTATAATAATTGAATAATATTCATTTCTTGGGGATAATTGAAACGGCTAGTGGAAAGGCTGAAATTTCTAAAGGCTATAAAAATATACAACGAAGAATATAATATGAATAAGCTGTATAGTACTATAACAAAAGCCGCATAATTACCAGCTCTCTACAAGGTTTCCTGAAAAACTTTTTAAAAAAAATAACAAGGAACCAGAAATATAAAATTCGAAGCGATAGCGGTGCTTCGAGTGCATTATACACTTACGGCTACGTTCAAAATTTTTACCATATTTTTCTAGTAATACGCTGAAATGGACTTTAGTAATAGTAAAATAAAGGCTAAGTTTGCATGTTTATTCTTTTCCACGGTAAAAATCACCCCGGGATGCACTAGTAGAGTGCTCTCCGGTCGATAGACTCCAGCCCCATCCTCTTAGCAGTTCTCAGGACTGCAAGTACTTCACTAATTAATAGTTTAATCATTAAAACTGTTGATTAACCGCCTGTATATTTGTAGTGGAAGAAATAAGATGACCTGCTTTGTATAATGTAGAGAAAATTTGGGATAATTTAAGTAATCATTTGTAATTATTTAAGAGATCAAGTGCTTTTCATCATCTCGCATATCTCACATTTTGTGGCAGACACGATAAGCCCATGGATATATGTATATCAGTCACTCTGTTACCCATAGAATCCAGCGTTGAATTTCGTAGCTCCATAAACCGACTGAAACGGTATCGTTTTAAGTATAATCATTTATTATATTAATATAACTTTAATCATCGAGTCGAGTCATGATGTTGACGATTTTTTTAGCTCCATGCTTACCCACACCATCCCCATCACTATCCCAAATACAATAGGGTACGCAGAGAGAACCAAAGGCCAAGACACTACGTTCTCCACTTTCCACCTGACTTCTTAACTTTAATATATTTTACTTAAGCTACCCCTACTTCCCTAATAAGGTTACAAGTGCAGTGTGCTAATGCGTTGTACTCGTATTGTGCTGAGTGCATGCGGGCGTCTTGACAGACTACAAAGGATTGAAACATGCGTTATGGAGATTAATTACAAGATTATCACGTCACTTAACTTTACTATTAATATACGTGTTTATAGAAATTTCAATGTTTATTTTGAACACGTCGCTCTTGAAGATATGTTACAAATTTTTCCAGACACTTGCCAGGGTATTTCAGGGATTTCGACAGTGTGAGGTTGTGTCGAACACGACATCCTGACTTGTCCTTGGTTGTCATATAAGTGGGAAAGACTTAAAGATCAAGACAAGAAAGAAGAGAAAATATATATTATATATTATATTTAGACAATTTATAAATTGGCTTGTCATTTTCAGTTTCAGTATTAAATAAGCGATACCAACTTGAACATCTATCACAACATTTAAAAATTCTAATGATATATCGCTCTCATTATCTAAATGAAGTACTTTTTCGGTACCTTATATAGCTTAATATTTTATTTAGTACATGTATAGTAAATAAGCGATTGCCCACTCCTACTAAACCTAACACCATGTTTAATTACCACCGTCACTTACAATTTCTATACGTACTAAATAACAGACATGACGGCAACATTCAGTGCATTTCAGTCAATATACTAGCATAGGTACCAGTATCCAGTAAGTCGATCGCCCTGCTGACCTTGTTACGCGGTCGTTGCACCGCCTCTGCTCTCATTTACACCGGCCGGCTTAGTTCTTCGTTTTAATAAGGTAAACGATTTCTGGCATTATATGGTTTTTATGTTGATTAAATAGCACGAGCTACGCTATAGAGTGTAGAGTGAACATTCACGCTATTCCTCTTTCATGCCTTTTATTTACATATAAGATGTAATCAAATATATTGTTACTTCGAAGATATCAAAATCGGAGGTAAAAGGTTGTAATAGCAAATGGCGTCGTTCATTTTCTTCATTGAGTGGGCTATTGAGTTTATTTATCTTTATATTGTGGAATTTGAATAATGGTCAAATATTATTATTATAGTTCATTTTCATTTTTAAATTTGCATACTATTGCTATATTCATTTCCTTCGCTCTGGTAATAAGACCAAGCGCGGTGTTGAGTTTCGCCACTATATGCCTTAGAAGTTGGGTGGAGAGTGCGACGGAGGGCTACCCATCAACATGCAAGATACAGCGTGAAGCTGTTTATTTATATTACTTAAATATACAAATTCATTGCAAAAGATGTAGTTAACACGACGTCTAAACAAACAATTTCATATAATTGTATCAAATTAAACTAACACAAGCTTTTAAAGGCATACTTTGGAGGTAAAATACTCACTTGCTCTTATGTGGTAGAACGGGCGTTGGCCCATTCGACACCCCGCCATTACAGCGTTGGCAACGTTACAGCGTGCAGCGATTATGCCACTCCTCCTTACATTTAGTTGCGACGTTTCAAATCCTTCCTGAAAGCCTTTTCAGATGTTTGTTTGTGTTGTTTTTATGTAGTATTATTGTAGAGTTTTATTTAGTAATTAAATGCTTTTCATATTAAATTATATTATATTATGTAAAGAACTATTGAAAAGTTAACCTTATGGAAAATTTTCGAACAGTTATTGAAACGTAGTAGCTGATATAAGTGAGCACGGAGTTTAATCTCATTCGATTTTTCGCGTTAGTTTTATATAGTTTGAATGAATTAACAACAATTAATTAACATTGGAAAATTATGGATAAGATTATTTATGGTGTTGGAGAAATGTTGTGATATTGTAAATTAAACCTTATAGTGTAAGAGATTACGTTACTTTACGCCCAATTCTAGACATTGCGGTTTGAGTGAAGAAACTCAATAGCGAATTATGTCTACTAAAGCGGGAAGATGAGAAAAACTTACTTCCCTGAGTGGTACTTTGTCCCACAAACAATAAATTTATAATTTAAGTTAAAATATTAAAAATCTCGGTCAAGCTGAATTAAATTTTTGCTGAATTATTACGCGATATAACAAAAATAATCACTTAATTCAGATCAAAAAAACTCGGCGTAATTGGTGTACATGCCTAAAAAAATACCAACCAAATTGACAAATTTTTCCTTTTGAAGTCGGTTAAAATAGACACAATTAAAGGTTTTAATGGTAAATTATAACATAATAACAAACGCCCAGCTACCAGCCACCAGCTACAACAACATGCGACATAGCTTTCGTTAAACACGTTTTATATACTCGTGCATCAATTAACTTGGTTTCAATTGATCCTAGTAGTGTAGCTAGATGCCTAGCGTTCCTCTAACCCCCATACATTTGAATGCGGTCACCGACACAATGCGGCGACGAGGCAACGTTAAATTCTATCACGACAGCGCTTGTGTTCCCGTTTTCAGCATATTATGTAGTATTGTAATGCAATTTATAAAGAACTTTGTATATATATATATATATATATATATATATATATATATATATATATATATATATATATATATATATATATATATATATATATATATATATATATATATATATATATATATATATATATATATATATATATTCGGAATACGAATAAAGAAGTAACTTTTATATCTTTTTTGATAATTGCATAATTAGTCATGCACGTTGACTTAAACTTTGGTTTTCGACGTTTGTAATACAACACGTAATATATTTAATGTCTGTACCATTTTTAGTTTAGAATATTAATTATATTACTATTGATTTATATAAACGGCAGATATTTAGAACTAAAAAGTCATATTTATAATATTATTTCAATTACACTTTTCAATTTACTCTAAATTGTTATGAACGTATAATAGATACTGCTACGTAACAGTAAAAAAGCTCTCACTGGAGAACTTATGGCTGTAGGACGCACACGGCAAAACTTTGAAAGTCCTCGCTTAATAATTTGGTTTATTTTCCTTTCCCTATCCCGAATATTCATTAGTTCCCTACTTTTATATTTACTTTTGTTTGGCTTAGATATTTTACTGTATTTTACATTTTATTACCTAATTTTTAAGTAGATAATAATAATACTTCCTTGGGACCGTTCTGGCGTAGGCAGAGGCGTAGACTCTGATTGTTAAAGCGACGGATCGAAGGGTTAAGATTCGAATATCACCCAAGGGTATGTAATATTTTTTTATTTCCACACTCTGCTAATACGGTAAGACAAAACGCGGCGTTGATTTCCGCCAATAAATGGTCGGAAAGTGAATAATGGAACGTCTTAACATAACCTATTATTAATAGAGTAATCAAAATATATTTTACACAAATAATATTAAAGTACACTTTTTTTTATAGCCACGAGTGTACGTTTCTCCTTATCACAATATGTTTGCTTAATAGCCACTAAAAAGTACATATGAGATGATTTTGTTTGGATTTATATATCATTATTGGAGTTTTTGGTGCTTTTTTGTTAGGATAATCATAAATTCTTCTATATAACCACCATGTGCCGTACCGACTCAAAAAGCAAATAAAGTATACAAATGAATTCGCATTCTACGAACAAGTTTTACCATTTATACCTGCCGTATCGCAAAGTTTTAGACACGATGTTCCCAAACAAGCACACGTTATACCAAATGTTTCAAAACAATCTCTTCACTGTCATATTACGTGCTGGAAATATTTTAAATTTTCATTCGTACAGAAGTCATTTTGTTGTACAGAGTGCAGACTCTTTAGAGATACTCAGCTTTATTGTCTTCAAAATGAACATCTCAATTTGCTACAACTTATTGTAGATTTCGTTTTATTATATTTTAATTTGGATGTGTTGTCACAACAAGGTGTGTTAGAGTAATTCTGCTGAATTTAGAGTTCCGTTGCATTTGGAGTTTTAATGTTACTTATTCTCGTAGGCCTATGGCCTCGTCTCGTAGGCACAGTGGGGCAGTATCTGTACTGTAGACGCGATGGTGTTGGGTTCGGTCCTTACCCTGGAAGCTAATGTTAAATTAAACGTTGTAAGCAACCCCAAATTGCAATGTCAAGAAAATTGTGTGGAAACAGATTTTTTTTAATTGATTTATTTTAAGTTGTTATATTTGATGTTTGATTATAATATTATTAAATAAACACGCATGCACCAATAATTTACCAGTGTTCTAAAATTCTATTTAATTTCAAACATACAATTCCATTTTAAACTATAACAGACAACTTTAAAAATAAATTTTATCAGGCGACATTTCAAATGGCGGTTTATTAAAGTTACACCAGAATGCACTTAGAGAAATTTGTGAAAGCCATAACTTGCAAGAGCTATAATAACCATTGAAGTGACCCTCCGGTACTCTTCTACCCTCTCGTGTAATTGTGGATTGGTTAGTCCTGTTACATGACTTGAGCTTATTATGAAGTTATTTTATGACGTGGTTATTTTTATATACAAATTCATATAACAAATATTCACTATTTAATTTATCATATATGTAATCTTATTTTATGTTTAAGAATTGTATAAAATGAATTCAACAGTTACTTTGAAGATCTACAGCGAAATGCACTTAAACAGAAATTTCAAACGAACATAACATATATAAACTATGACCAATTGGACCGGCTTGTCTGCCACTCTTCTCTAGAATGGCAAGGGCTTTTCGTTTTCATTTGTTTTATATTTTTGTCCTGCTCAAATGAATGCGGTAATTCCCAATTGTGGGGAAAATGTAATAGTCAAGACGCTCTGTTCTTCACTCCTGATAACTCATTGTATGTTGGGTGGCGGACCTCAATGCTGCGACTGACTTTCACTTGGTTCTATATAATTAATATGGAAAAAAACTGCAGTCTCGTGACCAAT
This sequence comes from Dione juno, assembly GCA_037127375.1. NCBI lineage: Eukaryota > Metazoa > Arthropoda > Insecta > Lepidoptera > Nymphalidae > Dione > Dione juno. The sequence goes on along the minus strand of JAXRJS010000064.1, from coordinate 695,516 downwards.
CCCATTGTTTTAGTTTACTCCTTGTAGTGTTGAATTTTTATCACTACTTATAATTTTTTTATAACCTTTATAGAAAAATAAAATGTATATAGTATGTTAAGTATTCTTATATTATATGCCAAAACGAGAATTATACATTATTATCAAATTATGCTCTCGTGACGCAACTTTTCACGCGAAGATTGTGGTCGTTCGATTCCCACTCGGGGGAATGAGTCGTTTTATTTCCACGCTCTGGTAAAAAGACAAAGTGAATCAAACAAAGCAAACACGCAATCTCTAGAAAATTGAGCGGGATGCGGGAAACGGGGACTCTGTTCACTCTGCTATATGCGGAAAAAAGTACTCATCAAAAAGCTTGCAAACATAATACGTGTTATTACTATCTATATTTGAAATATGTGAATGTAGATAAAAATATATATTTATTTAAATTTGTACAACCTATTTTTGGTGATTCATATAAAAGTTTTCAACTTGAACGTCTACCTGCTCTCAATACGTAAGGACCATCGAAACTAGAAAATAACTTCGCCTTCAAACATTTTCAATATACGATATACGTTTCTATTTTTAGTAAGAATTTCATATTTTATCCACACTCGTATCGGTATTTTCATTTTTGATGCAAATATAAGTTTTGTGCCAAGTGGAATATAAAAAGTGATGTTGTAATTTGTTTACTTTCATTGAGTGGCTGCATTTTGTGGATTTGTTTTACAAACGTAATATAAAAATTGTGTGTCTTAAAAAATAACCCACGGGGAAGAAGAAAGCGTGGACGCCCAAAGCAGACTTGGCGGCGTACAATTATATCTGCAGGGCAGAAAGTCGGTCGGAAAGTGTCTATTTGTCGAGGTGAAATAGGAGTGGCGTAGCTGATGATGTGGGCGACATGGACCCTCGTTCACGGCCTCGCATTAAAAAGCACCTCGAGACTAAAAGTAGATAATTATAGCAAAATACAAGGTGTTAACAAACCTAGTTGCCAATTTCGACTGTTTATTTTGTTTTTAAGCTTTATTCTGTATCTTACACAAAGGAGGGTAGGCAGAAGCAACCCAGTTAAAGTTAACCTAAGTTAAATCACTCCGGTCTCAGCTTTCCGTTTTGTTTTCAAACCGTTGTATTTTCAGTGGCAGAACTAAACGCCGTGCTGTGTCTTGTTACTAGAGCGCGTAAATGAATCTTACATTTTAAAAATGATATACCCGTAATGTATAATGATATTTATGTGAATCTATTGTATATACATAACATGTATTATGTAACAACATATGGGTACATACATGTAACTAATGAATAAATAAAAAAAATAAATATTTCACAAGTATGAACAAGTGCGGATCTTTGTTATTTTTTCATTGCGGAAGAAATCTGGCGGCGCTGTCACGTGTCCAATTACGCATTCCACCCTCGCGTACTTTGCAGGCTTCGGGAGTTTTACTGTTTGTACTTCACTGTTGCGATACGACTGCGATATTTTAGATTTAACATTTAAATTGCTTGCATTTTTCATTGTTTTGTTATAATATGCTATAAGATATTATAGAAAGAAAGTCATTATATAATAGAGAAAGACAAACGTAAAGTTAATTCAAAGTGTTGTGCAATATCGATAGTTTTTTAATATTTATATAGCTTATTTAAGTATATTTAGCTATTATATGCTATATTTAAAAATCGAAACGTACCCGTGTAGTGTTAAAAGTTCCCTTCAACCCCGTCCCCCCTCCCCCCTTCCCCCGTCCGGCTCAGCTCAGTGGCAAATTTATCGCAGCCGACTTACATTTTCAATTTTTATGTGCTGTTGTTAGAAGCCGTTGAATAATTCATTTGAACTAAATATATATAACGAATTAATATTTAAATTGAATGACAATTTCGCCTTCGTGTTTATCTAATCCTTAAGGAGGAAGACTTTAGAGTTTTTTTTGATTATTCCTTACTTTTTTCTTTTTTAAGCGACCGACCCACTATGTGGTTGTAGGGGCTAAAATTGTATGTTTTTGTTTTTATTTCGCATAACACGTGAAGAATATGGTGAATTTGGAAGAAATTATCAGTATTACCACAATCTTAAGTAAGTCTCAAAAGAATATAAAAAGTAATGTAAATCAGACTAAGATTGGTGACTACGTGGTTGACTACACGGGGGAAGCCATTCAATTATACCCTTAGGCATCGACTGATCAATTATACATACTGTATACGCAATAACATAACGATATACATATATCATATCACATAATATATGTTTGGAGACTATATTAAGAGAAATAAACTAAAATTATGCTAAGCTTCATCCCTTATCATATACTATTGATTCTCATATTTGTTATCTCTTAGGTATCCGTATATATGATTTTATTTTTAATATTTATCCACCTTTATGCCTGGTAAGTAAATGAAAATTAGAATGTCGAATCGTTTTTTTTTTTTTATTTTTGCTCATTAAGAAACGTGGCGTTTTTGGTGGTGCTATCCAATATATAACGAGGTTGGGGAATTATTTTTTTTCGTTTTTAAACTTTTTCTTCAAAAAAGGAAGTGGTTCTAAATTCGAAGCATTTTTTTTATTATTTATGGCCATTTTGTCTTTCTTTTTTCATCTACCCGATTTCCCATGAACGACAGGGTAGATAGATACTAAATGTTAGATTTTAAAGATTAAAACCTCTTAGCTCTAATAATATCTCTAACTAGCGCTAATAATATCTCTTAGATATTATTCTCGTTATAGTGATATCGAGAATAATTTCTATATAATCATTCCTCTAAAATAGGCTCGCGACCATCACGCTTACAACCAGACCCACTCCATGATGCCTTACCATGATGCCTTATTTAACAAGTACACTGTACAGATATTATTTTTTAAGTGTTGTTTACTATTTGATGCTAAATCTAAAACCTGATGATTTCAACGTCATCGTCGTCGTTGCAGGTTCGATTCCCATTCAAGGAGGATGAATTATTTTTTTAAGCCCCTATGGTTAACAAGACGAAGCGCGGCGTTCAGTACCACCACTCAACATACAATATCTCGAAAGCGGAAAGTAGAGAACAGAGTGTCTTAGCACTAAGTTCCTTCTGCAAACTTTGCTATTTGCGGGATACAACGTGAAACAAAAAGTAAAATAATTAAATACTTCGATTTATAATGGGCGTCGGTACACTCCGTTTTTGTTACGGGTTATGCGTTAAAAATCTACCCCCACTCGGGGAAATAGGTCACGTCGTTTACGTAAGTACCGAATTTCAAAGCTTCTACCTCAACCTCTCATTATTTTCAAGTTATATTCCTTAATTATAAGATCTTTTTTCTATTTTAATAATTTTTTCTTGTATAAACAAGGTGTAGGTGTAAAGGCTATGCGCGATGCTTTTTAGTTCGATTTTTACTGTTATATTAAAAATTTAAACTATAAGATTTTATTAAATTAAGTAATGGTGTAGATTTGTGTCCATTACATTGAGACTTCGAGAAAAGGGTGGTGATTAGAGATGTATCATATTAGTCTCTATACCTATCCTACAAATTGTGAGATAAGAGAGTGTAAAGGAATTTTTTCATATCTTAAGCAACGAAACTTTTATTCTATACGGTAAATATAAATTTCAATTGACTCTATTTATATTTAATTCCATTAATTTAAGGACCGGTATATATATATATATATATATATATATATATATATATATATATATATATATATATATATATATATATATATATATATATATATATATATATATATTTATAAATTTTGTATATCATATTTCCATCGAGATGAAAGCCTAATCGAGATTTTATAGTTTAAGATTAGGGTCTGTTCGATCCATTGGCGGGCGTTGTACTGGTAAACTTGGCCGAGCGGAGAGGACCCAACGCCTAACTGTCACCGATTAGATGGCAATCAGCCGTGATTAATGCTTTGTACACACGCTACAGCGTATAGCGAAGCGATATGATGCGACGTCGAGAAAATGTGGAATTACCTTGTTTTTTTAGTGTATTTTTTGTGGTATAATTTATAGGTATATTTTAGTGATAAAATAAATGAGTGGGTCGTTTGAATGTAAACATGACAGTTGTGAATTCGATTCTCACTCGGGGAAAATGAATTATTTTCATTTTCTTCTCACTCAACACTCAACTCAACACAATGTCTAAAAAGGCAGAAAGAGAGGAACGGAGTGGAGTGTCTTAACTCTCTGCCAACCATGCTATATGCGATATATAGAGTGAAGATAATATAATTTATTATGTTTACGTTAAGATAATAAAATATATTATATTTACGTGATTGGTTTTAACTGCAAATTGCTTGTAAGACAAAACACAATTAACCATGGAGGATAGTAAGAAACGATAACAAAGAAAACTATAAAGTATTTTTATATTTACTATAAAGTATTTTTTTTCGGCTTATTCCGATTCCATATAGCAGTCGAGGTACTCCATGACTCTCCGACCGAATTCAATCCTCCGTGTTGAGCGAAGGAGGTCTTGTCAGTCCAGAGAAATAAGCATAATTCAATATATATTAAAATATTTCCTATTTAAACAATTTTCAATTAAATTTCAATGCACAAACATCGATCTCATTCAAATATTATAATGTCGTATGCATAACTCAAGTTACTTTGAGTTCAACAAAACTCGCATTTAATATGGAGATAATTACTCAAGGCGACACTGTAGGCGAATTACACGGGGCCCTTTCCAACCTCGGGCAATGCCTCTAATGTATAAATAGGTAGGATCGTTATACTCCTAGCTGCTCTATACTGTTATATATAATAGTGGGGTGAAAGCTGATGTGTACGAATAGGGGTGGCGAAAATTGAGTGAGACGAGTGTGATAGAGGTACTATATTTTTCATTTTTTAGTGACGATTCGATTTAGTTACCACGTTTTTCACTCTCCGTCATTTTTGGTGACTATACTTGGCTAGGTGACAAAACACGCTGGCGTTTTTTGTTTTACCAAATCTGATATATTAATTAAAGTAACTAAAATTAAATTTTTTTTCCCGAGTGAGGCTGCCACTGCCACTTGAAATAAATCGATGCTATTAATTTGAGTATTTGTATATCCTAAAGAGTCTAAGCCTAACAATTGTTATCAATACAGATAATACCACTCACACATTCATAAGATGTATGTAATAAATAAGTGTGAATTTAGAAAATTATTATTACATGAGATTTTCGGTTTGTTTTTTTTTCTAAGCCTCACTTATTTTATTTTTTTTTCTCAAAAATATTTTTAAGTATTCTTAGAGCTAAATATTTAGGATACATATAAATATCAAAGATTAAAATTATTAAAGAATTAAATTATGATAATAACAATGGTTATCGTTCTTCGTCACGAATGTGAATAAAAAAAAAAAGAAACAAAACAAAGTCGTCATCATATAAATAGAAGATCTAAAGAGATATTGTTCAATCACACTTTTTCATCTCAAAGATAACGAGATCCAAGATGATTTATCTCGGAGATTTATGACTGTTTCTCAATAAAAACCAGAATTTCTTTGTCAGTAGTTGTATTTCTCAATACATATAGTGTTTAGATAAATATAGTATCTAGGGTTACAGTAGTACTAAAGTACTAGTTACCTTCGAAGTTACAATCAATTTAATCACTTTATACGGGGTGAATCTCATAGTGCATCCTAGGGCGTTACTACCTATAGAGTATAATATTTCAAGGCTGCATACGATAAATTTGTCAAGTTTCATCAATAGTTAAAACGCAGAATTATTTTTTCCATTTAATGATTTTTATACACACTGTGTTACCCGTGAAGTAGTCATTATTAAATACTAATAACGTGTAGATATCGTACTACAAATATATTGCCAATAAATATATTACTAAACGTTGCCGATCTTGGCAGATCAGCTTTTCATTGGCTAAAACATATCAAAATATAGCTATCTCTCTTTTATGAATCTAGCTAGTTTTTTTTTAAAGAAGCCTAAACAACATTCGAAACGAATTAACTTAAACATAAAATACATATTTTTTAAATCCTCGCCCTCAAATGCCACATGCCGCTACTGCTGCTTAACTTTTTATCATGTTCATAATTAAACCTCAAGACTTGTATTAAATAATTAAACAAAAAAAATTATAAATATATCTTAAAAATTGAACTTCCCAGTTCAGAATTCAGTGTCAATAATCTGTTCTAAGGTAAAGGAGTTTCCCACTGCCATACCAAATTTAAAATGACACTACTAGTGCTGCCTAGGCAATAAAATTAGAATCATCGATTCAATAAAATATTTAAAAGATTTAAACAAAATGCATTATAAATATACGTATATTAAACATAAGTCTCATTTTTTATTCAACATAATAAAAAATCGTTATGAAAAATTCGATCGTGTAGCTTAAAAAGGCTTAAGGTATTAAAATTGTCATATAAAAAGTCACTGCAAGTGCGCTGCAAATAAACGAACGCAATCCAGTTTATTAAATGAATAATGGTCTCGTTTAAGCGGGCGAAGCCGCGGGTCGGGTTGCTAGTAAATAATAAAAACACATTCAGGATTTTTGATACATTGTCCGGTACTCTTTAAAAATATATGGAAGTTAGATGGAGTTAATAAATTAGAATTTTTGATAAAATCTTCAGTTCTAAGATGTTTATTGACCATTATAACTTTATAAGGGTATAAGGGATAATAATTGTTATAAAAAAAATACTATATCCAAAAATAACTTTGGTCAAGAGCGAGCAGTACTCGCGCACAGAGGGATCCGTACCAATTCCATGATTATGGGTTTTCCGATAAGTAGGCGTGAGTCGTAACGTCTAATACGTAATAACCTAACTAACATTAATATGATTATTTTTATACTTATGATTACGATTATTCTATTGATAGGAAAATTGAAAATACGAGCATTTACTCGTTCAGCCCAATAAACTTTCCTTCATATTTTTTCCAAGTTTAGGACTGGTTGCACTTTTTTAATATTTTATGCATATATAATACAGGCGTGTTTAAATTTCACTTGGTTGTAAAGCAGATATACTATTTATTGTATACACTTTGTTATACACACTTTTTATATACAATTTTAATATACACTTTTAAAATATACTTTCTGTACTCTTTGTATGTTAAATTTATTCAATATATAAAATTAATGTATTTATTTATTTATAATTTATACATTAAAATGTCATTATATTTTTTAAGCTGTATACGGCACAGAGTACTTGCTTGTATTCTTGTTACCAGGACTGTCTTATTCATTATGTATAATTAACTTGATAATCACATACACTTTAAATTAATTGAAATTAAAATTCTACAAGGATTTAGGACGTTTCTCCACAGCTCTACTTGTGCCTTATTTTCGATTTTACTCGATACAAATATTGTAACGTGGCAATACTGAAAACCGCGTCTCTTGGTTACATCGAAGTTTAACTCAGGTAGAATATCCTTTTAGATGTTTGGAAATAATATTGATCTTAATGCTACATTTTTATATGTTTCAAACTGGAGCTTTTAAGTATAATATATAATATTTTAAAATTTCAAATTTAATAAACAATTTTCAATATCTCAAACAGCCATCGTTTAAAACTAATACAATAAAGCTGATCCCACTTCACATTAGAGATGGCAAATATTCCCAACATGCTCACAACAGTACCGACTAGACAAAAGGCGGGTCGAGTTCAGAAACTATTTAATTAATTAAACAAAATCCCTCTACTGGAACACAATGTATGAACTATTCGTACAACGACTCAATTTACTATTTAGAAGGTCTTTTAAACTTAAAATTACGAATTAATATTGTTATTTAGTATTATCATTTGTTGAAGATCGCTATGAATATCGCGCTTTTATAAAGCTTCGTTACCCAAAGACAATATTTAAATTTTTACAATATTATATATACGTTCAGCATACAAATATTCATGGGACCTGTGTTAATTAAAACACTAATTAATCCATTATAAAGTTATATATATCCAGAGAACCTCCGTCACAAGCTACAGGTAAAGATAGTCCATTAGCATGTAATTCCAATTTTCTATAAAACTTTTTTTTTATATTAATAAATGAAAAATCTCATTAAAGCTTATATATATATATATATATATATATATATATATATATATATATATATATATATATATATATATATATATATATATATATATATATATATATATATATATATATATATATATCTTATTGTGCCTATTTAATATTTGAAGTTAATTAATTATTTCAAATGTCTTGTACACCCGTAGGGCTGTAGGGCGTGTTAGTTACCTTGTAAATTTAATACACTTATCGATCCTTGTACAAGGTCGGCTTATATTGAATGTTTCTAAAAGCTCTCTAGTACCTTATATCTTTTTCGCATTTATAATTTAGATTTACTAATAAAATGGCCACCCATCTGTATTTGCAATTTACTGAAGATAGCTTAAAACAGCTTTATATTATAAAGTATGTTATTATAATGTATTTTGAAACGGTATTCGTTAAATTGTTTTTTTAACAACTAATAATATCTTATTATCCATTACAAACAGTCTATTGAAGTGAATTGAAAAATATAATCACACACAATGTATGTGTTTGATTTATACAGCATGAGCTGAAAAAAGGAATAAAAAATATTTCGTTATTTAGGTCATTGACCCGTTTACTCAATAAATTGCCTGAAAATGTACGTAAATACCCTAAGGACGTAAACACTGACCCTTCACGTATTGAATAATTTCGCCCAAATGCTCACTCAAGAATCGTGGAAACATGTAGATCTCTAGATCATAGTCTAATTATATTTATGAGTAGAGACCAGCTCGGGGCTTTGCCTGCCTTATTAGTGGTCTCGGTTTTATTTTAGTATAATGTTCTTGTACTACTACTTTTGGTTTTCGAATCACTTTGTTTATGACAAAAAAAAAATTAATTCAACTTTTCCGGAGATTAGCCCGGATAAACGGAAAGACAGACAGACAGACAGACAAAATATAGATAACTTTACTTAAACAAATTCAAATAATTTTATTGATATTGAATGATCTTGATACATTTATTAACTTATATCTGTTTACAATATTAAGTGTAATTATTTGTTAATCATGCTGTATTTTGTATGTAAGTATGAAAGGGTAGGCAGATATAAGCTAGTGTAAAAATCCTCCGTTGTTAACTTACCGCCTGTATTCGTATTTTAATTCATGACGTCATTCAATCGCGTTTACAGTCAGACGCAGTGCCACAATGACCTAAAAGCTTATCCAAGAGACCCAAATTAACTGCCATATTATATGCCCAAGCCATTGTATGAAATTAAATGCCATGTAAAGACTTTTATTACTAAAGCTTTATCTTGAAAGCTATTTCAAATTTCCTGACATATTGCCGTATAGGAGCCAAGTATTGAAGAACAATCATAGCGTTCAATCTGAAAAACCAGATGCGCCATGATTGCGTCATAACAAGGTTTCCATTGTAATGTAAATCGCGTTTGCTATTGCTCCATGGTTTATGGAGAAAATATCGTCCATCGAGGAACAGATAGCTTCATCCTGTCTATCATACAAAAACCAATTGGTAGGTTATTATAAAAATGATCTTGCAAGTTTGTAATAGCATATTTCTGGTAAAAAGAATAATACTACCCCTAATTTGAATCAGTTATTGTATAATGAGCCTCGTCACAGGATGGGCTCATCTCCAAAAGGAATTGACTCTGCCAAAAAAATTAAAGCTTCAATCAGCTTATGGCTTAAATCAAAGCTTATGGCTAATCCTAAATGGATAAATATGATATAAATGTAATTTTTTCCGCTTTACCGCTTTAAGAGACATTGTTTGTTAATATGACAGTGGAACCTAAAGAACAAATAGTGTAACCGCAATAAAAATGAATAGTTAATAACTATTAGTAGTATTATTATGAGATAAGTAATTTTAAAAAACCATCAGCGACGTTTGTTAGCGCAGTGGCTATAAGCACATATATTAGGTGCGACCCGAGTTCAAATCTTCCTTTCCGCGTAGCTGTTTTTTGGTTTGTTTTAATAATATTTATCGATTGTTTAAATTGCATGTGTAACGAGCGGGTAGGGAGATTTTGACTTAAATGAAGTTGAACGGAGATAACGTGGGTCATGCTGAGAGAAAGGACCGTTAAACTGACCGCTTAATTTACAAAGAAATATATTGAGTTTTATAAATTTAATTTGTTTATTAAGAGTAGCGGTTTACTTTTTAGTTTCGGTGTTCACTTGTAGAATAATAAGTGAATCATTACTTGCAAGTAATTGATATTTTTATTATGTTGTAGCCTATTGAAACACCCTTTATGCCCAGTGGCTGTCTGCTACTTTATGCAGCCACCAGATTTTGAAAGAAAGCCCTGGAATAGTCGTGGTCTGGTTTTGGCAGAGTTCCGTGTACATACGCATTGTCGAGCTGTAGCATATAAAAAAAAACTCTCCTGGCGTCGCAAGTAGAATTAAGGATCTAGATTAGTTATTTAGTTTTAATTAGTTATTTAGTTACTTAGTTAGTTTATTATATAAAATGTATTTTAGCATTATTTTAATATAAGTTTAATTTTAATATAAGTTTCTTTTCATTTTGTTTTCTTTGTTTCGGAAGACCCGTAACAGTATATAAGCTTAAAAAAATACACTTCTAAAATTAAAACGTTGTTAATAATATATACACTTTCCAATTCTCGCTCGCGATCTCGCTTTACTAAATTATTGTAATCGAAATAAAAAATGATAAGGCGTCACATCTAGATCTCATATACATAGATTAGCTGCTAAAGAGCCATTTATCTTATAGTTTATCTTATAGTTTTTTTTTATGTTTATTATATATCTTATAGTTTAGCTGATCTATTGTAGTTCTACATTAGATGTTCCATGTTGATTTTATACGTCAATTGAAAGAGTTTTTCTGGTTCAATCTTTTTTATTGTAGCAGCATTTCATTATTTCTTATAATTATGCTGGATTTCTTTAGTTCTGCATCAGGTATGCCTCCTCTCCTGGCGAGACCTTGAAGCTGTACAATGATATAGTTCCATTCAAATCCATCCGGTATGTTCAAAGATGTGCGTGCACAAACAGACAGACAAATATTTTTAAAATGTAACATTTATATTCTTTTAGTGTTTTACGTCAGCATCATTTTATCATAAAAATATTTAATGTACAGACATGATGTTTTTATTACTTGAAATTTATCACAGGCAAATAGGGCTCTCCATTAGTATCGTCAGTACATTACAAATACAATTTTCCTCTAAAAACCTTCTAAAAAAAGCATTTTTAAATAAATTCAGCAGTCTATTGAAAATGGGCACCGAAAGCATTTAACTAATGTCTGACTGTCGGTCACCTTTTGAAATATGTATTTGCTCAATCCACCAGAAACATTTGTACTGCCAATGTTTATCTAGGACTTGTGTAAGTATGTTGGAGGCGGACAGACGGTCCGACATATTTATGGTGTTTTTTTTCCTCTCTGAATTCGTTGGAACTTTTTATGTTTATAGGAAGGTAATGTAATTTTTAGTTAAATTGGATATTTAAGGTTGTGTAAGAGGATTTATGAGTGAATCCGATAGTTATAGATTTAGGTCCACTTAAAAATGTTTACGAGTTTGTATTGAGGAAACGGATGAGTATATTTAAAAAGATTATTAATTATATCTAATAAAAAAAATGTATTTAAGTACATTATGAAATAAAGATATGATATTTAAATTCAGTGACGATTTCCGGAAACTATCACAAACACGCATTAGAAGGTTCCATTTCAGGCCACTGATATATAGCTATTCACATTTGTTTCATGATTGGTCTGCTCTCTTCGCTGTTAAACTTTAACTCCCGCTTGACGTCCCGTAATTTGACTTTGAGGATTTTCTCCAAATCTTCCATCTCTCTCTCTCTCTCTCACATGTATAGTAAATTTATATTCACTATCCATGTCACACATTGACGTATATCTTGTAAGTTTGTTTTTAAAAATTATTTATGAAATGTGATGTTCAGAACTAAATACGATTTTTTAATATTATCTTTAGTGACATAAAAAAATTTAGATGTTTATATGTCAGTACTTACCGATATATCAAGTAAATAAAAACAACTTATTTTAAACAGTCCCCCGAGTACACTAGCACTGCTTTTAGATGAATCGAGCTAGATTATTTGACCTTTAGCCGACGCAAGCCACACTGTTATCATTTATTTATCAGTTTCGCTTTCACGCTACTTTGCGGTAACACTCTCTTGTGTTATATGAGAATATTACTTAATGGTATGTGCTTGGAACTAAATTGCATCTGGGATTACTATGGGAATATTCTTGGTACGTGTTTTCATTTATTTAAGACTGGCCAAAATCAACTACAAAAAGTTAGTGTAGAAACAAGTTGTTAATCAAATCCGTCCTCTTCATAATCAGTTGCAAGAAATCATATTAAAATACGAGTATATATATATATATATATATATATATATATATATATATATATATATATATATATATATATATATATATATATATATATATATATATATATAGCTTAAACTATATATAATAATGATAATAGATATTGTCTAAAAATCATTTCTTAGAAAATGATAGTCATAAACTGATTAATGCCTTCAATATGCTTGTTTACTTTTAGCGATTACTACTCGTATGACACTTTTTTGTGCGTAAAAGTAACTCTCACCGCTGATACATTGAAATAACTTACGTGTTATAGTATAGTCTATATATAGGCTTCCTTGATAAATGAACTATCCAAATCACAAAAAAAATTAAAATTCGAACCAGTAGTTACTGAGATTAGTGTGCTCAACCAAACATACTCTTCAGCTTTATAACATAAGTATAGATTATTTTGCTTAAAACAGTACGGTCCATGAAACCAAACGAAACAGATATTCACAACAATTATGTAAATATTGCTCTCATTAAAATACAAAATGGACCTTAACAGTCTGAATACGTTCCCGTCGCAGGTCGTTCTTGTGTTTGCGAGAGAAAAAAAAATAGAAGAATCCACAAAACGTAAACGAGATTTATTATTTCAGTCTACGAATAAATTATGATAATAGGAATTTTACGAGTGGCCATTCTGTCGTTCTAACTCGGATTAAGTCGAGTGGTGGGCGTCGTCACGAATAATTGCTTTGCCAATCGATCTGTACATATGTATTGGTATTGATTTTGTCTACAATAATTTTATATGGAACGAACTTTTGCCACTTGCAACCGATTTTAAGTACTACCACAAAACGTAAAGCCTCTTGCTAATGCTTTTATGGAGAATGGGAAACGGAGTGTCTTATCACTAAGCTCCTTGCCTACCTCGCTAAGTGCTGTGTAAAACGAAAATCCCATCCCAATGACTAAAAACTACTTGTTTCGTGTTCTACAGTAAACATTTTCCTTGGCACTCGTCTAAACCCCCGGTAGCAAGCGGCGTCGCATCCGGAACAAAAGCCGTAATCCCTCAAAGTGGGCTCACTTCAAAGATATCGCTCAGCTCATTGAATATGCATACCGCACGCTTCACGTAATATTGTTAAACTACTAATTTCGGATCGCGCTCAGATTCGATTATTTGTGATTAAATTGTATTAAAACTAAATTAAATTGAAACTTTTGGACTAATTTGTACTATTTTTAATGTGAGTTAAATGTTCATTTACTTTTCTGAGTGGGATTAAAATAAAAAACTAACTAAAACCCTAATAATCTATGTATATTAATTGCACTACGATATTTAAATTATATTTTTGGACACTCAGTTTACTGCAAGGAAATTTTTTGTTAAAACTTGTGTGAAATATTAAAAGACGGCAAAAGATAAAGTTGAAGAACGTTAAATTTGATACATCGACGCCATGAGTCAACAGTGAACTTAAATTCAACCTAAAGGCCGAACTACGGCTCTAACTAACTCTCTACTAACTCGTCTAACTTAACCGAAAATTTCTTTATTGATACATATGTGTATAAGAACAAAATATTACCTATGGATTAGAGTCATAGGTTTCATGTTCAGTAAGCCACAGCCCTATTGCGCTACGATAGCATCAAGCATATTTAATAAATAGAGTTACTCTGCTACGTACTATTGAATAATCTTTTTATCTCTTACCTGGACTCGTGTCTCAATTCTCAGTGAATGCACTGTAGAGATTATCTCATGACTGAGCACACCGCGTTCTGGCAGGATTTCTCACGAACTGAAATGGATTGGATGGATGGATGGATTTCCTGTTCCCGAAGAATTTAATATGATAAAATGAGCAGCAAGTATTTTATTGCATTTTTATTAGGATTCCGTCGTGTTGATAGGTTAGTGGTGGTATCGTGGTAACGCTATAACAGTGTTCTTGGCGGGATATACATGAACATATTATTATGCTATTTATACCTTATATAAATATATGTATACATAACCAAATATTATTATGCTATTTAAGCTTATATTTGAAAATTGAAAATATTTTAACAAATATTGTAAAAAACTAATTTCATGTTGTAACTTATAGATGCGCCATATACGTATAGGTACTAGGTCGAATACATCAGGTTCTCACTTCAGTTCCTTACATTCCATACAAAACATTGATTTTTCATATATTTTTTACATTCAATTGCATATATACATATGTAATCTTGCTCGACCCGTTGGAGCCCAAAAGGGCCCGTGCTAGAAATTCTTCCATCGGATTAACTTTGCCTATTGAATCGATGTCGGGCATTCAGGACTTCCTATTTGTGATATCTTATTCGGTTCCGATTGATTTATCATATCATATAATCATATTACTTTTTTTATCTATTGGAATTTTGGTTCCATGAGTCTTTTTGTTGACTTTTAAAGTGTTAATCCAAAACAAGGAAAACATAAAATTTGAACGCAGCGGGATTTGAAATAAAATTTATATGTTTTATTTAAGTATATTTTCCGTAAGTCTGTTCTAGACGTGTGACGATGTGCGACGACGTGTGACATGTTGGCATCCATATCGTTTTATATTCAAATTAGTTCTTATCTTATATAAATACAAATGATTTTAAACCTGTTTGCTAGTCTTATTACAAATCACGAGATTTCCGATACATTTAGTATTATTTATAATAATATAACAAGAAGACAAGATTTATTTCTAAAATAAAATAATTTTGCTTTTCTCAATAATAATATTATATAATATTTTTGAAGGAAACTATCTAAATAAACTAAACTATCTAATAAACTAAATCTTCTATTAAACTTCTCTTTGTCAAAAATATATCAATTCTACACACAGCTAAGTGAATCCACATTTGAAATTTGTACAAAGATATAATTTTATTGTTACAGATGCTGCATTCTCACAGCGGCCGGGACTCTCAGTCACAAAATGGATGCGAGAAACTTATGGTAAGTCGTAAATTATATTTGATATCTTACGGGGTCCTGGGTTTGAATTTATGTGGCACACTAATGCGTTCTCCATGGTAATCAGACTGCTACAATGTCGGCCTACGGTAGAAATAACATGGTGTTCTGAAGTTTTTCAACAAAAAATGTAGATGTTTTTTTGGCTTCGGTGAAACGGTCTTCATTTGTTTTCGTATGGTTGAATTAAATAATTTATAATATCTTAATACTTTTAACTATATATATTCAATTTCAATTGTCGTCCATTTATTAACGCATTTAATTGTGACCTTATTTCTGCATGGTGAAGAATAATAAATTTTAATAACAGTTTTTTTTCGGATTATTCAAAGTATTTGTCTAGAATACATTTTTTTAATTAATATTAAAATAAGATTAGTAAAATAACCTCTTTGATATATTTAACCATAGTACGGAAAAAACATGTTAAATACTAAAAAATATAAACAATGCAATATATAATTCAACTCTAATAACCAAAACAAATTGTAATATAAATTATACAAACACAAATTTATAATATCACATTAACTATCCAAAGAACAATAAATAAGAATAATTTCGCGTACTCCAATCCCCATTTCCCAAGTTGCCCGCAACTACTTGTATTTACTTGACGTTCCGCCAAAGTTACGCGTCGGTTAGAGCTTCCGTTCCTTAAGCTTATAAAGCTAAGTTCTAAATGCCGCTCTTGGCTAAATAATGAAGTTATACTCCATCTGGATAAAAAGCTCTCAGGTAAGAAATATTGTTATTGCCGCCAAGAGGCTAAAAGCTCTCGCAAGAAGCGTGCACTATGCATTCGATTTTTTATTTTTTTTAAAGATATTATTAATCTGCGGGTTCGCCTCGGAGTTGTATATGACACATGAGGCAACTCTGACCGCAGGTGCAGTCAATTGCGTCAAAATGATTAACGTAATAGCTTATAGCCTTTCTCGATACATGGACTATCCACCACAAGCATAATTTTTAATTGGTACCAATAGTTGAGAATAGCTCGTTCAACAAACACATACACACACTACATATACATACACTATATATTTTGTGTAATTTAGGCGTACTACATACAATATGCATGGCTCGCTAACTTTATGAAGGGTAAAATAGCAAATAACTTCAAATTATCACAAATATGTTTTTTTACCATAAGCGAAAAATCTCTACGAATGAATGCTTAATATTTGTAACTCTAACAAAGCGTCTCGGTAGCGGAGAACGAAACATTGTCATTCATCAACGTTCCCAGGACGGGAGATAAATAATAGTCTCTATACATTTAATTTTACCTTTGTAAGTATATATATATATATATATATATATATATATATATATATATATATATATATATATATATATATATATATATATATATATATATATATATATATATATATATATATATATATATATATATATATATTTTTATTATTATTATATATATTACTATTTTTGTACGGACGATTCGACTCTGATTGATTTGAAGAATTGAACTATCATATTATCATACTAAAAGAGAAAATATCATACTGACTCTTTCTAACATATCGATTAGTATTAAATTATTACGTATTTAATTAACAAATAACCAAGTCTTGGTTTACTAGCTGTCTCTTTCTAATTAGTACAGCTACGGTATTCAGCTGCGTAGCACATCGTAGCTAGAGTTCCCTCTACGAAATTTTGTAACAGCTTAACAACTTAAAAAAAAATAAACCTATACCTACTATTTATAGATATATGCATTGATATATAATTGATAATATTTTTTTTTATAAAGTATGTACCTAATATATTTATTTATTTAATATACAGAAACTTCTTCTGCTTGGCATTAATCCCGTCATGTATTGGGTCTGCCTGCCTACTAAGTCGGAGTAGACTTTGCCCGGTGGCTCTCATATCGTGCATCACAACATCCAGCCATCGCTTCCTTGAGCGTACGGGCGATGTAACACCAGATATATCTTGATAAATCTGTGTATTGACATTGCAAGGCAAATTAATATACATCAACTGTTGCACATAATACCTTATATATGATATATACATATTACTTTATTTATTACTTACATTAATATATTGTAGCAATCACAGGAGAGCACACCATTCTTAAATATTAACAAATATTATATTTACTATAGTAGGTCTACTATTTTTTTGACTTACAATTAGATAGAAATAAAATATAGATAAAATTATGCAAATTTAGAGGATGTCGTAGGGAAATGGGGCAGCATCTGACTGTGAATACCGTGGATCGATGATGTGTGTATGTGTGCGGGCGTATTAAAATGTATATATAATGTTGACATAAATGTATATATGTGATGTCATTATCTTGGATTCGATCCCTACACGGAGGAATGATTTCTTTACATTTTCAGGAGTGACAAAAACTGACGTTGAGCTTAACAAACAATGTATTTTCATTAAATGAACGCGATATGCATGCGTATTATTGGATTATTATTAAAATATATATATATATATATATATATATATATATATATATATATATATATATATATATATATATATATATATATATATATATATATATATATATATATATATATATTATATATAGTAGACTGAAAGCACCTAAAAGTTACTAAAATAACGTCTACGTTCAGTTATTGATATGTTCGTTATATGTATGCTGTCCATCCATTACAATAAGCCTAGTGTTGGTCACTACCGATTTAGCAGCTGTCACAGGATTGAGCCTCAACTGTGCTTTATGATGGGGCTTAAAATTATATAAATCTCAAGTAAACGTGGATTCGAAACATCTTTCTTTTGATGAGACGTTTAACCATGGCATATATGGGATATAAATATAAACCGTTTCTAGCACACAAGTATATATTGCCTGAAAGAATGCAGATATGATTAGCACGCGTTTTACCAGTATTTTTAAGATCTTTTTTAGACCTAAAGGCTATTTGTTAAGGCTAGTGAACGAAACGAGACCTGCGCCTTTTGAAAACTGTCTCAGCGGTCTAACTACTAGGTCATACATTTCATGTCGAAATTTTAGTACGCTTACAAAATATTTATGGTGCATCCGTTTTCTAAAACATTTTACCTTACCTTAGTATGGAAAGCACTTTTAATAATATTTTTTACTTAATCTCTAGATTTAGATCTTCACAATTCTTCAAGTGATGCGCTTCCATCTATTAAGATAAGCCCGCGTTGGTCACTACCGATTTATCAGCTCTCATGCCCCGACGCTCAACTGTGCTTTATAACCGTTATCTGGTTGGAATATCACTTTATTTTGTGTTTTATCGTGTGCCTGTTGGTGAAGTGGTGAATTTTTGTCAATTAAATTAAGACTCTAGATACAAATCCTAAGTAGTTTTCTTATTTTATTATCTTGATTTTGTTTAGAGGTTAATGTAAATGTTTCTCTAAAACTTCTGGTTGTAGTGTAGTATATAAGTGTAGTGTATAGTGTTCGTATGCCAATGTTTTAAATTTGCTATTTATTTTTTACTATATCTTTTAATTCTTACAACGGTTGTATGCTTTAGTTATTATATTCAACATCGACGTCGATGTGTATGTATATATATATATATATATATATATATATATATATATATATATATATATATATATATATATATATATATATATATATATATATATATATATATATATATATATATATATATATATATTTCATAGCATTTGGCCTTTCAACTAGTTGCTGACTTCAAAACGAAAGCACATGCTATCAAAAAAGCCTAATCACAAACCATCAAACTTGGTTTTATGTAGGGTACTTTTATGCCCTACAGGATATTGGCGACCGCACCCTAAACGGCTGACAGCCCCATTGTTTGCTCGCGGCTTTACCCGGACTTAGTTCAACTTGCGCCATTTTGTGTTACCCTCTGGAGATTTACAAATTGTGTGTATGTATGTATGTGTGTATGTAAGAATGTGTGTATGGACATTATAATGTCAGAGATTATTAAGATTTTTATGGTTATATTATGTATATATGTATGTTGTATTTTACAACGATTGTATCGAGCAGTCGAGACATTGTGGTTCTTGACAACAAGTTCTCTGCCTACCCTACTATATGAAGGCTTAAGCGTGAAGTAAAAAAAAAGTATTTTATTTTATTAACTACAGCGGTACAGATGGCACTCCATCCATCCTTCATACTTCTATGTCGGCCTCACGTTGCTCGATCACGTGAAGCTATCGATCTAAGTTCACGTCCGGAAGCGTTCAAATCTTCTCACGTCTATAGATTGTTTAAACTTTTACTTACTATTATAAGTTATTTTTTTAACTCTATACAAAAAATATTGATAGGTGATGTTTTATAAGTATTTATACACAATCAAAAAAGCTTTTATCAAGCTACATTAGGTGAAACTAGCTTTAAATCTAATTTCAGTAAAATACCATTTGTACATAAACCTATGCGTGTCGCTCGAGTCATTATACTGACATTTACAGTGATATCCTATCTCTATCTAAATCACTGTAAATTATATTGGAGTAAATGAGACAAAACATAGAGAGTATAGCTTCAGATGTACAAATCTTGATGAAATTATCGATTTATTTTTATTTTACAGAAGTTATATGAAATATCTATACATGACCCTTCGTTGTATACACTTGGCAGATATGTTTGATTAGTGGTAGTTTATCTGTACATATTATTATAGAACTGAGTTTGATTGGGTCAACGCGCTTATCTCTGAAACTACGGGATCAAATTGAAAAAACTATTTTTTTGTATGGGATTGACTATTTCTAAGATTATAGGCTATATTATATCACGTGAAATATAAGCTATATTGAAAAAAACTGGCCATATGTATTCACGAATATTGACATTTGTCAGTCATCAGAATTCTAGTTATACATTTATATATGATTAATACAACATGCGTGTAATTAAAATATTGAATGCAATAATCTGCTCTGCGGCCTAGCGGCTGATTACGCACATATAGGGGGCATTACGCTAATTAAAATTCAATCAGATTTCATTTATATATAAAAAATTCATTATTTGCTTATCGTGAAAAATTATTAATACTTAGACAGCCTTAAATATAAACATTGCTTCAACTAACAATATAAGCGCGATAATTATGAATTCAATCACTGGTTGAGCCAATATAGCCAGGGTAGAGAAAACTTAGTGTCAAAACACCTGATAAGTCATTGTGTGGCAGGAAATCAACGCCATATTTCGTTACACTAGACTGTGACTGCGCTTACCCCCAAACGCTTTCTCCTACTGGCGCACTAATGGCACACAAATTTAAAGGTCAAAATGATATCCGTGATATATTTTCTCTAACTAAGCCTTAAAACGTATAGGATCTCTTTGCATATGATTTGACCTATAGCCACCGCATATAGGTACTTTAACATGGTAGCCTTTAAAACTGACTTCACTGACATTTTTTTATTACCAATTAGAATGGACTTCACCGACAAACATTTTGATTCTGATCATGCTTGAAATTATAATATGATGTAATTTAATAATTCTTCTACAACTAAATAGATCAATACATACTCACACATACGCAAACTACAGTAGCAGTACAGTACAGTACACTACAGTAACTGCAGTAGCAAACTACGAGCGTTACATGGCAATAGTATCGATTCCTGAATTAGCATTCACTCAGCGCTCGCGGCTAACGCGATGATAGCACCCTGTCGGCCGCACCCAGATAATTGATTCCACTCACGCTCACATTTTACTCACCCGTGCTAGGATTTGCTATGATAATATTTGGGACGACTAAAATAATAAATGAAGAGAGAAGAGAAGAAATGCAGAGCGTAGTGGCTGGACACTAGGGTGTAGTTGGAAAAAAAGGTGTACACCTTGTGACGCAAAACGCAAGTGGATGTTTTTAAGTTTCATAGTAATTAATCAAATAATTTTCAGTTACTAAATATTTTTTTATAATTTTTTTAAAGGAGAAATCTTTTCTTTACAATTATTTTGTTTTTTAAGAATAATATAAGTTTAAACATGAAAATGTCTAGAAAAATTAATACATCAAGCTATTCTTAATATATTCACATAGTATTTTTTTCATATTATCGCTTTATCCCTAACGAGGTGTTACCCAGAGAGGACGAAGCGCCTCGTCCATTGTCATTTACCTCTTCATATGGCCAAACGAGCAGCTACACCGACGTCTCATCAATGCAGCTAAGACACCGTTTATTCTGTTACTGACAGCAGTACGCCTGCCTTTCCAGAATAATCATAGAACATTTTTTAATTATTTTATAGAAAAGCATCATTCGACCTCTTTTTTTATAATTTTATAACTAACTGGTAGTTACCATACATATAAATATTATATAAAGCTCATACAAAGAACATAGTACTGCTATGTGTATCACAGACTCCAAACCAACAATCAACGTTTAACTAACAAAGGATAACACTTCACACTGTACACGTTTCGCCCCGTTCTCCCCCCTCCCTATTCCTCCTTATTTAATGCAGGTGCAGTCCGCCCACGTAGGTATAATCTGCAGAATCTGGACTCTAGATTCTATTCGACTAACTCTCAACCTTTTAAAAGTTACTTTGTAAGACTTTTATTAAATTCTTTGAATGGC
The DNA here is from genome assembly GCA_037127375.1 of Dione juno. Classification (NCBI taxonomy): domain Eukaryota; kingdom Metazoa; phylum Arthropoda; class Insecta; order Lepidoptera; family Nymphalidae; genus Dione; species Dione juno. The sequence goes on along the minus strand of JAXRJS010000064.1, from coordinate 673,371 downwards.
CGCTTCAACTGCTCGTATTTTGTCTTCTTCAACTTCCTTTTATATAGAAAGTCAAACGTTTTTAAAGTTATAATGATAATATATATGTATTTGACTGTAAAAGCGATAATTGTGAGTTCCGTCCTAACTTAGAGTAGTGTTGCTCTAGTAGATAAAGTGCGACGTTGAGTTCCGTAGCTCATCACGTAATATCTCGAATTTGGGCGGAAAACAGAGGCCGGACTGTCTTTAGATTAGGTTATATATATATATATATATATTTCTGTATCTCTGTCTCTCTCTCTCTATCTATACTATGTTATATGCGGAATAAAGCGAAAAGCGAAATTTTTATATTGAACAAAGTAAATATATATTTTCCAGTGTACATAATTTAAATACTTATAACTTACTTTCTATATAGTAACATTCACTTTCAAGATCACTTAGTGATCCCTCTCTCTCTTAATAAATATCTAGCCAAAAAAATTATAACAACTAAAATAGATTGAAAGAATTGATATTTTTCAATCTAGTATCCAATGCAGTCATAAATAAAATATAATTTAATAAATAGTCTGTTTCCCTTTCATTCCCTGTCGTCAGGTGCAAGTCCGTAAACGGCTACTTTTATACTCATTTTATTATTAGCTATAAATTTTAAAGTCCCCAGCGCTTAAAAGTTAGTCGTTCATTTTAAAGTTCACCTCCAACTCAGGATATTTGACATTTTAGCTTATTCATCCGTATCAGTACTTATTAAAGATAACTTCCATAGAAAAGTTTATAGTTTTATAATATTATATATACTCGTATACATATTTCAGTTTCGTGATAAGAATATTTGATAAAACACGATATAGATGGTTGTCGGTTTGATCTTCTCATTGGTGATGATGATTATGATGACTTCCTTTTATCCTTCATCAGGGATATAAAGCTCCTGCATAGGATATCCGCTGATCACCTCTGACCTGAGAAATTCCTCTTTTTCCACGGATTGCCTCCTGGCAATATCACGGCAACCATTTTTTCTTTGTCCGTTTACCTTCCATGAGAAACTGAATATTGAAACCCATAGGAATACTAGTATAAATCGTTTATTTATATCATAATTACTTGAATTTAACAAATCATACATAAATACATACATACATTTATAACCTAATATTAATTTAAAAACTTCCATAAACGTATAATTCAAGAGAAATAACTGCAGTTTCACAGAATGTCCACACTTTTTCATTTTCACGCCCTACGCTAAGCTCTATCGTCGCTCAAAGTCGTCAAAATGGAGGCACAAATCGCCTTCATTTCTCTATATTTTTTCCTAACGTACAAATCCCGAATCGTGATTGGATCCAATAATTCATTGGTGACGTTTATTCGAGCGCCAAATGAAATCCCTCAAAATATTATTTTCCATTGCCTACGGTACAGCGGTACCTTCCTGCAGAGTATTAAGGTTCCGCCGAATCAGCTCTTTTTGCCTTTATTTATTGCGGAGTTCGTTTTTAAGGGTGTGTCCAGGGGTGGGAAGTTTGACTGAGCAAAATATTATGCCATAAATCACTATTGTAATATCTATTTATATTGGAGACGACAACATAAATGATAATAGATTCAAATTCAATAATCATTTAAAAAATATGACCAATTCATTGCATTATTTTCATGTTATGGTTGTAATTCTAGTATAAAATAAATGACTCTTTATGTGTTAAAAGTCTTAACGCTAAAATTAACTGTAAAATTAATCCAAATACACTTTAAATAATAAAAAAGGGGACGACCGTGCCGCAGTGAAACACCGTCTTGCTGTAAACGCGATATTTTTAGTTTTTATCCCCACTCGGGAGAATTATTAAATTTTTTCTACCCGCTCTGAAAAAATTAAGACACTACTGTATGCGGAATAGAACAAGCATCTAAAAAATTAAACTAAATGAAGACTTGAACCTGCACCCATCGTACAGTCAAATACTCCCCAACTCCAGCACCCCTACTATATATTATCCATGTCAAGTTATAATTAATAAAACGATTACTATTAAACAGTATATTATATTCCGGTAAGTCTCGAAACTAACCCAAATAGAGTTAGCCTAGTTTGACCGCATTTGTAATTCATTTCCCAGGGAACTAAACAGTTGTTAATCGGTATAAATCACGAGCTCGGCCCCGGAGTGTTGCCAGTTGTGAAATATTATTTCATTACTGGCTTTCTCTTGATCCACCTTGTAATGATAGTTTGAAAGTTTTAAAGGTAAATTGCAAAGATTAAAGTTTGAAGATGTCATCTTGTGTCTTGTGTCAATCTCTTTGGGAAAATGCAAGATATTTTAGGTTACAAAGTTAAATCAAGTGCGGCGTTGAACTATTACGTAGTATCTAAATTTATCTAGTGTATCTAAATTTACATGCTTTTTTATTTTTTTATTTTTTTTTAATCTGTTTTTCTTTCATTTTATTCAAAAATGTCAGTCCCATCGTTCCCTTAAAACAAACTTACAACAAACAATATTCTAAAGTCTACACACTATTTAAACTTAAACCTATACAACAATTTAGCCTCCACAGAATAAGGCTTCGACAGTAAGTATTGAAATATACCCACATCCATTAAATTTATATTAAAACGACAACATAATTCTCGGAAATTTACATAATGTCTTATGTCTTGGCTTAAATAGTAGTTATTAAGTTAGCAATTTTAATATAAATAAGACTAGTCAGTCTTCAACCTATTTGAACCAAGCTAAAAGATACTCTTTTAAATGATCTCTAAGATCAAAAGGCAATCGCCAGTGAAAGTTTGCCTCGATTGAGCAACAAAATAAATAGCAATAATGGTCGTTATGGAAATATTATAAATCACTATAATATCTTGAAATATAAAACATTTTTTTAATATAAAATACAAAATTGACAGTCTCAATAGAAGCGATATTGAAAGATCCCTAGAGCTATCACTCTAACGGTTCTACTGCAGAATTTATTATTGGCTTCAAGAGATTCATTAATCGTCAGTCCAGTGTTGCAAGTTTCCGAGTTAAAGCTTTCATATATATATAAATATAAATATATATATATATATATATATATATATATATATATATATAGTATATATATATATATATATATATATATAAATATATATATATATATATATATATATATATATATATATATATATATATATATATTATATATACATATATTTATATATATATATATATATATATATATATATATATATATATATATATATATATATATATATATATATATATATATATATACGTAAATAAGAATAACAATACTGTTTGGAACTTTTTATTCTGTAACATTTTTTTCGTTTACGATACTACCTTTAACTACGGCTTCACTCGCATTTTCAAGTGGTAATTACTAAGAGTAGTACTAGTATAGTAGGTCGAAAAGATATAGTATTAGCGGGGATCTTCATGATCTTCAGACATGAAGGACCGACCACAGAGAGAGATTAGCTGACTCCCTGAGATTAGGTTGTTCAACCAAAGAAACATTTCAGCTTCATGAGTAATATTGCTAGTATATATTCTTTTTCTAGGCAATAGAAGATATTTTATATCTAGTAGGTATCAAATAGCAAGTGTTCAATTATATATAATAGACAATCCAGAAACAAGGCAGACGCTATTCTCGATGATTGCTCGCTATCCCACCTACATAGTTGGTCCCTCGAGCCGGCGCCCAAATTGTTCTGTAGATATATTATTGTAAGGCACATCTGTTCAATTATTGAGGAGTTGGCGAATTCTAGTTATATATAGCTATAATTATATTGTATGTTTGTGTTGTTATTTTTTATTTATACAAAACCCTCGGATGTATTAATACGTCACTCCGTTCTCCACTGTGCTTGTTCATGTTTGGATCATGTTTTCAGTGGCAGTATTTTAAAAGCACTCATATTCTAACTAACCTTTTATTCTTCCTTTCCCCTGATTTTCTCGATCTGATAACTAAATACGCCTCGTCGATACGATATGTCTCGAAAATTGGATGGAAAGTGGGGAACGTCTGCTCTCGTGGCTAAGTCTCTCTGCTCTCTGCTAAGTCTACGATACGTGAGATACAGCATGGAGCTAAAAACAACACTTATATATAGTTCAAACAAGTATATAAAATAAAATTATTAAGTTAAATATTGTGACTGATTTATATCCAACAATAGAAATCGATACAAACTTTTATTCCACATTTTCCCACTCAAAAAGTATAATGTGCATACGTACGCTGGTTTTTAAGTACGCTAATTAATACGTAGCTTCCGTATCAATGCCAATTAATATGAATAATAGTACTTTTCTACGAGTCGAGTGCTCTGACAAGTACTTATGTAGGTATAACGGTGTCAAGAACTCGGTCCGGGCTCTCTGGGAGATATTGGATTATATTTTTTTGTATTGTGAAGAAAATTTATATGCCTCTCCCTCTAAAACGAGTATGATGATAAATTTTAATTTAGATATACATACATATGTATTTCCTTGTATAATATTTGATTTTAATTATTTTTTTTCTTAATATACTTGTATTTTAATCAAGCTCCAGCTTCAAAGCTATAATGGTCAATTAATATGTTTCATTACAGGATATAATTCTGAAATATTATGTATTTCAAAATTATATTATACTTTTAAATTGCGGTGATTATTTTTCTGATTTCTTTGGTTATTTTTATGTTTTTTCGCACACATCTATTATAATTAACTTCAAATTATATTTTGACAGGAATGCCTGACTTTTGATATAGTATATACGTTTAGTAGAAATAAAGAAAATAATTTTGTGATACAGAGAATCTGGACACTTAATTTTGTATGAAGCGTGAACGGTAATATTTGGATTTTGTATGTGAATTCCAATTTTAAATATAAAACAAAATTCTATATTGTTTTAATAAATGTCAAGACAACAAAATTTTGAATTATTTATAATACAGATAACAATAAGAAAAATCGGTATAATTAAAAATACAAGTTAAAATTATTTACAATGTTTCATATTATTATCTGTACACTTATAAACTCCCATATTCACAATTTATATGTATTCATTCTTTGTATCATTCATTCAAAAGCAGTAAAGAGGTTCTTTTCAATAGAGGGATTAAACTATAATGAGTTATTCACATATGTTTTTCTGTTTTTATTTTTTATCTGTGATTTTTTTATTCTTTATACGTATAGTATAATTTTGTCTTGAATAAATAAAAAAAATAGCTACACGCTTTTTTATATAGCAGGATAGACCTAGTGTTAAGACACTCCGTTCCCCACTTTCCTCAACGCAGCGTTGAGCTTTGTCTTGTTTTCATACTTTCAGTATCTTTTTATAGGATAGGAATCGTCCTGACAAGTATTAAATTAATATACAACAACATCGCCGCTATGTGATGAAAATAATAATTATGATTATAATTTAATAATAATTAGTTTATTAACAAAAACATAACTTATTATTGCTTATTTTACAAGTTTTTTTTTTCACTTTTGTCATAAACATTTATAACTTTTCTTAGTACGAATACAGTTCTGGTTCAGTTTGTACTATTCTTTATTAAGCCATTATTCTGCCATGTACTAAAATTTTGTTCCGTAAAAGCTTTGAAAAAAAATCATTACAGACCGCTGAAAACTGTTGAATGTATAGACAATGGAGATAAAGGACATCCATTGTAAAAAGAACTTATGGAAGTGGGAGGAAAATTGCTCCACTTCGTGTGGAATTGTTACAATTGTTAGATATTTTCTTAGCTATCAAAGGAATGGACGCCATTAGTCAACCGGGTCTTAGGTTTCCTTTGAACTGGATATCTCCTGTTATATATATTGAACATTTTATGTATACCGAGTATTTTATATATATAATGAACTATTGTTGGGGAAGGCTTTGGAGCATATATTTAAGCATGTTTGATAGAAATTTATTCATTGTTATTAAAATATGAATCCAATTTTTTGCAGCTACACGCTTTATACTACATATATATACTTTTCGACCAATTTTTGAGACTTTGTGTTGAGTGAGGGAACTCAACCTGTTAATAAGAAGTGAAGCCTGTGTTATAATATGTTAGGTTATTTTAGGAAAATAACTTATACATATATATATATATATATATATATATATATATATATATATATATATATATACGTTTATTTAAAATGCAAACACCTATTTTAGGTCTTTATAGCTTCGTAGAGGTAGAGGGTACCTAGTGTTCAGACAATCCGCTCAATTTTCGAGCCACTGCGCGTTCAGCTGTGGAACTCAACGCTGTGCTGTGTCTTCTTACTAAAGCTGGTTTGTGTCACTGCTTAATTGTAGCTCCAAGATGGACGCAGTAGGTAACGTTCCTAGCTTTAATATAAAAGATCCATCGCATTAAGTATCATCCCATCGTCACCAATATCACTTTAATCCTGATGATTACTTAAAACGTATAAACGCTCTTCCATAGTAAATACTACTGTATATATATAATATAAGGACCATAATTGAATCTCATTACACCGCCGAGAGCCCGGCGTCTGATTGCCACTTAAACATGCAAATTACTCATTTCTCGAAAACCGAAATAAGTCGAAAAATCATTGCCTACCATATTTTTAGGTCATTAGTCCTTTATTACATTTTGCGAGTGGAAATCTGTTTTATATTTCAAGAATTTTGACTTAGTTCGATGAGAACGTGTAACCTTATTGGCGACTTTCAAGTATTTTTTTCCACAAAGCAAGGTAGGTATAGTGTTAAGACACTTCGTTTCGCACTTTCTACACAATTTTTGAGACATTACGTGTTTAGTGGTGGAACTCAACGCCTCACTTTGTCTACCGGAGAGCTTTAACTATGATAATTTCTTTCGAGAGGTAATGATCATGCCATTTCGATAATATACTATAGTAATTCTTCTTCTTCTTCCGTGCCTTTTCCCTTTATTTGGGCGTCCTGGGCTCTCCTCGTATTCCGGCGTCAAGTGAAACGATCTTGGACTGTCCCTACATCGAGGTTTGCCCACGCCTAATCTTTGGCAGCATTTGTCCACTTATGTCAGGCAGTATTTATCCTATGGGTAACGTCCGCGTCGACACTGTCGTCCACACTCAACATTGACCCTAAATATATAAAGTTTTTGGTCTTAAATAATGGTTCTTCACCGTTAGATAGTGCTTGATCAGAAAATTTGCAATGTAGATATTCGGATTTGCTTCTGCTAATGCGTAGACCATATTTCTCCAGTGCGTGCTTATACTATAATAATTAATTATTATAAAACCCTCTATTAACTAAAGAAGTGTTACTTCTTTATGTTACTGTTGTTATTGTGTATTGTTATCACGACATTCATACATAAAACAACATACATAAAACAACATAATACGTTTATTTTTAACATAACTCACAAACATTATCAAAATACAATGTTTATTTCAAACATAAACACCTCGTATATTAAAGGGAAGATCAAAAGCAATGCTTATGTACTCTCGTGTTTTCCTTTAATAATAATATATTTAGATATTTTATTTCGATATATTTATTTACTTTCCTTTGTGTCGCTTTATTTTTTTCAACAAGTGAACAGAATTTTTTTAGAATTTTGTTTATGGTTTCAGGTTGATTATATTATTTTATATACGGATGATATAAGAGTTTAGTATTAACGTTGTTAGTAATATGTATGTGGTATAACTCGTGCCACCCAATTTATCAGAAAAAAAAGGTCTATGTGAGACATGAGATAAATCAATTAGTCAATAATTTTTCATGATTTAAAAATTATTAATATAATAAATTATAGTCTTCTCTTGTTCTTATTCTAAATAAGAAAGAAATAGAATTTTATTCTGCTTAAGCAGGGTAAAGCTAGTGTTAAGACACTCCGTTCTCCATTTTACGCCGGAATTCACGCTGCATATTGAGAGCGGAAAGATAAAAAAAAATAATTTCACCGAGTGGAAATCGAACTCACAACCATCGCATATGCATTCAGATGGTGGCCATCCTTGGTATATTATGGAAAGAAGACTCTATTCCTGTTATTATCCAATTTAATAACCATGTAACACGTTTCAACTTGTTAATTGAAAATATCAGAAACTTAATAAATGTACAAAATGACTATATATTTATTACATCATATATATATATATATATATATATATATATATATATATATATATATATATATATATATATATATATATATACATTTCAGTTTTTAAATTCATATAATATTGTTGCAGACGTAATAGTATCAAGTAAGTGACCGAGCCCTCCTCGTCCTCGCGCGATACGGTCGGACTTCATCGAGACGCGCTTTATGGGGAACGGCACACCTTGTCTTAGAACTATTTACTAGAGTAAGTTACTTTAAGTCAATGTGAGTGTTTTGTATAAAGTGAATTGTAAACCTTATTTTACTAAAATATAAATACTTTTCAATAAAATAAAAATATTAATTTTGAATATTAGATAACTAATGATTATATTTTCATTTCGCCGTTTTATTTCTAGATTATATTGACTTAAATCAAATGGTTTTAAACAAATAATTTAAATTAGAATGAATCTTAATAATCTCTAATGAATTTAAAATGTTAAATTGAATTTATTTTAGAATGTTTTTTATAAACTCTAATTTAAACTAGAGAAATACTAAGTGCATATTTCATTTATTTAAAACCCTGTCTTAGACTAAGTAATTAACTGTGACTAGTCCTTGATTAATGAAACGAGCGTTCGTTCCATGTTTATAATTAAAACTTTGCTAAAGCTTCGGAGTTTACATCATTAATTATTATTATTAAAAATTTCCTCATGCGACATTGCCGAGGACAAAATGTCATGTCACTGTATGATTTGTCCCAAAATATTGAATATTACATTTGAGCTGCATAATTCATGATAGGACTTAATTCAGTCTTTCTGTTCGCCAATAATCGCCTTATTCTATAAAATTCTGAAGCATTTTACCGACTTTTTATTTAACTACATAGTTTTTACCGCATATCAGTGTAGGCATGAGTGATGGAATCTAGAGTTAAGAAATTTTGGTGACATCATGTAATATAATTTGAACTGCCCAGCTAGGGGTGGTCGATGCCCCACGCGGCGCCAACCAGCATGTCGGCCGCGCCGCGCCACCCGCACTTCTACACGGTCGAGGTCGGCGACACCAGGTTCACTATACTCAAGCGTTACCAGAACTTGAAACCTATCGGTTCCGGTGCCCAAGGCATAGTATGGTAAGTTTTTGAAACTTTTGGGAATTCTGTTATTTATCTTTGAAGATTCTATCCAAAATATGTAGAATTTTTCATGAAAAATTAATTGATCTTGAAAGCAAATAAACTTAAACAATAGATAGGAGAAATGGTATCGTTATTTAGTTTTGTAAAGCTAGGAATTTGTTCATAGCTTCACTACTATTTGCATGTAATTGGATTGAACTAAAGTTCATAATAACAAATCAAAAGATTAAATTGCTCTTCTAAAACGATTTTTTAGCATGGTTCATAAAAAAAATTCATGCAAATTCTTTAAATTAACCAAAAGTTAATAAAAAATTGTTCAAAATTAATTCTATTTTTTGTTTTAATTGTATCTTTCTATTCATTCATATCTATGTATCTTATATCTTGCATTAGTTTTCGTTATTTTACTTTACTTTACTTTACTTTACTTTACTTTACTTTGCTCAACATTTCTTTTAATTATTTCAAGATATTAGCATAGATTAGTCTACACTCTACATTGCATCCATCGCACGCTCTATATCTCTGCATGCACTTCCGCACCGCTCATGTAGTTCAATTCCAAAACTTCAAAGTGTCTGTCTTGCTTGATACCCTAGTATAATACATTCAGTCAGTATATTTTCGAAGAAAAATTGTGAGTTTCGACCTATTTCTTATTTTGAATGCTATTATAAAATTTGCATCACCTTTACATACTCGTCAACAAAAAAATTCCAGCTATAGATAAATTTTGTTCCTACAAAATATAACAACATTTAAAATCATATATTTTAACGTACACTTCACCAGACAAGCATAAAAGGTTCAAATAAGGATTTAAAATTTAGGACGATCGTCATCAAGATTTAATTCAAGAATTCGACCATATATATATTTAATATATTTTTTTAAAAAAATCTACAGTCTACGCATCATAGTCTAGGTAAAAGACAGGAGTTTGGATATTTGAAAACGAAGTATATTTCTCTTTATAGCTGATCCGGTTATAACGTTAGCGGACTATCACTATGGTTCAGTTTTACTCGGTCACACTCGGTGACACGGTGTTCACGATACCGACGCGGTACACTGAGCTCGTGCGTCGCGGCGCCGGCGCACAGGGCATGGTGTGGTAAGCGATGCGCTTGCTTGTACCCATCCCGCTTTGATTGTCTACTAATTTTCTTAATATCCTCCGAATTTGGCTCTCGGTCCTTGTTTTGAGTCTCATCTTCATTGGCTTTGACATTTTGATATTCAATACTGTTTGATATTGAAGTTCAGGGTGGTGATTTTTATACGGTAGTGGGTTAGACTCGCGTCAGTTCGGAAACGTCTTATAAACGTAGTCCTTGCGTTAATTTGTATTAAAAATATATTTTTTTTAACTTACGTACATCAGAATAATAAATTTATGATACTAAATTATAATTAAATTAACATTCTTTTATTTATGTCCCCTCCCCAAATCTGAAGTTCACGTGCCTCGCAGCTGCTTTCAAATCAATATTACCTTCTAACTATTACTACAATATCTATACCTGTCGCCTAACCTTCTGATTTCGTTCGTTCATGTTGACTTTAACTAAGCATATTGAAGCTCCCAACAAATTTTACTCATACATTTTTAACAACATTTGCTGTAATTTTAAGTGTTACTTAAATCCTACAATAACATTTTTATTTTAAAATTCTTATTCCTAACTTATGGACGTCTAAAAACGTAGATTTCTGATAGCCATTGTGAAACCTATTATAGTATACTGAAGACTAAGGCTACACCTAATTTATTTATATGAAACTTTAATATATTTTCAATATTAAAAACTTTAAAATCTCTTCTACCATAAATATACAGTGGTCTTGTTCCAAATTTCATTTCATATAAAACTGCATTGGGATTTTTACAAACTTTTTGGGGTGAAAATTTTCCTTGGTTTTAGTAATGGAAGGGAATATTGATTATGGGTTTGACGATTTTTTTAATATGGTGACTGGTTGGGGAATCAAAGTATGTATGTGTTGCCGATTGAATATTACGTTCATAGGTGGTTTTCTATCTGTGGTCTAACTTCAAACATTAAACAAATATATACAGACATTAACATGATAGCACTTATTATTTACTTCGTAGCTACTTTTATGATTATATATGCATGGCTTTTATTATACATGTATGCTACTTGTTTCTTTTTCGATATTTTCTTTTTGTTTTTATTTTTTATTAATATTTTTTTTATTATATCCATGTGTTATCGCATATTTAAACAATATGCAAAAAAATAAAAATTTGGATAACATCATGATTTGATTGGTGGTGGATTTGCTCGTTCAATTGGCACTGGGTTCGATTCCAGTGCGGCGTACGACACAGTGACGCAACAGAACGTCGCGATCAAGAAGCTGTCGCGGCCGTTCCAGAATGTAACGCACGCGAAACGTGCTTATCGCGAGTTCAAGCTTATGAAGCTTGTCAACCATAAAAATGTAAGTATCTATCTATTTTTATAACGATAATAATCCTTCATTATGAAAATCTTCTCACACGTCCAAACGGATATTGGATGTGGTTAGAGTAAATTGTCGTCCTGAATATAAAAGGATAATTTTATTGAAATAATATATTTGCAATGTCAAAATTCTAATGATTATATTAAAAATAAGAAAGATGGTACATTTTTCTGGCGGTACGTTCATTTTTTAAGCGTCAAATAATATACCGTCACATACCTGAAAAAAAATGGCACAAGAAACAGTTTGCTCTTTTTTTATAATGATTTAGTGTATCTTAGTGATATCCTTAATTGTAAAAATTATGCAATTGACGATTAATCTAACTACTGTACTACCCAGTATTTCATATGTAGGTTGTAAATCATAAAATGACACTTTAATTAAATTCTATATTACCCTTTATCTATTTCAGATAATTGGTCTCCTAAACGCGTTCACACCACAAAAAAGCCTGGAAGAATTCCAGGATGTATATTTGGTGATGGAGCTCATGGACGCGAACCTGTGCCAGGTAATCCAGATGGACCTGGACCACGAGAGGATGAGCTATCTGCTGTACCAGATGCTGTGCGGCATTAAACATTTGCATCTTGCTGGGATCATACATAGGGTGAGGATTATGATTATTGTAATTATAACGTTATTGGGACTAACTGTTGTCTACAATTTCACTATCGTGGTATGGTATAACAGATTTTATACAAATATATGTATTTGTTTTAAAGTTTGCATTAATTTGAAAAATTATAATAACATAATAGAAAGTGTTAAAAAATAATTAAAATTAAATTACAATAATTAAAATTTGCTCAGATTGTTCCATAAACAGAAAAGATATAATAAAACTACTAATCCAACTTTCCCATCCAGGACTTAAAACCGTCCAATATAGTGGTGAAGAGCGACTGCACGCTCAAGATCCTGGACTTCGGTCTGGCGCGCACCGCCGGCACCACCTTCATGATGACGCCCTACGTCGTCACGCGCTACTACCGCGCGCCTGAGGTACCCGCTCCCTGCTCCTGTATTGCTAAGTTGTCTTCTCTGTTAGATATAATGAGCTCGCATAAGTAGCATAAACTTAGGAAGCTTTTTTTCATAGATATCTATTTAACAAACACTCGCTTTTATTAGATCTAAATACCGATTAATGAATATACTCCGCATTCCAGGTGATCCTGGGCATGGGCTACACGGAGAACGTGGACATCTGGTCGGTGGGCTGCATCATGGGGGAGATGATCCGTGGCGGCGTGCTGTTCCCGGGAACCGACCACATTGATCAGTGGAACAAGATTATTGGTGAGAGATGCTTTGTTTTTTAATGGTAATCAAGAGTTGCCTAAGTTTTAGGATATTGCTTGAGTGGTAAACCTGGTAAACCTTGCGTCCGCAGAGCAACTGGGCACGCCGTCGGCCGCCTTCATGGCGCGGCTGCAGCCCACCGTGCGCAACTACGTGGAGAACCGGCCGCGCTACGCCGGGTACAGCTTCGAGCGGCTGTTCCCGGACATCCTGTTCCCGTCGGACTCCTCCGAGCACAACCGCCTCAAGGCCTCGCAGGCCCGCGACCTGCTGTCCAGGATGCTGGTGGTGGACCCGGAGAGGCGTATATCGGTCGACGAGGCGCTCCTGCATCCGTATATTAATGTGTGGTACGTTATATGTTTGTCAACTTTATTTTTGTATTTGAAAAGATTTTTTTTTATTTTATTTAGTCTATCACAAATTGTGATTGAAAAGCGTAATTTCAAACTCTGCGTGTTGTTTAATCAGATTAGAAAAAATTAATATGTTAAAATATATAAATTTTCCTATAAACTTACAATGTACATAGTATATGTATACCTCCATACACAACGTACGGCGTTGGATTTTGCTGATGAATTTTGACTTACTACACTTGCTTACTTATTGACTAAGCAGCGATGCTCTGCTCTAAATGCCATAATAATCTTAAGGGCCTGAAACTATCTTTATATTCGGCGATGAGGAATTTTGAAGGAAGAAAGCTCTTGACTCTATTAATACCTGGACTCGGCGTTTAAACGACTTCATTAAAGCCACTGGGGATAAGTTTGAATGCCCTGCAGGTGCAGCAGCTCGGGTTGAGATGGTATAATTTTCTTACTAAATTTATTATAAAAATAAAATTCATGTCGCGTACTATTCAAAATAAAAAAATTCTATACGTTTAATAATTCTTAATATTAAATTCAGTTATTATTGTTCTAAAACATAAAATAATTACTCATGAGAAAAATGTAAATGTTAAGGGCGTTATCGATTTAAATTTAACTTGAAGTTTAAGTCTCGTGATTCTGACATGAAACCCAAAGTAATGCCAGATACTATAAAACCTAGCAGAGAATTAGTGAAGATGGATAAATATTATTATATGGTATGTAATCTTGTGACAACACTGATCAATAACTTTTTGCAATTCCTGAAGCAGAACTTTCAGTTTTAAATACTATCTGGATGTAATTCAACAGTTTTCAATTATCTTAAAAAGGCAAGCAATTGCATCAAGCAATGCCTTGGACTTACGACATTATTATACTGTACTATATAAATAAGACTATTTAGAGCCGCCAAAAGAATATCGTTAAGTTGCTAATTAATATAGTTAAATCACTTCCAAAAGACGAAGGTGCACCAGAACTCAATTCGAGACTTTAATTTCATATACAAGTTATTATTCCTATGCGCAAGAACGCAATCAGATCTCGTAAGACTAGGATCGTGTAAAATACAAGACGGACAAAATAAATATTTGAAATTTGCTAATCCAAGAATGATTAATAAAACATGTATTTGTGCATATAGCTTAGAAATCCAAAAACAATGGCTAACCATAGAAAAATTCCATAACTTTATAATTGACGTACCCTAATTCATGATTAGTCTCCGGCATTGAAATTAGATTTTAATAAATTCTAAATGACTCTGCCAAATCAAAGTATTTTGGTGATATGAGGTAGGGCAAATAAAAAGTTTCCAACATTTATTGAGAGGAACAGCTAGATATAAAGGAGTCAGTACTCACGGTGGCATAATAAGTGTTAAAAATCGTAGCTTAACTAACTGGTTAACTAGTCTTGCGACAGTAAGAGCATAGACAAATATAAATAAAACAATCAGTAGAAATTGTGATAGAAAGCTCGTCTAATGAATACACACAGAGCTATCATTCAATTTTAGTATCATAAGAGCAATTTGGACGAGAGCATAATGCGAATGATGGACATGAATTATTCGCTGGGTGCGAAGTAGGAGGTGGGAGACGGGAGACGGGAGACGGGAGCCGACTCGACCGCAGCGCGCTCCGCGGCTAAAACGGGAGCTCTGTCGGACTAAATGTCACTTTTTAAATTACACAAAACCTCTGCATTATTGATGTCATCACAGTTATAAAAGATCGTCTGCAATATGTATGAGATGCGTTATTCGATTATATTTGTTTATTTATTTTCCGTAAAGTCAGCCATAAAAAAAACTCGTGTATATATATTACCTGAAATTTACTGATTGTGGCATTTTAGACTGAAAATAAAAAAGATCAGCAGTATTACCGACACAATAGGTTTACATAATCCAATAAAATCTCAGTAAATACTAAATGCCAACCGTTTGACATTTCAATGTCTGACATAATTGTAACCGCTAATCGTGCATCTAGCGAATAACGGTACCTATGTGACTCAATACAACGAGCCCGGTATCCGCGCAGCAACCTATGGTATGCTCCCGCAGGTACGACGAGGGGGAGGTGAACGCGCCCGCGCCCGCCGCCTACGACCACTCGGTGGACGAGCGCGAGCACACCGTGGAGCAGTGGAAGCAGCTCATCTACCAGGAGGTGGTGGAGTACGCGCCCGCCGCCCCCGCGCACCCCCACCCCCACGCGCCCTCCGCGCCCGCCGACCACGCGCAGCCCGCGCTCACCACGTAGGTACGCGCCGCACCCGCACCGCCCCCACCACACCACCACACCACCACCCCTCCCCACACCGCCTCGAATGTATGAATACACCACATATGTATGGCTTTCGTGCTTTTTGGTAAAGTTTTTTTTTAAACAAATATTTTAAAGTTTCTGCTTATAGATGGTGCTTGGTGATGATGATGCATGCTGTCAGTGTTTGTGTTTGTATTGCATAGCTGCCTCGTACGCTTGTCGCATAGACCTGCCTGTCGCCTATTTCCCGACCAGCGGCCTCAATAACACTAGGCTTACTTTATTCTCTACATACAACATATATACTTAGATCTCATTTTTACATGCATTCTGTAATTGTTAAAAGATATATCTCTTGTACTTATCAACTTTCGCATATTCTCCATACGACGTGACATTATCACACAACCATCTCCAGAGACCCTCCGTGTAGTGACTGTGGCCTCCGTGTTTCAGATGAGGTGAGCCGGAGCGCCGCGGGCGGGACACGCGGGCCGACCGGTCCGACAAATATATATTTAATGTCAGTCGATACGGTACATGAGTTTTATTCATTGAATAATATATTTATTATTATTATTATATTATAATTATGATTATTGAATATTATTAATTATTAATTTGTGTAAGTGGTAGAAGTTGCAATACTAGTTAGAAGCGGTTTAATCCAATGAGGTACACAACATGTTGATTTGTGAACAGTTGTAGTAATAATTTTTTAAATGTTTTTTTTTTATTTATACATTAGTTGTTTGTTTTTTTTTTATATATATATTTTTTAATATGAACTAAATAGTCATGTACCCTAAATGACTGCAAGTGCTCCTTTGAGTGTCCGAAGGGAATCTGTTAACTTGTCTATTGATTGTAGTTTCCTCCTGTTTCTTAGTAATTGTAATAACTTAGACTAGGTTATGTTTGAGTTGAACGTTGTTTTGTAGCTCAACTGTAAATTTGAATGTATCTTGATAATAATCGTTGAAAAGGATTGAAATGTTGGTGGGAATTTTAACTTAGTCAACTTTAAGTTTAAACTATAGTTACTTTCTAAGGTATTAAACCAAGTTTAAATAAACTTCTAGGTTTTAGCTACATTTTTATTCCCTATGTTTAATTTGCATAAGTAGTGGAGTGCCTTTTGCAATTTGCTAAAAGTGATTTTATCTAAAACGGACTGAATTTGATACGTTTGGATATTTTTGTAATTGTAAAGGCGTTTCCACACTATCGGCCGACTTTTAAATTTAAAAGGAGACTTAGATAACATACGAACTCGCAAAGTCGGTTAAGTTGAGCTTATATTTGTTATTTAATATTTTTTGATCCCGTTTTGCCAATCTATTGACATCTGAATGAAATACCAGTTCAGTGCGATGGCTTGGTTTGGGAGGTTTGCGCGCGTCTTGTTAGATTGGTAATAGATTTAGATCGTCCCCATTTGGATTTAAGTGACTTTATAATATAAAAAAAATCATTACGTACCACCAGGTAATAACAATATGTGACATACATAATACATATATGTATGTATGTATATACAAACTGGTTAAAATCCGATTAATTAAAGTCTACAATCGTAACGGTAGGGGGTTCGATTCCGTAAGTTCCCCAACACACTTCCTGTCTTAGCCACTCAATAGTCTGGACGACGTGATGTCCTTAGCTCACGTGAGTAGCCCCTAGTTGCGTTGTTGATATATTGACCGTACGAGTAGATCCTACATAAGTAGATTAATATATAGATCGCCTCACGCGTTCTGACTAATGTAAAAGAATGCCAGTTTTCATTTACAATATGAATATTTAATCTATTCCTTTATTATAAAGATACAGCGCGGCGTTGAGTTCCGCCACGCACTGTCTGTGGACAGCCGAGAACAGTGGACAGTGCTTTACTCCGCCTACCCTGCCACAGCGTGGTGTGAAGCTATAAAATACAATTTAGTATTTTAATTTAGGCGTTTTCCTGCAATAAGTCGTAACGTGTGAGGCAAGTCGTAGGTTATTGTTTGAAACCTCACTAGGTGATATAATTATATAGTAAGTGTAACGAGAATGTTGTTAGTGCCGTCGGCTGGTTTCAAATAGCACAATTTACTAGCTACAGATAGAACCTGGACGGGAATGTGCGTGTTAATGTTTTGTACACTTCGCGGTGTTCGAGTAAAGTCGAAAATTTTACTTACATATGTAATATTTACACGGACTTGTTCGATTTGAGTGAGTTTATATCGCTGAGTGTACAGAACCAATTAAACAGTATAGAAATGGAGTATAATTAATACGAAAGCAATAATTTCCACTTTTCCCTCCTAGAGCGCAAAATTTCTAATTATTTTCGAAACATATCGAGGACGTTTCAATAGTTAGATTAATTTTATATTCCAACCGAACTCTGCATCTTTGTCAATGTTACTTTACTTTTGTTCCATACATTGACGTTTTTATTCTGTTCATTGACGGACGTTTTGGCGGGAAAATGAGCCTTCCATTGTTGGTCCAGTGAGTTGACATTATTAGACAGATTAAAAGTAAAAGTTATATAAATATTATGATTGTAGTGTCGTTATCACCAGTACGAATTCAGCACATCGTTAGTTATGAATGGACTAATAAGATCATTAAATCGATAAATGTAAACATCGTTTATTCGTTCATTAAAACTAAACTATCGATTTTTTAACACAGTGTGATTCGTTTTGGTCATCTGAAAAAAATATAATGCACTATCGCACTTAGAAAACTGTTAAATCTCTGTCATGAGACCAAAAGCGTATAGAAAATTATGAACAGATTTATATTTGGTATCAACAAAAGATCATATACAATAAAAAATAATATCTAAATATAAGTAGAATTGTAAATATTAAATAAGCTAAATGGAACGAAAGTGAAGCTAACATACTATATTCTGTTTATTGCTAGTGTAACACAAGTGTACGTCCAAATTGTCCATATGTTAATGTACCTAATGCAAATTACAATAATGTAATCTTTAGCGCGTATGCTAGGATCTAGTTTTAGTACTTAGGTTTTCTTGAATGGTTGACGACCGAAGTGTGGTTGAGAATCAACTGTTTAATTCACGAGTCAAATATAAATGGGTATTATTGAAAACAATATGTATTATATGGAATGTTGACTTGAATTCTTAAATGTCAGTTGATTTTAACCAACTATTAACATAACCTAAGTATTGAAACTGGATGTATGTTAGTACTTGGTAAAACAAGGTGTAAGGTAGCGACGTTGAGGCCGAGCGGCCCCTAGTAATCGGTTATTCGACTATCTAAAAAACAACTTATTTTTACTGTACACGTAAGTTATTTCATATTTTAACTGAATAAATCGAAATGGTTATTATAAGAAATGTGTTTCATTTATTTATTCACTCTATGTCCTTGTCTGTTGCGCTTTAAAATATTTGTAAATCATCCCGATATATTGAGAGACTGAAAAACTTAAATATAGCGCGATGGCTGCATGTATTATGCCTACACTGCAAGATGTACACTGAAAGAATATAAAAAAGTAATGTATCAAATATAAAAAAAAAATGTTTACTGAGAGAACCAAGGTACATTTGTAGTCAGATCTAAGTCATTTGAAATTTTTAATTATCTGCTAAAGTAAAGAATTATAAACTTTAACTTTACAAGTAAACTGCATTGATGTAAAAAAAATAATTTGAAAGCATTAATAAATCAAAGAATGAAGAAATATATATTTTCCTACAATATTACTGACATAGTAACAATTTTTTTTTTATTCTCATTTTAAGAGCTGAGTCACTGGGTGACTATGTTGCTCTGGTTAGTAGTTACAAATAAACTATAGTAACAATTATTATACTACTGTTGTTCTAATTTTTTTCATGCTAATAGTACAAATCGAATAAAAAATATAATTAAGAGCTAATTTCACTGGTGACAGATAAAGTTTCAGAAAGTAATATTGTCTACCAGATAAAGGCTGAAAAAGTAAAAGTAAAAAAATAAAGTTTGATAAAGTTTCAACTGGTCTTTATGTGCTAGATATTTAATATAGCAACAGAATTTGGTTTTCTAGGTCACAGATAGACCTAAGAAACCAAAATCTGTTGTTTATCAGCCAGATAAGCAGTATATTACTATATCAGCAAGTGGTGAAACCGGCCTTAATTATTGCAAAAAGTATTAGTTAAAAATTTTGTATAAACATGGATCAAATAAAATTTACAACATATCTGACCATGAACATTGTCATTGTTTGAAAATGGGTTTTATTACAAATTGTTCGTGTTAAATGTCGAACTCTATGGTTTTTATAGTAAAAAAATCAAATCATATTTTTATACTATCTTAACTTGACAATTGACAGTGACATTGATATATCTAGTGTCAAAGTTTGTTGCGACGACGCTCGTACTGTAGCGTATAACACATTTATTAATTATGTTATAAACAAAACAACCTGAGGAAAGAAAAATATATATAAATTTCTATTAACTAATACAAAATATTTATTAACTTTCAAAAATGTCGGACAAAGACAAAGCGAAGGTGAGCGCGCAAATGAAAAACCTTCCGAAAGATGCTCAAGTTGTGATGTCTATAATGAAGGAAGTTGGTATTGCGGAATATGAGCCGCGAGTTGTAAATCAGCTCTTAGAATTCACATACCGATATGTTACATCAGTTTTAGACGACGCTAGAGTTTTTGCTAATCATTCTAAGAAGAAAACTATTGATTTAGACGATGTTAGACTGGCGGTGCAGATGCAGTTGGATAAGTCATTTACAAGTCCACCGCCTAGAGAGGTGTTGTTGGAGCTGGCGAGAGTTAAAAATGTAAATCCATTGCCTTTAATCAAACCACATTGTGGTTTACGATTACCTCCAGATCGGTAAGTATATAGTTAACAAAACTAGCTGTTTATAAGTTCTGTTAATTTGAACAAAGTTTTATAGTAGTATACTACTGTAATTAACAATTTTTACAATGTCGTCAACATAAGACCTAAAGTATTATTTGAATTGACACTTTTGATATTTAAAGTAACTATTGAAACTGGTTAGTAGAACTTATTAGTCTGTTCAAAAATATTTAAATGATATAATAAAATAGAATTTTTATTTCATGCATATAAAGCTACTATCAATGCAAAAGTGCACCCAACCTATGGTATTAAAAGTATTTGCCAAAGTCTAGAATAAAGAGTATTTTTATTTTAGTTTGGAAATACAATTAGTATTTCCATATTTTGTGAAGATATCCAACAATAAGTTCAGTGATTATTATAGAATAATTATATTTTTTGTATTTTGTTTTACTCTCACTGAATACAATAGTATTTAAATACTGAAGAAAAACCGCATAGCTAAACCTATTCAAAAATTGCAATTTCAGTTGAAAGTTAAAATACCCCTTTAATGTTAAATAATAAACATCAAAATGCATATTGCACAATTATAATATCAATTTGTATATTCATAGATCTATATTAAGTAAGTACCTATCTTATAGTATGTATCCATCCAAGTGTCTGTGATTATTCCAGTTATTGCTTATCATCATGCAATTACCGTCTAAAACAAGCCACAAAGAAAGTGGTAACCAAACCAGCTGTACCCTCCGCACCTACTATTAAAACTGTCACAAGTTCAAAGCCAGGACAAAATGTTGTGGTGAAAAGACCTCCGGGGGCCATTGTTAATGTTTCAACTAAACACAGTGTGGTCCCTAAGCCTGTATTAAAATTCACATCTAGTACTAAAGTAAGTATCTGCAAATTATTTTCCAATTCTTCTAAATAATATAA
Source organism: Dione juno (assembly GCA_037127375.1). Classification (NCBI taxonomy): domain Eukaryota; kingdom Metazoa; phylum Arthropoda; class Insecta; order Lepidoptera; family Nymphalidae; genus Dione; species Dione juno. The sequence goes on along the minus strand of JAXRJS010000064.1, from coordinate 651,827 downwards.
TGAAAAATTTTAAATTATGCCTACAATTATTTCTTACTAGCTGCTACCTGCAGTTTTATCCGCATTATGAATGAAGAATAACATTGATACGGCATTTTAAAAATCTAGTAGTCATGACTTAATTTTTAATTATACAAATTTGTTTTTATTATGAATGAGATGTTTTAACTTGGTAAAAAGTAGCCTAAGGCACTCTCCAGCCTCCTAACTACCTCCACACAAAAAATCATACCATAAGATGGTACCATTGCCACATGAAAGAAGGACAAACAAAACAAACACACTTTATTTATAATATTAGTATAGATAATTTTTGTATTATTCGGTTACAATTTAGCCAAATCTTTATCTGAACATATAAAAAATGTATGTGACTTTAACAATAGTAATTTAATTTAATAATAACAGGTTTTAAATCTGAACGGAAGTTTCCTTACACTAAGTTGTCTATGTCTAAATTATTATTGCGAAAATACTATTAATTGTAAAATTTTGAAAACAATTGCTTCGAGTCAGGTTTGAACTTAAACCACACTAATCAATGAATAATTCTCAGGTAGTTGCCAAACCAGCTGTGCGAGTCACAGCGGGCCCCTCGGCTCAAGGACCCGTCAAGATGGAGTTAGATGAAGTGACTCAGAAAAGGAAACGAGAAGACGACGACTATGATATGTAGATATAAGTTTTATGTTTAACTGGAATAAATATATTTTATACTATGGTCTCTTCTTGTCTTAACTTTACTTTACAATTTAATGTAAGTATAGACTTATCTGACGTTTGTTTTGGTTGACACACGTGTTAGTGAGAATTTCTTATTTTAGTGCCAATTTATGTTCTTTTATTTAAAGTGTTATAATTATAAGTTATAAAAAAGATCTAAATTAACACGGTGGTTGGTTTTAGTGAGTGTTTGTGTTCGTATAAGGTAGGTTAAGGTACGGTAGGTTAGGTTATCCTTATGTAAAATGGATCTTGACCATCCGCCCGATCCTGGAGGTCGTACTTGCGAGTCACAAGAGCTTACAAGAAAAAAACAGAGTGGAGATCCACGATTAAGGACCCTGCTACTGCAACATCTTCAATTCAAAATTTGTACGTACATCCATCCCTATCTGACAATCCAAAGTCCTATCTTGATACTGACAAAGGCCCAATTACTGTATATGTGTCAAGGGAAATTCCTGACGCTGCTGCTGGCACCTCAATTAAGGCTATAAAATTTGGTCAAAATTTGTAACATTACCTGTGATGGAGTAAAAAACATTGGTCGCAATAAAATTAGTGTCCAAATCTCATAAGCTACTGCAGCGAATTTATTTTTGTCAAATCCTATTCTTAGTTTATGTAAGTATGTTGCAGTTATACCAACTTTTAATGTTACAAGAATGGGTATTGTTAGAGACGTTCCAGTAGATTTTTCATTAGATGAATTTGTTTGAGTCCTTGGAATTTCCCTCCGGTTGTGGACAGGGTATGAAAGTTAGACGCTTAAACAAAAAGTTACGCTAAAAAAAAAGAAAGTATGTTAATGAGGGTGTAACTACATGGGTTCTGACACAATCGGTTGTAGTTACATTCAGAGGACAGGAGTTGCCTGAAAGGGTCTTCCCATATCATTCCTCTCTTCCTGTTGAACCCTATAAATTTCCTACCATCCAGTGCTTAAATTGTTGCCGTTTTGGTGATATTAAAACATAGTGTAGATCAAAGCCAAGATGTTACCTCGCTTTCTGATATCCTGATATCCTCGCTTCCTGATATCGTGATATCGTCGCTTCCTTGTCCTGGGTGATTTTAACACCCATCACACCTTGTGGGGGTGTTATTACTGCGATGGATTCTCTCCTTCGTTGGTTGAAATGATTGAAGATGTGGATCTCTGCATTCTCACCGACTCGTTGGGTTAATCCAAACTAGAATTCAAGGACTGCTGTTGACCTTTCCCTATCTTCTCCGTCTCTTGCCTACCGGATATCATGGTCTGCTCTACCTTCTACCCGTGGTAGTGATAATTTCCCTATTTTGCTTTCTATGCATTATAGTCTCCCTCCTCTGATTTTTCTTAATCCGCCTTCTAAATTTAACTTAAAGAAAGCCAACTGGATAGAGTACACAGGCTCTGTGGTTTGTATGCTTAGCAATCCTCCTGAGTCTGATAATAGTGAGAATATTTTACTTCGGCTGACTTGCATATTCAAAAAATACACTCTATTCAGAATTGGATGTATTTTAATCCCTGGTGGGATCAGATCAAACATATATTATCAAAACGTAAAGGATCTTCGTACGAAAACACATGATTTCTATGGAAATTTGAATTACAATAATTATGATATTATTATTTTAACCGAGACTTGGCTGAACAGTGGTATTTTGAATTCTGAATTGTTTAGTGATAATTATAGTGTACATAGAAGAGATAGGGATATATTCTGTTCAATTAAAAAGGACGGAGGAGGAGTATTGGTAGCTGTAAATAATAAGTTTAACTCTCGCCGAATGGCAACCTGGGAGAGTTCTTGTGAAGACTTGTGGCTAACAGTAAATATTAGTAAAAGTAGTACAATAGCTCTTTGTGCAACCTATATTCCTCCACCGATTAGTAAGACTGTCTTGGATAAATTTATGGACAATTTCAATCGTGTGTCGGAAATTATGAGTTATACTGCTCTTGTTGTCGGAGACTTTAATTTAAGTTATAGGAATGATATATATTTTTTTTTAATTTAAGTTATAGGAATGAATGGTTATAGGAATGATGAGGAATGATATAGACTGGGAGCTAGTAGGAAATATCAAAAACGACCATCACATGCATTCTTTGGCTAAATCTCTTGTAGATTTTTCCAAGATTAACGGTTTTTCACAACATAATCGCATAAAAAAACAATAAAATTTTAGATCTCGTCTTTTGCGATAATACTATTTTTGATGTAACAGTTGATGCTTCTGCTAATATAATGAGTCGCATAGATCCGCTACATCCACCATTAGACATCTGCATTAGTCTTGATAATGACAACACGAAAGTCTTAGATTTCAACCCACACTATGCAAGATATATTTTCTCTAAAGCTAATTTTAAAGATATTAACAAATTCTTAGAAGACGTAAATTGGTCCGAAATACTTAAAAAACACGACGATGTTAATGATATGGTAGAAATGATGTATTCTTTTGTCAGATCCTCAATTGAGCTTAATATACCCAAAATTTTTAAGAAAAATACTCGAAAATATCCCCCTTGGATGCATAAGATCCTTATAAAAAGAATTAAACAGAAAGAAAGGCTCAGATTAAGATACAAAAAATATAAAAATCCAATGGACGAAATATCACTGAAAATTCTTGAAAAGAGATGTAGTGAATTGTCTTTAAAAACTTACAATAAGTACATTGAACGTTCCGAAGATAGTATTAAAAATAACTTGAAATATTTTTGGTCTTTTATTAAAACTAAAAAAAAAATAGGAATCATAATTTTCCTAATGTGATGACTAATAATAGTGTTAAAATTTTTGGTGGCAAACAAATTTGCGATTCTTTTGGGTCACACTTCTCTTCAATATTTGACATTAATACAAATGTGCCATACAACACCAACGATATACTAACTAATATGCATCATGTCAATAACAGCAGATTCAACTAAACGAATTTGACATTTTGAATAAATTAAAAGGATTAGACCAATATAAGGGTGCAGGGTCCTACGGTATACCCCCGATCTATTTAATGAACTGTGCATCATCTCTTGCAGTACCACTTAAAATTATTTATAATGCTTCATTAAAAACAGGATCTTTTCCAGCTAAGTGGAAGGTTGCAAAAGTCGTTCACATTCTTAAAATTGGTGATAAAGAAATAGTAGAGAATTACCGTCCCATATCCATTCTTTCAGTGTTTGGCAAAGTGTTTGAATCTCTGATTTATCCATCTATATATGCTCAGTTTAAAAGTTTTATTAGTGACCATCAACATGGTTTTGTTACAGGTAGATCAACTATGACAAATTTGGGAAATTATACTGAGACACTAATTGACTCTATTGACAAAAGAAAAAAAATTGATGTTATTTATTCAGATTCCAGTAAAGCATGACGTGCCAAAACAATCAAACGAAACCAAAGAAGACTTAGTTAATATAGTAAAGACACTATCCGACACCATAAACTGTAACTTAAAGAAATCCGTTATTTGTGATATATATAGAGTTCGTGCCAAGAAGGAAGACAAACAAAATACCCCGATTATAGTGGAAACCTCGTAGACGCTACTGAGAAACCAAGTCATACAACTGTGTAAAACATATAATACTAAACACCAAAGCAAACTGTGTGCCAAACATCTAGGTCTGCATTCTTCCGTGGATACACCAATTTTTGTCTCAGAACAGCTGACTGCCAAAGGATCACGTATATATTTTCTAGCACGCGATCTTGTTAAGTCTAAAAGCTATAAATACTGCTGGACAGCCTACGGTAAAGTCTTCGTGAGAAAAGCCGACTCATCACCGTTTATACCAATAAAAAATGAAGCTCAAATTCACAAACTTTTACAAGCGATGTGACTAGTACCAGAATTATTTATTAGTATTATGTTTCGCAGTCTCTTACAAATGGTGTACTCACTAAATTTTACCTATTTTTGTAATGTATTACTAGTGCTGTTTATGATTGTTTTTATTTTTATGTTTTATTGTATACAATCTTATTGTATTAGTTACGCAAACCATTGGGCAAGCAAAATAATTATTGTAATCATGGTAAAACTCAGCTTTTCTAAAATTGAGCAACGCACACCTAACAAACACTTAGGAACTCTCACACACAGGCTTCACCCATTGAGAACTGACAATTTCAATATTTATTGTCATTTTTCGACCATAATATATGGGCTCGATAAAATCCATTCGTTTTACCCCGAATTTACAAGTACGCACTTAATTTTTCTAACTTATAATGGATAATAACTCACTTAAGATGTTGAACGAATTTGACAGAACAGTGATCTCATACTCCACATTATGTGACGTTGAGGATATTTCGAATATAAAGCTTGTACATAAATTTCGTTTGATTTTACCATTGTGTCGCAGAATATAAGGAGCATTTACAATAATTTTAATGATTTTCAAATAACATTATCGCAATTTAATTTCTGTTTAGATATTTTAGTTTTGACAGAATGTAGACTAAAATCGTCAAAAGAAGTACCACGTCTTGCCAATTACAATGTATTTACAACATGTCATCATCTTAATCAGAATGATGGCGTGGTTATCTATGTCAAAGAAACTCTGAAGGCTAATACTAAGGAGATAAGACTTGAACATGCTACTTGCTTGCAATTAACCATAGATGACATTATTATTTTAGGAATCTACCGATCCCCATCAAACCCAAATGCAACTAATTTTATTAATTCCTTAAATGACCACCTTGAAACTATTAAATCACACAAAAATATTGTAATAACGGGAGACCTAAATATAAATATTATTAGTAAGCCTAATGAGAGCTCATACGAGCACAATAACAGATATAAATATCTCTTAATGCTATCCACTCATGGTCTTCTTCCAGGACATTGCCTCCCAACACGAGGTAATAATTGTCTTGACCATTTCATCTTAAAATTCAACAAAAACACGTATTCTTCGTACATAGCAATTATAAACAGCTCCATAACCGATCATGCTACAATCTTCCTAAAACTTTCTTTATTGAGGAACGTAAATCAATGCTCTAAAACAAAAATGTATACTGATTTCAAAAAGGCTCTTACTGTTTTAGTTGAAAAAAATGTACCTTGTTATTATATTATGAAGATATTATGAAGATCCTAATTTGCTTATTGAACTTTTGATCAGTAAAGTCACCGACTCATTAAAGGAAAGCTCATATATTAAGTATCTTCCGAACAAAACACGTACCATAAAACCGTGGATGACACCGGGTATTCTGCGATGTATTAGGAATAGAAACAATATGCAAAAGAAAGTTAAGAGTAACCCAGACAATGAAATTCTATTAATTGCCTATAAAAGATATCGTACTCACTGCAGTAACTTAATAAAAAAGGTAAAACGCAAATATGATAGAGGACAATTACTTTCATCGACTAAAAATGTGAAGAGGCTTTGGAATAAAATTAGAACAATAGCCCCTTTGAAGCCTTCAAAAACTACCAATAATGGGCTACTCAGCATAAAATCGTCGCCTTTAGATTCTGTTAACTACATTAACAATTATTTTGCCAATATCGGAAAACATCTAGCCGAAAATATACTTCTTAACTTCCCTCAGGCAGCTAAGCCTCCATCTTTTATGCAATCAACATTGTTTTCTTTTGCTCTGCTTGAGACAGATACCGAGGAAGTGGAATCTGTTATTATGAATTTAAAGTCTGACAGTGCTCTGGATGGGATAACATTACAACAACTTTTTTAAAACTAGCTCGACATATGCTCATTCCAACTATTTGTCACCTAGTAAATCTGTGCTTCAAAAAGGGAGTCTTCCCTTGCCTATTAAAAAAGTCTTTTTTTTTTTTTATTACGCTGGGAAATGCGTTTATGCAGATGTACTGTGGGACTCACCGGTAAGTCCGATCCTACCCACTAAAACCCAGCGGAAACCCTCTCCATCTATATAAGACGTCGCAGGATCGCTTGCGCATGCAACTACGACGCCTCGATGGAAGGCCCCCCTATCGCAGGCCACCGTCACTTTTAGGGTTCTCTAGGGCACCCACAGCCTTGATGACTTGCAGAAGGGCCAGAATGCTCCTCCTACAGGCGTTCCTTTAAGGTTGGAGTAGCGCATAGCGCATTCTCCTGCTTCCTGGTCTACGGCGGCGAAATGGGTCTGCATTTATGCGGGATTCGCGCACTCGCTCCGCGGTCTCTTTTAGTGAGATGACTGCCTCACAGAAAGAGACCATTGCAGACCAGTTCCCCTTACTATCCAGCATGGCCCTTACTACACTGGATAAAGAAAGATCTTGACCCACCACAACCATCAAGGCATGGCGCTGTGGGGCCCAAGCGGGGCATTCAGCCAGAGTATGATGTGCCGAGTCGACGGAAGCATCACACTCATGGCAAACCGGTGACATTTCCCGACGCGCAATCTGGTGCAAGTATTTGCCGAAGCAACCATGCCCCGTCAGTACCTGCACCAGCCTGAACGTCAGGATTCCATATTCCCTGTTTACCCAGCGCTCTAGGTAGGGACGGATTGCCTCCACTGTCGCTAGGCCTGCCACCGGGGATCCAAGGTCCTCCCTCCATCGCCGGATCAGGGCTTCATCTGCTCTCCTCCTGATCCGCGCAATATCCTCCAGCGATGGTCGTACGCCTCGTGACCGTTCGCTCGCACGTAAAGCGTGTACTCTAGCAAGCACTTCCGCCTGTAATTCCCACGGTGGATCGCCATTAAAAAAGTCTACAATAACCCCAGTATATAAACGAGGCGACAATAGTAATACAAGTAACTATATCTCAGTGCTGCCAGCCTTCGCTAAAATCATAGAAAAGATATTAAACTCCAGACTACTGAATTACATGGAAAAATTTAAAATTATTTCCAGTTCACAATACGGATTTAGACGCAACAAAAATACAGAAGATGCTATTGTAGCACTGACCTCTCATATCACTGAAGTTCTTGATAAAGGCAAGAAATGCTTAACTATCTTTTTAGATCTTACAAAGGCTTTTGACACGGTATCCGTTCCAATACTCTTAAAAAAGCTGGAAAGCATAGGCATTAGAGGCACTCCACTATTAATATTTAAAGACTACCTCAGCAATAGAAAACAGAGGGTTAAAATTGGGGATTACGTAAGCAGTGACGCTTTAGTAAGTTTTGGCGTCCCACAAGGAATCGTCTTGGGGCCCACGCTTTTTCTACTTTATACTAATGATTTATTGTGTCTGAACATTGATAATGGTAGAATTTTTGCCTACGCAGATGATACCGCAATTGTCTTCTCCGGTCCTTCATGGAATGCCGTAAAATTGTCTGCAGAAAAGGGACTTCCAAAAATATACTTCTGGCTCAATTGTAACTTACTTACTATTAACATAGATAAAACAAACTACATGTGCTTCACTATTAATAACAGAACTCAGCCTGAAAACAATTTTAATATCGAGCTGCATAACTGTCTGTATGATGGCTCTAATATTTGTGATTGTGCTCCATCGATTCTGAGTAGAGTATCTACTACCAAATATCTTGGTATTATGCTGGATCAACGATTATCTTGGCACCCACATATTGATTTTACCAGTTCTAGAATTCGCAAGCTTATCTGGATATTTAAAATTCTAAGACACGTGACAAATAAAAAACTGTTAACTCAAATTTATATCACCCTAGCGCAATCAATACTAGGATATTGTATGCCTATATAGGGTGGTGCATCTAAAATAAAATTCCTCCAATTAGAAAGAGCACAGAGATCCTTGTTAAAGGTTATGTTTTTTAAGCCTTTTAGATTCCCTACTGACAGAATTTATAATTATTGCCAATTGTTGACCGTTTCGAAAGCTAATATATATTGCAGAGTATCTTAAAAGTGCATAGAATCACTGCAAATGATTCGCAAAAACAGTATAAAAGAAGAAATGTAGCAGCATATATTCCTCCTATGAGAACTAAATTTGGCAATAACCAGCTTCAAAATCAGTCGAGATTTCTTTATAATAAAATAAATAAAATCTTAAACATTAATCCTATGAGCTCTTATCAGTCCAAAAAAATATTAACTGCCTGGCTACTAACGTTAAACTACGATGACATAGAAGCCTTAATGGTACACTAATATACAAACACACACACACCCAAACACACACACACACACACACCACAAACACACACACACACACCACAAACACACACACACACAATCACAATCACACACACACATATACACAAATAAACATACTCTTTTTGCCCATTTCTTTCATAATTAAATTAAATTAAGTTAGGTTAGATATAAGATATGTATTGTATAGATATTTATTCCCACAAATGTATGAAGTTGTATGGAAGAGCGGGGCCTCCTGACACAAGTACTAGAGCTATACTAGTAACTTATTGGGTTGGTCTCATTACTTCGCACGTTAAAGAAAATGTTGATACTGAAATAAATATTTTTAATTTTTTTTTTAATTTTTAATTTATTTATGAGTAGCTAAATGTCAAGCAGCAATATTTACGAGAAAGGGAGCAATTCCTAATTTACAAATACTTTGTTATAATGAAGTCATTCAGTTGGCAGAAAATATAAAATAAATATAATATTTAGGCTTGATCCTCGATAAAAGACTGAATGGAATTGCCCATGCTGATTTTATAAGCAAAAAATGTGAGAAAGGCACTAATGTTCTAAGAGCGGTGTCTGGTGTGTGGTGGGGTGCTCACCCTTATACTCAAAAGCTACTGTACAATGCCATAATTCGTAGTCATATTGACTATGGATTATTTGTTTTAGACCCCTTCAATAAAGTAGCTACTGAAAAACTTAATAAAATTCAATACAAATGCCTTAGAATTATATTAGGTGCAATTAAGTCTTCCCCACCAACGCATTGCAGGTGGAATGTGGAAGGTGGAATGTGGAATCCACCTCTTCCTATCCGTCGACAATTCCTGTCTGATCGATTTGTTTGCAAAATGTTACGGATTCGTGAAGAATTCGTAAGGATTCGTGAAGAATTATACGCATGTCATCTAAAGGGCTTGGATGTTACTTTTGTATGGATTCCAGGTCATTCTGGAATCAGTGGGAATGAATCTGCAGACTCCTGCGCAAAATTCAATGTGGCACTCGATCATTTTTCTAATTCGGCCCAGGATCTGTTGTCTCTTGCTTTCACTTATTTGGATAAATCCTGGAATAAATACTGGGATGTGTCGAAATCTCTTGGCTCAAGGCGACCTTGGTTTTATTCTCAAAATTTTTTTGAACGGAGGATTATAACGACAATCTGTCGTTTGCGCCTTTGGCATGCTGGTACGCCTGTACATCTGGCCAAGATCAGAGTCAGGGACCACTCATTGTGTGAATGTGGCCTAGACGAAGGCACCGCCTCCCATATCCTTTTCACTTGTCCCAAGTCCTCACATCCCTTATATGATGTCCTTCCCCATTAAGTTCCCCGCCCCCTTAATGTTCAATGTTTGTTAATGTTTGTGTTTAGTCCCTTATATAAATTTTTATGTAAATATATCAAACAATAATATTAAACTGTAAATAAAATAACACTTTTATAAAATATTTCCTCTACTAATCTGATCATGTTGTGTATAGACTATATATATTAATTATTTTGTTATAGGTAATGGCCGTATTTATAACTGGATCTCTTTTAAACATATATTCTACATTAGGTAGAATATATGTTTAAAAGAGATCCAGTTATAAATACGGCCATTACCTATAACATGTAATATTTTTTTTTCTACCGTACAATCCCCTTCGTGTGTTCCCCATACAACTCAACTGGCACTTTCGGAACGCCATTATTAAGTATATAATATACATGTCTGTCAGTCTTTGTTAAGACTTAAAAAAATATATTAAAAAAAAAATGGAAAATTTTTTTCACTATCGAAATCTTGTAACAATTTTTTAAATAAAAATATTTAATTTTGTTATTACATATTCTTATTGTATACGTGGGGTATGAAGTATCTTACGTTATATTAAGAAGACCCTGCCTTCTTGCCTATTAATAAAATTGCTCTTAAATTACTGGATGAAATGAATAACTACCTATTTTACTATTTGTTAAGGCAGCTTCCACGAGGCGAGAGTTATTATCGCTGTTTTAAAGTTTTTTTTCTTTAGCCTCACGTACTTGTATTCCGCACGTAGCAGGGGAAGCAGAGGGAACTGTAGGCAGAAGGAACCTAATGTTAAGACACTCCGTTCCTCGCTTTCCCCTTTGCCCAACACGCAATGCAAAGTAGTAAGTTTTAAAGCAGTAAGTTTTTTAAGAAAGAAAACCAAAATTGATCATTAATACAAAATTTTATTTAAAGGAAAAATAAACATCATTTACATATATATATATATATATAAAAATATTTATTTTCTTAATTAACATGGATATAAATCTTTCTAAAAATAAAACAACATTTAACTGCTTATTTCTTATCATATTTGTAGAATCCTTCACCGGACTTGACCCCGAGCTTGCCCTCCTGCACCAGCTTGTCCAGCAGCGGGACGGGCTGGAACAGGGGGTCTGCCGGGAACTTCTCGTGCCAGCCGTCCAGTATGAACTTGTTGGTGTCCAGACCGACGTAGTCGGCCAGCTCTAGCGGACCCATCGGGTAGCCTGCGCCTAGTTTCATAGCTATGTCTATGTCTCTGGCTGAGGCATCGCCTGTAATGTTTAAATTAGTTCAATATATTCTATAGTATATTTGGAATATTTTTAACATTGTTTACAATATGACAGAGCAAATTGTTTAATGGGATAGATGTCAATCGATCCCCTGCAGTGAGCGAAGCAGCGAGCTTGCAGTTGGGTTTCTGGGACCGGGTTCCAGTTAAGTTACTGACACCGCCTCTATTCAGGCGGAAAGTGGAGAGTGGAGACACAATGAAGTGTCTCGACATTAGATTCTCTGTCAACCTTGTAATTAAATGGGCGGAGAACTTGGTACTCTTGTCTATTCCATACGATATAGAGTATAAGGTAAAGGTACTAACATTAGCAGATATTTTTCTAAATTTTCAGTAATATAAAAGATGAAAAATAAATATAAATATATAAGAGTATAAAAAGTTCCCCACTATTTCCAGTACAATTCTATAAAAAAAATAATCTAAAATAATTTCACAATGCTATAGAGTAGCTATTCCTTCGATCTAAAAACAAATGAAAATCTCAGTCTAATGAACACTACACACTACACACACACACACTCACACTACACACACCTCTCTCGAACAGCCGGATGGCCTCAATGACGTACGGCACCAGCAGCCGGTTGACCACGAACCCGGGCGTGTCCTTGCACGTGATGCAGGTCTTGCCCACCGCGCGGCCCCACCCCATCATGGCGGCGTAGCTCTGCTCTGAGGTGAGGTCTCCCTTGACCACCTCCAGCAGACGCATCACTGGTACCGGGTTGAAGAAGTGGAGGCCCCCGAACCTGGAATTACAAATAATTATGATTTTGTGTTGAGACGTCGTCGCATTCTGACTCGTCCGTCGGTTGATACAATTGTTATATCGAACTAATGTAAACGGTTGTTGCCTCAGGTAATGTCTTGGAGCTGACTGTATCCTGTCCTCTGATGTGGCAGACTTGGGACTATAAAGTCTTTATGACTGGATTCCAGGTGGTACAAAGCTTCCAACCGTCATATCTATTACAATTATAATTGATATTAGATGATATTTTTTATTTCAAAAGCCTCGCGGTTCATTTCTCCTGGGAGCAGTACCCCTAGGGAACACGTCCCCAAGGTGGCGGATAGGGGAATGCTCGGCAGATATAACGGGTAGTAGCGAAATAAAACGCTTTGGCATGGCAACAACCGCTTACAATACATATTAGCAAAAAAGATGGCTAAGCGTAAGGTGGCAGAATATGAGTAATGCACGGGAACACTTTTATAAAATTGAGCAGGCATGAAAAACAAATATTCAAGCTTGCGAGTAGCAGACATCAAACGAGTTTAGATATTAAGATCAATAAGTATATTAAAGATGAAAATGGAACTCTACTAACAGACAACAACAAAATTAATGAGAGATGGGGTCAATATTACCAGCAACTACTAAATGAGGAGTTTCCGAGTAAACCAATCCCCTGCGATACATGGCCCCATTCAATTTCAAATTCATGGCGGTAGGTCCGGATAATATACCTGCTGATCTTTGGAAAGTTTTAGGATCAGCTGCTATACAATGGCTGACAAACCTTTTCAATGCTATTATAACCAGCACTAAAACCCTGGAATCATGGCGAAGTGGCTTTATTGTGCCTTTCTATATGAATAAGGAGGAAGTACTGGAGGAGGAGGAAGTAAGCGACTGCGGAAATTACAGGGGTATCAAGTTAACATCTCACACACTTACAAATTGGGAGCGCATTTTAAACAACCGTCTAAGACATCTTATATCCATATCAGATAATCAACATGGTTTCACACCAGGTAGAACCACCACTGATGCAATACAAGCTCTAAGAATCCTCATGGAAAAGCACCGGGCTAGCAAAGAAGATCTTCACATTGTTTTCATAGACCTTGAGAAGGCATTTGACAGAATACCGCGCAGATTAATCTGGCAAGCTATGAAAATGCAAGGAATACCAGAATATTACATCAATCTGGTAAAAGACACATATGATCGTATCAACACACAAGTAAGAAGTTTAGCTGGAACCAGTAAACTATTTGAAGTCAAAGTTGGAGTACATCAAGGCTCGGCGCTAAGCCCGCTCTTGTTTAATCTGTCAATGGACTATCTCACCAAACATGCCCAGGATAGTCTTCCTTGGTGTATATTGTACGCCGACGACATCGTGTTGGTCGACAAATACGCAGAAACAATACAACACATCCTTGATAACTGGAAACATTATCAGAAGCAAAACCGAATATCTACATTGCAAATTTACTGACTAGCCACTATCTAGCACTTCAATATACATTGACGAAGAACCAATAACGAAAGCCAAAAATTTTAAAGGTCAATGCTGTGTGCAGCTGGGTAACGTCCGCGTCGACACTGGCGTCCGCCAGTGGATAAACGCCTGGCACAAGTGGAGAATGCTCTCGGGCGTACTTTATGACCCAAAGATGCCAATACAATTAAAAGGTTAAGTGTATAAAAGAGCAGTAAGGCCAGCTATGTTGTATGGCGTACCAGAATGTTGGGCAGTCAAACAACACCATGAACAATAAATGCACGTCAATGGAATGAAAATGCTTCGATGGGCTGCGGGAGTTACAAGACTTGATAAAATATGAAACGAATATATCAGGGAAACTTGCAAAGTGGCACCTATAGTAGATAAGATGGTGGAAAGTCGATTGCGATGGTACGGGCAAAAACTGCCCTGGCTATCCCAGACACAAAAAAAGGGTAGAGGAAGACCACAGTCCACGTGGTGGACAAACGTTGCCAAAGATTTGGCTGGAGCAAACCTACATGTAGGGACAACCCAAGATCGTCTCATTTGGCGCCGGAATACGAGGAGGGCCGACCCCAAATAAAGGGAAAAGGAACGGAAGAAGAAGAAGCCTCGCGGTTCATTCTGGTGTTCACGAGGTTTATCAACACTGCTGATTTATCTATGCAGAATAAATAATGCTTTTTGTACAGTTGCGTACATAAAAGGTATAAACGGAATTAACCTATTATTAAGCCTCCTTTCTGTCTTTCCGTCTGTCTCTTACCAGGCTGTATGTCATAAACCGTGATAGCTAGAAGACTAAAACTGTCACATTGAAATTTCAATTATGTATTTCCGTTGGCGGTACAACAAAAAATACTAAAGATAAAAAAAATTAAAATATTTCATCAGCGGAATATCTACAATCATAAGATAGGTACGGCCCTTGGCATTATTACAATATTACTTACTTATATTCTTACAATAGTTCAAATGAATTACTTTTTTTAATAAACAATATTAATTAAGTGCAATCTGGAAGAAAGCTTCAGTACCAAAAACAGCCACACCGTGTTTTGTCTCAAAGCAGCTGGCTTGCTAGCTGAGATAGATGGAGGAAACCTAGTGTTAAGATACTCTGTTCCTCCGCAACACCCAAATCGAAAATTGGCAGACCCATTTAAGAAGATATTGTAATACTTACTTATCTTTACGCTTTACAACTGAAGCAATCTCATTGATTGAAAGTGAAGATGTGTTTGATGCGAAGATTGTGTGGTCTGGGGCTGCCTGTAACAAAAAATATACTATACTATAAATATAAAATTTTTTGCCAAAAGTTAAAACACTCTTCTAGACTTCCAATTGGCTAACATTTAAAATCAACCTATTCTTTATTCAAATAGGCCATTATAAGCACATTTCAATCATCAAAGTATCAGTAGTCTCGTTCCTACAGGACTGACACTACTGACACTGCAATCTACTCTTATAGGCAGTTTCCCTTGGCTCGGAAGGGCTCTGCTCGAGTAGAAATTAGGCAAAAGCAGTAAACAGGGACCTGGTGCTTTGTTTTTTCTGGTTACTGGTACTGGTTATTCGAACATTAATTAAAGTGAAATATAAGCCATTTATTAAATATTTCTATAATTCAACCTACTGCATCAAGTTTCTTGAATAGTTCATGTTTAACATTAATATTTTCAACTATAGCTTCGACTATCAAATCTGCACTTTTGCTTGCATTTACAGCGTCAGTCTCCGTTTTAATCCTGGCTAAAGACTCTGAGACAAATTTTACTCCTTCTTGAGGGTTATCTTTGAATATTTTCTTTGCAACTCTTCCCAGGTTGTTGCCGATGGATTTTTGAGATTTTGCCAATGCATCAGAACTAACATCTACTAATGTCACATTTTGACCTGCTTGTGCTGCTACCTGAGGCAAATATAAAAAACATATACTTTGTATAATTAAATTACAAAACAAAAATAAATGTGAAATATAAGTAATAGTTATATTTTGTTTGTAAGATATTTCCACTTTTCAATGCAGGATTTTTGAAAAAATCCTTGCTAAAAACACCCTGCATATATACAATGAGTAGTTAATTAATTATCTTACATCTGGTAAATTATAGTACAAAATTGGCTTTAAACATATTTTAATTCTTAACGAAGTAATATCATGGCTTTTTATAAATAATTATAATTATTATTATTTTATAAAGATTAATTATTAAATTAGATTGTAAGATTATATTATTGAGTAAATTAAAGGCACCTCACCTGAGCAATCCCAGATCCCATTAAACCACCTCCAATAACAGTAACATTTTTTATTGCACTTTGTACTGCAGCTGAATTAGAAAAGCTTCGCGCTAAAACGCCGAATTGAATCATTTCTTTGTTTAAAATATAAAAATACTTAATAATTTATATAAATAAATATATTTATTTTAAATGTTATGGCACAGTAGTTACTTAAATGATAATTATGGAATAACTAATTTAAGTTTAAAAATAGAATTCCAAAGTTCATTTACCTATTGATAAAATACTTGTAGAAAGTGTGTATGAGTACGTATGTAGCAGTTGTCAAATATCTTATATTATATAAATTTGTAATTTAATGTGTAAATGTAATTATTTTCCATAAATATATACATAATAAAAGTAATTTAAAGAGTTTATTGTTTTTCAGCTATATATAATGGTAATACAGTAATTTTGTTTTATTATACTAATATTAACGAAATCCGTCTCTCCAACATATACTTAGTATGTTTTTAGTATTTTTTTTTTTAATATATACATAAATTACTTATTTAACACCAACTATTATAATTTTTTGAAGGTATTTTTTGAAGGTATTATCCTATAGTATTATTTAAGAAAGTGGCATTCACTCGGTCTTTATATTAATCTGTAGCCGTTGTAAAGCAGTTGACACATGCTACCTTTTAAATGTCATTGTGACAGTTTCCTCATCTAAAAAGTAAATATTTATCATACTGAACTCTGAAGTTTTATTGAAAATGACTTATTTAACAGTGAAATAATTGCGTTATCAATTATCTATATCTATGTCTTATTTATCTTAACACTGATAACATGTGTTGTGTACATTGCTGATTTACTTCAAATTCAAATATGATAGGTAAGTAATATTTAACGTTATACCGGCAATTTATTTTATTTGAAATTTTTATCGCTACCTACTTCATTGTTGTGCGCTACTCCCTTATAACTGTTTACGAACCGGATCTCGCTCACACTTATTTAGTGCTTTCGCGTAAACGGACTACATAGTTGAAATAAGCAAGATGAATAAAATAGTTGGTTTAACAAGAACATTTTCAAGTTCTGCAACTTTAAATGCAATTAAATCAGTAACTGTCGTCGGAGGAGGGTTAATGGGGTCAGGCATTGCACAAGTAAGTTACTTTTAATTATATTTACGAGATAGTTTGGGTTGCTTATTTATTATTGTTCATCATGCAAAGAATAAAGTCCATCGGTCTTGTATATTGCATTAATGCAATCAAAACACCACCTTTTCATTATTTTAGAGCTTTTTGAGTGAATTTTCAATATTATAATTTTTATTTATTTTATTGCCTATTATTATTAAAATGTTATTTATATAATAATTGAGTTAAATATTATTTATTTTATTTATATCACTGATTAACTTATGATAAATAAAATTGTAGACTTTACACCTTTATATAGCAACAGATTACCCCCAACAGATTAGATTATTAATTGTTTATGCCTAAATGAAGATAAGTAATTATATAATATATTTAAATTAAAGTTTATTTTATATAAATTAATATGGGAAAATAAAAAAACAAATTCTTGTTCACAACTGGTATTGTTACAAAGAATTTATAAATAAGTTATTTTTTTACATTAATTTATAAATGTCTCTGTGCTCATAAATAAATATTATTTAAGATTGCAGCTCAAGCAGGTCAAAATGTTACCATTGTGGATTTGAAACCAGAATTACTCGAAAAAGCCCAGAAATCAATACAAAATAATCTCACAAGAGTTGGAAAAAAACTGTATAAAGATGACAATGCTAAAATTGAAAGTTTTGTTAAAGAGTCTGTTAATAGAATCAAAGTGTCTACTAACATTGAAGATGGTGTCAATGTTGATTTAGTAGTCGAAGCAATTGTAGAAAAATTGGATGTCAAACAAAATCTGTTCAATAAACTTGATGAGGTAAGACTGGGTGTATATTTTTATCAATACTACTTCTAGCCACTATGGTAGAGTAGGCCAGTGTTTACTGACTTTAAATACAATTAACTTAAATTTGATTTCGAAATAATAATATTATCATATTGAATGGAATTGTTTACTTTTATACTAAGAAATCTTTGAGATTTTCTGCCAATCATGAAACAGAATCTGGAATGTGACTTGTAAGCAGGAGAGTTGGTTTTCTTAACAATAGGTACTTAATGCTCAATGATTTAACACGATTCTGAATGATCTTAATCCCAGGAAGGCCCCGGGGCCTGACAATATCTCTAATAAGGTCCTAAAAAATTGCCTTAGTCCTAATTTTCAACACTCTCTTAGCAGGATGCTCCTTCCCCACCGAGTGGAAGGAAGCCATAGTTATCCACAAACCTAAAAAGACCGCCAACCTTCTCTCTAGTTACAGACCTATCAGTCTCATTAGCTGCCTAGAGAAAGTATACGAGAGAATCGTCCTAGTTAGAATAAAAGAAATAGTAGAGACGGAAAAATGGCTCGACGGGTAGTTTAGAAGGGACTCTCTCGTCGTCTCGTCCCATCCCGGAGTCGCGCAAGGCTCCACCCTCTCTCCCCTTCTATACGCACTTTACACTAGCGATATTCCGCAAACACCGAAAGTCGAACTCGCGATGTATGCCGACGACACCGCGTTATATACCACAGACCGCTCCGCTTGGATCTTAGCCGAAAGACTGTCGAAGAAATGTCATTTCGTAACAAGCTAACATTATATAAAATTTGCATCCGCCCCGTTAGGACATATGCTTGTGTGGTATTCGCACACACCAAGATAGATCTCCTTCAGAGAGTCCAAAATAAATTCCTTAGAATGGCATCCGGATGCCCTTGGTACATTCATAACGTGGACCTATATAAAGACTTCGAATTAGAACCGATAAAGAAGTTGTGCAAAGTCTTAGCCAAGCGCTACTACGAGCGCGCAGACTCCCACCCCAATCCCGTCTAAATACGCTCCTCATCCACAACCATTACTACGACGCCCTCGTAGCGTCGTTGTAGACCCCGATGTTATCTTGTATACGGCCGGGTAGACAGCGAGACAACAAGAATAATGTAAAAACATTACCGTATGTGAAAACACTCCATTTTCCGTATTTACACTGAATTTGAGACATTGCGTGTTGAGTGGCAGGACTAACAGAATATTTTGTTATATCAGAGCTTACTGTGGTGTTAAACCCACAACCATCGCGGTTACAAAAATACGCTTCTCCACTGCGCCACGACGAGCTCAGTAGAATCATTGTGAATTCAATAGACGTATTTATCATTTAGTTATGAACGATGGAACCAAGCACTGCTCAATTAATAATAATAAATAAATAATTTTTATATCAATTTCTAGCTATGTCCTGAACATACAATTCTTGCTAGCAATACATCATCTATATCAATCAATGAGATCGGTGCGGGAATTAAAAGAAAAGACAGGTGAGAAACTAAACTAAAATATTGAAATGTAAAAAAAACAACATTTCACAATTCATATTGTATGTAATGTAATGTATCGTATTTTATATATATATATATATATATATATATATATATATATATATATAATATATATATATATATATATATATATATATATAATGATCTTTTTAACCGCATTTTGAACACTGGGACGATGCCACATCAATGGCGGCACAGTTTTATTACCCCTATTTACAAAGGAAGGGGCAGTGTTCAAGATTGCGGTAGTATAGGGGCATTAAGATTATGAGTCACACCATGAAGCTCTTCGAGCGCGTGATTGCCCTCAGGCTCCGCCGAGAGTGTACTGTCTCTGAGTGTCAATATGGATTTCAGCCAGGATCAGGCACTACGGACGCCATTTTTGCCCTCAGAATTTTGATGGAGGCACACAGGGAAAAGAGGAGAGCTCTGCATGTGGCATTCTTAGACCAGCAGAAGGCCTTTGACTGTGTGCCACGTCAGTGTATCTGGTGGGCACTGCGATCCAAAGGGATCCCTGAATCCTATGTTGCTATTATCAGAGACATGTACAACGACTCTGTTTCTACAGTTAGGACCGCTGTTGGCGATACCAAACCCTTCCCAATTACAGTAGGGGTTCACCAAGGCTCAGCTCTTAGTCCACTTTTGTTTAATGTAGTGCTAGATACTGTCACGGCTCACATCCAGGACCAGCCTCCATGGCTGATGATGTATGCCGATGACATAGTACTCATTGACGAGAACCGACTGATGCTGGAGCGTAAAGTGAATGCATGGAAGGGTGCGCTTGAGAACGGTGGTCTTAAACTGAATGTGTCAAAGACCGAGTACATGGCTTGCGGGAACCCAGACTCGAGCACCATCCACATCGGGCCTGAGCCAGCCGTTAAGTCGGAGAAGTTCAGGTACCTTGGATCCATTATGCACGAGTCCGGAGGCATCGACTACGATGTCCACGCCCGGGTTAGCGCTGCTTGGGCCAAATGGCGGGAGGTCACTGGTGTGGTCTGCGATCGCAGAATACCGCCCAAACTCAAGGGGCTGATATACAAGAGCATGATCCGACCAGTTCTTCTATACGGCAGCGAATGTTGGCCAGCATTATCTCGGCACACTCAGGAGCTTCACGTAACGGAGATGAAGATGCTGAAGTGGATGTGTGGCGTTACTCGGGCTGACCGCATACGCAACACATTCATTCGAGGTAGTCTTGGGGTCCGTGACGTAGCGGATAAGCTCCAAGAGCGTCGTTTGAGATGGTATGGCCACGTTTTGCGCCGGCCTAAGAACTACGTCGGAAGAAAATGCCTTGATATGTCTGTCCCTGGAGTAAGACCCCCCGGACGCCCAAGGAAGCGATGGCTGGACGTCGTGACGCACGACATGAGAGCCAATGGACTAACCACTGAGGATGCTCAAGACCGTGCAAAGTGCAGTAAAAAAGTATATATATATATATATATATATATATATATATATATATATATATATATATATATATATATATATATATATATATATATATATATATATATATATATATATATATATATATATATATATATATATATATATATATTCGCTCTGGGAACAAGGCAAAGCGCGGCGTTGAGTTCCGTCACTCAATACGCAATGCCTCGAAAGGCGGAAAGCGGGGAACGGAGTGTCTTAACACTAGGTCCCTCCAGTCTAGGGTTCCCTCTGCCTATATCTGCCTGCTATGTACGGGATACAACGTAAAGCTGTATATATATTCTTTACTCTCAGCAATCAATGGAACGGAAGCCAAGGGAGCATCTTAACATTAGGTTCTCTCTATCATGTCTTTCCAGATTTGGTGGACTGCACTTCTTCAACCCGGTACCAGTAATGCGTCTCCTAGAGGTGATCAAGGGAGACCACATCTCCGAGCAGACCTACAACGCCATGATGGAATGGGGTAAAGCCGTGGGCAAGACTTGTATCACTTGCAAGGACACGCCCGGCTTTGTGGTCAACAGGCTGTTGGGACCTTATAGTGCTGAAGCTTTGAGGATGTATGAGAGAGGTATGTATGGAAATTTCAAGTTAATGGTTTTTGTTGGGTATTTTATGGAGAGAAATAGTGACTTTTTTATTTTTTTATATAAGTTATGCTTAAAATTAGTGTGTATTAGTGTTGGGGGCGGAGTGTCATTGACACATCATGTTAATGAGAATATATTTGAAAATTACACTAAAACTAATGGTACAAAAAGCTAATAATAAAGCAATATAAACCTACACGTTACGCACTCACGAATTCTAAATTTATATGTGTAAATTTTAAATTTATATTTACTGATTTTTCATTCATTATTTGTTAAAAGAGCTTACTATAGTTATATATATATATATATATATATATATATATATATATATATATATATATATATATATATATATATATATATATATATATATATATATATATATATATATATATATATATATATATATATATATATATATATATATATATATATATATATATATATATATATATATATTTATATGAAAATTAAGTTTTAATGTTAATATAAATTTAATGTTTTCTGTACCACTTGGGTGTAATTTCGACTTTGTAATTAATCTTTGTAAATTAACAAATTCCTAGAAATTACCATAAATTTTTTTTTTCATTATTTTTGAATTGATTGATTTGAAGAGAGGTATTGGTTGGTTGGTATATATATATATATATATATATATATATATATATATATATATATATATATATATATATATATATATATATATATATATATATATATATATATATAACTTGGGTGAGTATTGCTTATGCTTTTATTTTTATATCTGTGCTTCTGTGAGTAGAAACATATACATAATTAGTATTGTACTTAAAATGTATGATTTTTGCGACTATTACGTTATGTTAAGTTTGTGGGGATGGGTGGTGGAAATGAGATCTGCACCAAATTATTGTTTTGGGTTTTAATATTTCTAAATTTCTATAAAAATAATTAATATTATAAAATTAAATAAATTATTAATGTCTTAGTGTATAAACATTACATACATTGTTATCTGTGTTGTTAATTGCTAGAAAATAATTTAAAACAAATAAACGATTTTTGTAACCGGGTATTGGTGTCTATTAATGGCCAAAACAATTGTTATTTATTTGTATTATTTTTGAACATTTTCATATTTTAGGGGATGCATCCAAAGAAGATATAGATATAGGCATGAAGTTAGGTGCAGGTTATCCCATGGGGCCCTTTGAATTGGCCGACTATACTGGTCTCGACACAAACAAATATGCCTTACAAGTTATGTACGAGAAGACCAGGGACCCTGTGTTCAAGCCAGTGGCACTGTTAGACAAAATGGTGGAAGAAGGGAAACTCGGCGTCAAGACTGGAGAGGGATTCTATAAATATAAGAAATAATAATGTTTAATATGAATTAAAAAGATTTTTGTACTTTTGTAATAAAATTTTGAAGTTATACTGTTGAAAAATTAATGTACTGTTAAAAATTATAGCCTTTTAATTAATCAATTGTAAGCATTGTTGTTATAAAACTCAGTGGCATTGAGTTTTATATGAACATTAAAACATCCTTAAACTTACAACACAAATTGAGTCATATATATATATATATATATATATATATATATATATATATATATATATATATATATATATATATATATATATATATATATAAAATGATTTCTTTGTCCGGTCTATTAAGTTGTTATGACTTGTTGAGACATTAAGTTGATCGGACTATTAAGTTCTTATAACTTGTTGTTTTCAAAACACTCAATAGTTGTATTACAATAGTGAGGACTTGTTTCAACTAACTTGAACTTATATTTTGTAACTGTTACTATTGTTATATAATTCTAAATAAAAA
Organism: Dione juno; assembly: GCA_037127375.1. Classification (NCBI taxonomy): domain Eukaryota; kingdom Metazoa; phylum Arthropoda; class Insecta; order Lepidoptera; family Nymphalidae; genus Dione; species Dione juno. The sequence goes on along the minus strand of JAXRJS010000064.1, from coordinate 628,512 downwards.
AAAATGAATTGAAAAATGTCACAAATACATAAAATAGTTATTTTTATTATTTTCCTTTAAGTATATATAAAATAGTTTATAAATCAAGATACCCTACGATAGCAAATATAACACACTATAAATTTTGTATTTAAATGTAGCCCGATAAGGCGTTACGCTATCTCACAAAGATAAACTATAGAAATAAAATTATCATATAGAAGTGAACATATTTTTTTCCTTTTTTTTTTATATATATAAATGATTGAGGCAAACAAAAAAGTTAACTGCCACTAATTTAGATAAACGTTTACACGTAGGAGGATTACACACTTTATGTTAAAATACAAGCTAGGTATATATATATATATATATATATATATATATATATATATATGTATATGTATATGTATATGTATATGTATATGTATATGTATATGTATATGTATATGTATATGTATATGTATACGTATACGTATACGTAATATAAATTTCATATGAAATATTATGGTAAATATATAATTGTATTTGAAGCTGCTATCATGCACTGGACTGGTGGACTGGTTATACCGCTGCGTCATGACAAAAAACATCGGAAATGTAAATAGTCCCTTATCAATTCTTATTCTTATCTAACCTTGTTAATTTACAAGTTATAGTAATTTTCACGATCACTATTGTGACGTAACGCCAGCTTTAGTTCGTGATGTTCTTTGGTCTAATCAGGTTCTTATCAAAACACAAGCGCCGCCTGTGTTGAAAATAAAAGTTCTCACTGCCGCACCCATAGAGGTGAATCAGCGTTAATTGATATTAAGTGAACTATATAATTAGCATATTATATATTGTTAGTTAATTTTTACACACAGTACTTGATTTACTTACGCATATGCTGACTAAAAAATAAGATTAAATTTTTTATCAAATTAAAACTAGAGAAATTTTCTAGTAGACTTAAATAGATTTAAATTAAACTTTCTATAGCTCTTATAGACTTATTAAAATATGTATGTAATACGGGAACTCAATTAAACATCACAACCGCTATGTCTCACTTATAGTACTCAGGGTAGGCGCGTTCTCGCGTTTACTGCGCCACGACGGTGTTACTATATATAATATATATATATATATATATATATATATATATATATATTTATATATATATATATATATATATATATATATATATATTATATATATATATATATATATATATATATATATATATATATATATATATATATATATATATATATATATTATATATATAGATATATATAATATATATATATATCTATATACTTACTAATTCCAGGTGATGCATCGCCTCGAGATATTGATACAGCTATGAAATTGGGAGCAAGTTACCCAATGGGTCCTCTTGAATTGGCTGATTGCACCGGATTAGACAACAAGAGAGCTATCTTAGCGGTCATGTTGGAGAAAACTGGCAATCCTGTCTTTAAACCGATCGCCGTTTTAAACAAATTAGTATCTGAAGGCAAATTTGGACGGAAGACCGGTGAAGGAATATATAAATATGAATAATGTTATTATGTAGAAAACGAAATTGTAGCGGGATTTGAACCCGCGACTCTCAGGATCTGGCCACTTTTGCTACGTTGAAATTTTATAAGTTACCAAAATATATTTTTCTTTTTCTTTATTAGTGTGAAAATACGAATACAATAAAAATATGATTAATGTCTATGGTTTTGAGTAAAGTATAATTTTTTAAATTATATATTGTTATATTGAAGTTTATAAATATTAAACTTTTTATGACTCTTTGTTTGTTTTTATTAGAAAACTATATACTAATATATGACATAATACACTACACACTACTTTTGGGGTGGGGGAGAGGAGGAGGGGGGGGGGGGGGTTGGCAGGCGTCGGTTCTTTTTAGTCGTCATTGTTTTATATATTATGTGTGACAAGGTTGTCTTATAAAATATTATAATATTAAACTAATTTATCTTTGGGATTTCTTTTTCTCAAATATGAATGACAGATGTAGTGATCTGTGACTGGTTTTTTTTTTTTTTTTTATTCAACAGATTTATTCGTAGAAATCAATCATTTAACATTATATTTATCTTTATCTATGCAATGCGAATATATTGTAAGCGATAAACCGCCATCAAAGTTGATGTCTTTGTGATTAGATAAACTTGTATCGATATTTCAGTACTTGTGCAGGTTTTTACGAAGGATTCTAGTGTGTGTTCCTAATAGATTTATATCGTGCTTATTAATAGATTTATAGCTAAAATTATAATACATAGCAACAAATAAGTGCGGAAAGACTTTTTTTTTAATATTTAATAGGTATAGTACAAACAAAAATGACAATTTTTTTTGATAATTTTACTTTTCAATAAATAGTTTTTATGTTTTGGATTCGATTAGAGAGAAACTAGTCTTATATTTTATTCATTTTTATTTAATTATTATTTAAATATCTCTAGCAAAAGAAGAAGACAGAAAGAACTCCAAATGTTTTGTTTTCAAAACACAAAAGAAGTTAGATAATTCATTCCCCCGAGTGGGATCGAACCCGCAACCGTCGCATTTACAATCAATTAACATTACAGTATCAAGTATGTTGATGCAATCTTTTCAAAGAATATTATTCAAATTGTAATATGCTTAAAATAATACAAAATTTTTCCTTAAAAAAAACCCATTGATTCATTTTTGTATGACTTCAATCTTTGGCATTTTTCGAAAAGCCATCAAAAGCTCTCTCAACACGTTATGTCCTGGTCTACAGTTTAGGCTCTATAGCAGTATATGCCAAATACACCATGAATTAAAAAAAATGAATGATGAATGTTGAATTCCACTCTTTTTGGGTTTTTTTTATACTTAATATGATTTGATATATTTGAACTTTGTAAAGTTTAAGGCTAAAAGTAGTTACTTTTTCGACATCGACAACTTTTAAGCTTACGTATAACTTTTAAGCTTTATTTGCGGCCTAATTGCCGTTTTAATTAAAACTATATGTCATAATTTCATAAAATTTCTTAAATACTTTAAGATCTAATTAAAATGTCTTTAGTGATATATCACTATCACATATAATATCACTATGTTCTTCACTTTTCAACAACTTACCCAAGAAAGTGCTAACGCATTCCGTTGTACAGTTTCACCATGAATCCCATACGTCTTAAATAACTTAGCGAAATTAAAATAATACATCATCCCAAGTGGGAATCGAACCTTTAACCATCGCCCTCGCTGTCAGGCTTTTGGTGTCCCACAGCCGTCACAATATTCAAATTCTAATCTAAACAAAACTACCCCCGCTTTCTCTTATTTCCTTATTATGGAGATTGACAATAACTTCATGTGTCATATATATTTTTTACAACTTGACGTAATCAGATTTGGTATAATCCGCTCAGTTTTATTGCAACACTTTAAATAATCGTACGTGTTTGAAATAGTTCTTTAAATTACAATGTTTTTGTGAAAATATAGAAGAAAATTGATAATTTTGAATTTAGCAAGATTTGAACTTGTACTCCTCTGACAGTTTTAACCATTTAACATATATGTACATATAGTCGACTCATAAATGTAAGTGTACATTATAAAATTTAAAGAAACATTGTTTTTGGTTGTTCCAGATTTCCTAACTAAATGAGTGATGTCGCGGAAAGAAATAAGAAGCGGCCGCTGCGGCGGCAAAGATCCATATATCAGGTAAGAATTACCTTATTTTTTTAAATCTTTTTTTAAAAATTCATGTATTATGTGGCAGAGAGGACCTTGCCAAGGCAATTTTGAAAATGACCCAGTCCCAAAAGAGGGATTTGAACCTGGAACCATCAAGCTTACTGACCGACGTCCCATTGCATCTGATAAGGCATATTATTATTTACTTAGAATATTTTACCTACACCACCTAACAGTTTCAATTCAGTGATGTACAAATTAATCACTTTTACCCTTTATTATTATTATATACATATATATGTTATTTATGTTAATATCGGTTAATAACTTTCGCGATTCTTTTTAATAAATATATATATATATATATATATATATATATATATATATATATATATATATATATATATATATATATATATATATATATATATATATATACATATATATACATATATATATATATATATATATATATATATATATATATATATATATATATATATATATATATATATATATATATATATATATATATATATATATATATATATATATATATAAATTTGTCAAAGTTTATGAAACAAACTGACTAAGCGTTATATTTTCAGTATAAATTATGTTATTATTTGAACAGGCTCTCGTGGCGCAGTCGGTCAATACTCGGTACTCAGTGTATGACTGCTAGTTCGATAATTGTGGAGAACTTTCTTTTAAAAAAGTCTTATAAATTCGCCTCCATATATTTGATGATTTTGTAACGTGTTTTGAAATCGATTAGTTGTTATTATTTCTAAAATAATTCCATCAATATATTAATTTGCGGTCATTTTGTTTGGTTAATGCTTTTATAATTGTTCTCAGTCGTCATGAGTCACTTGAAGTTATATCGACACTTATTTATCTTAAAAAATATTAAAAAAAAATACTTTAAGGTATTTTTTTTTATTCTGGTATTCCTAACAAGGGTATAATTTGCATAAAGCCTTATTCTCCTCATCTTTTCCTAAACAATCAGTCCTACATTTGCCAAAGAGTGTCTGTCTGTAAGAATTGCTTGTAGCAATAAGACCGCCTTTATATACATTTCTATATATATCTATGTTTTTATTTCTTCATATATCTGTTTTGTGTGTGTACAATAAAGTATATTCTATTCTTGATTAAATTGGAGGGGGTTCGATGCTGACTCGGGGGAATGAGTTATTTTTATTTACTCGCTCTCTGATAAGGAAAGTTTAGACGTAGTGTATTGACATTTGGTATATACAAAATGTTTATATTTAAAATAAATAAATAGAGGGGACCAGGTATTTGGAACTCATCGCCGTTACTTTCCCTTGTCTTGTTACAAATTCAAATTCAAAATAAAAAGAAGTTTTATATTTTAGAAAATTTCATATTTCTAATCATCGCGGCTTATGAGATACAGCCTGGTGACAGACAGACAGACGGACAGACAGTGAAGGGATAGGGTACGTAACCCTACATTTACATAGCCGTACCCATTTTCTTTACATTAGTACTAAATAGCAGGCAAAACCATAGACAAGCTATCGTCTAGTGAATGTTCCTAACAATTGCCTTTATCTTTACAACATTTGTGTTCTGTCTATAAAACATATACTTTATATGTACGTTATAAAAGATTATCAAATGCTTTTAACGGTGTTAGAAAACCTTATTATATCTGCATTGTTAAAGATAGAGGTTACAAAGCGAGAGATGTCAATATTATTTAGTTTAAAGTTTATTATTGATATATAATATTACCTGCTGAGATTATATATATATATATATATATATATATATATATATATATATATATATATATATATATATATATATATATATATATATATATATATATATATATATACATATATATCTCCATAGTCAAATGATATTTCAAAGGAACAACTGTTGAGTTTCTCGCCGGCTCTTCTCAGCAGAACCTGCCTTCTGAGCTGGTGGAAGCTTCCTATAGAACAAACACTGGTCACACAATGTAAATTGACGATTCAAGGTTCTTGTAATGGCCTTATTGAATAAAAAATATTTAGATTTTTAGAATATTGAGCATATCATGATATGGTCGAATTTATGACGACATATGTATGTAAATATTATGTTAATTTCATTGACACGCTATACACTCCAAACGAATGGAAGGATTGTAACATTTCAAAGTATTTAGATTCATAAACCTAGTGTTCAGACACTCCACTCACCACTTTCCGTCCAATTTTTGATATATTGCGTGTTAAGTGGCGGAATTCAACGCGCTTTGTCCGAACAAGGAAGTCAACTTATTATTTCCCTCCACAGGAAAAGAACCCACAACTGTCGTGTTTACAGTCAGACGCTGTGCCGCGACATCTCATATTTATTTCCATACTCTCTAGAACTTAACTAACAAAACTTCCACTTCCAGGTTCATTACAATCTACGGCCACGACAGGATGAGATGATGGCGAAACCGCTGGCGATGCCGACGACGCCGCTCGAGGTCCACGCCTACCAGCTGCAAGTTGCCGGACATAAGAACGACACCACAGAGACGCGGTATTTAGGTACTTACTAGTAGTAACTTATCTGAAGTGCAGTAACATATATTATGTATATAAAAAGTATTTTTATATTGTTGAAAGTGGCAATGTATTGTGAATACATTCAGGAAATACTATTTACTTTGAAATATGTGACAAGTCACTTTCTACTTTTAATGTTTACAAAATTCAACTCGTCTTAGAGTTGTGGCGAGTAGGTTGTCGAATAAAAAATAAAAAAAAAAAATAAAACCAAGTAGCATCGGTCCAAACGATCAAGAATTTCCCTAGACAGTTTTAGACACAACTGTTGAATTAAATCTGAATGTTCTATCCGTAGGGACTCATCCAGCTCTCCAACAAATTATCTCTACTATTAACTCACATTATTTCCATAAATAATCTAAAAAAAAAACACAGCAGAAACACGCACGTATGAAATAAGTGCGTAATTTTTAATTACTTATTCACATTTCTCCGAAATAACGTACTGATTAGGTTAATACTACCCATCTTCCCTGAAACTACGTCAATATTTTTTTTTACTTCCAGGTTTGTTGCAATGCGGTAATGGCAGAGTTCTCAAGCCAATCATCAAAGACTCACAACAAAGAGAGGTAGATTTCTACACCAAAGTGTTCACTTCAAACAATCCCGATTTGGTGGAACTCAGGAAGTTTGTACCGAAATTTTTTGGTACCAAGAAGTTCACATATAATGGATACGAGCAAGAGTATATCATGTTGGAAGATTTAACTGAGAGGATGTTAGAGCCTTGCATTATGGATGTCAAAATTGGTACGGTCAAAGGCCTTCTTTTCTTCTAAGCCATATAGGATTTACTTTAAGATATTTGGATTCTGGTAATCCGCTTTATAGTATTGGTGGTACTAACAATTGTCTTTTAAAAACAGTATTTATGCCAGCAATATTTTTGAGAAGTGTTAATAGAAAATCTCAATAGCAGGGTTATTAAATATAATACAATATAAATATTAATACGTTATCATTTGCGTTTATTTACAGGCAGAAAAACGTGGGATCCTTTAGCAACAGAGGATAAAATTAAGAAGGAGCAAAGTAAATACAAGCAGTGTAAAGAAGAATACGGGTTCTGTATACCCGGGTATCAGGTCTATAAATTGGAGACTGGGAAGCTGCAGAAGTATAATAAGGAATATGGCAAGAAGCTGCACGGACATATGGTTAGAAATGGTCAGTGATTGGAAATAGGTTATTTTTGGTCAACCTTTTTTTTCTTTCTGACTTAATTATTTTCTAAATGTAAAACCGTATTGTATAATTATTGATACAGATAAAACTGTCCAGATAGAGTCTAGTATAGAGAATAATAAATAATATTGATAATTGACAACCGCTCCGACCAGCCGTCAGGAACTTCCTGAACGGCGTGGGGTCCCGGCCGTGCCGCGCGCTGCTGCTGCAGCTGCTGGCGGCGCTGTGGGCGCTGCAGCGCTGGAGCGCGCGCGCGCGGCCTCTGCGCCTCTACGCCGCCTCGCTGCTGCTGGTGTACGACGCGGCGAGGCTGCGCGCCTGCGCCGGCCCGCGCCCCGCGCCGCGCCGCCGCTCCATACACTGCCTGCACCCCCCGCACCCCCCGCACCCCCCGCACCCCCGCCCGCCTCGGGAGGGTCTAACTTCAGCGGACAGATTTCTGCTAAGGTCGGTGTTTACTGGAGTGCTAATAATTGTCTGATTAACTTATATGACTGACTGTACACTCGGTGAGTGTGGGTTCATTTCTCAATCGGGAGTATGATTATATATTACGAATTTCTAGTTCCGATGAGCATTGGAACTAGGACTTTCTCTTGATACCAGGCTATTCATAATTTTTTTTCAATTTATTTAACAGCCATTGGGACATTAAGTTAAGTTATCATTGCCTATGTTGCCGAACCAAAAAAATAAACAGTATAAAATAACCGTTACCAAACAATACAACTTGTTACAGGGTCCCGTATACAAAAAAGTACAGTCAGTTACTACCTCCCCTCCGTGGCGAGCGGAGCCCCCTTTACCCCGATCGCCCTGGGGCGAAGCTCTAGACCGTCTTCATCACAACCATTCGTTCGACCATAACTACGAAGATAAACTGTCACAAATTAAAATGAATTATCGAGCGCTCCTAGACCAGCTCTCCAGCGACTCCCCCACTCCCAATCCGTGGGGAACTGTCAGGCTGATAGACTTCGCGCACGCTTTCTTCGATGAAAACGACGACATCGATTACAACTTCAAAGATGGCGTCGATCACTTTGTTGAAATCTTCGAGTCTTTGCTGCGAGAGACTGACGATCAGATCTTTTGAGTGATGAGAGCGTTTCATCACTATGTGTTCCAGCCGTTTTTTTTACGCCAACTCTTCTTGGACAAAGGCCTCTCTCAAGGACTTCCACGACGATCGGCTCCGGCGGGTTTTTGATAAGTATTAATTAGCGGATAGCAATGCCGTACATATGTTAATGTCGGTTTCAACAATTATTATTATTACGTAATAGGAAATATTTCAAGAATTTTAATGTTATGTTATATATTTAAGAATAACGTTATTTTTAAAACAATTACTTATTTTATAAACGAATGACTGAATGGTTTTTAATCGTTCATTTCAATTAAGTTATGTCTTATGTAATTAGTTACTAATTACTGTGGCTGTCGTCGCGTGGAACAGTGGAACAACCTCTGGCTGTAAGTTAAGGCAGTTAAGTCCCGCCTTTTAACCCAAAGTGTCTCGAATTCAAGCGAAAAGTGGCGAAAGGACTGCTATATGCGGGATTAAGCGTGAAGTTAAAGAAAGTGCCAAATAGTACAGCTCAGTATTGTTCTGTTTTGATATTAATATACATATACATTTATAAATAAATATATTACCTAAAATGTGCCAATGAGTTTGTGCTTCTAACAGATATACTCGAGTGAACTAAAGATATGCTCCTCTTGAAAATAAAATATTTAAATTCAAATAATTGTAAAATATACGTCCAAATTAGCAATTTGTGTCACCTTTTGTCTACATATAAATATTGCCTAGTTCTGTTGTTATTCTAACAATATATTATCCAAATGAATAGTTAAGATTCCATCGGGATTGAGTGTTGTGGCTCGAAGCCCCATCGAGAAGCGCTGAGAGATAAGCGTCGAGTTCGGCGAGAGGCTCGCGTGTCTCTGATACGGGGACCCTGTGTGGGGACACGATGTGTCGTAACGCCGTGATGTGCGCCGACTGTCGTCTCCAGGTAAGGCTTGGTATGGTTCTTACTGTATAAGGTTGCTGTACAACTTGTTGATTATTTCTAATATTATTATTTAAACTGTATCGAGAATATTGTAAGTATTAGTAATAAATATATTATTATGTTTAACTTCTTTTCAATTTGAAAACCAAACTGGACCAAACCAAACCAGTTCCATAGCTTCTCCACTCGACACACGCACGCACACACACACACACACGCTACAGACAAGGAACAGTATCTTCAAAGTGTCAACTACCAGGCCATTCGAGTAAGGAGTGAAGATGTTTTTTTTAAATTCCTTAATGTAAACCAAAAGTACTCCCAAGATCCCAAGAAATTCAGAACTAATTTATTCTCTTTCTCTACAATAATGAAATATATACTTAGATCAAACAGGCTAAGGTTATTTTCGCTTTGTCTACGTAATTTCCTGCTCTTTCTCACTAAGGTTCGTGGGCGAAGGAAACGGGGGGAGGGGGGTGATGTCGGTCGGCCTGTGCCCATGCTAAAATAACCAAGTAGACAAAAATCGAATCCTCTTGAAGATATCTCTAGATAGATCTTACTGTCTAGAGATACGCGATGGCGAGGGGCGAGGGGACTCTGCGCCGGGCTTCGTCTTACTGTGAAGCAACAGTAAAGCGAGCATAGACAAATTAAAAAGAAAAGAAAAACAAAAAACCGGAGAAAATATCGTATAATATTAAAAAAAAAAAAGTGAACAATATAATTTTTAATCTGCAATACACGGCAATTGTAATGTAATGGTTAGACGAATCACTATAATATGCTATATAAAAGTAAATTTACATACTCAAAGTAATCAATTAATTAATACAAATATCATTTAAAGTATTTATTTATACTGAGGTCCCTTTTCGATTTACTTTTTATTATTCATATGTACAAGAGAACAATTTAACTTGGTCTAAATCTGCCAAATATTTATTTCAACGACATTTTGAAGTTTACAAACACCATATTTTCACTTTAAAGTAACTTTTCAAATTTCACAATCCATCCAAAATCATTTATGTATATATATATATATAATCTGTACACACGCACGCAGACAGACAGACAGACAGACAGACAGACAGCAAGGGACCAAACTATAAATAGTATTCAAGCATTAAAACGTAGATTACAAACAAAATGATATACACACCTCGCGGCACAACAATGTAGCAGTTACAATATATCCAAACTAATTAATTTTAAGCATTACTCTATGTCCGGACGTGGCTGCGACTGCCTGCTCTGAGGCCGCGTACAAGTAACTTAGGCAAATTTGACAATTAAATAGATATCTAATGGGAAAATCTATGGTTTTTGTACTCGGCAGAGTTACTCAACAGATTGCCTTTTGTATCTGAAGCTCCATTCAAAACACTTGACACATTCGACCTCCGTACACAAGTTTTTCAATCATAATTAGAATTACATTATTTATAGAATGAATAAATCGGAACTTCTATTTGACTGCACAAACTAAACTTATGATTTTTAATGAAATCTCTTCTAAAGAGTACTAAACAAATAATTATGACAAAAAAACAATGTACGCAAGTCGGTTTATCGACACATTCATACTGGTATGGTACTATCTTCACAATTAGATTTGCATATGATGTAGTAAAAAGAAGACGCGTCTAAGATTGTTCTTTGCACTATAAATAATTATGATGTATTAAATTTTCACCAAATCCTTATATGAAATAACAAACGCCGTTAGAACCCACGACCACCTCTGTCACCGCCGGTCACCGCCGGTCACCAGCCACATCCACACAAACAAATTACAATTAATATACACCAAAATATAATGTGAGCTAGCGCAAAGCACCTGCAACGAAACTAAGACAAGAGTATTTGTAATATTTATTATCTATCCATATAATATTATAATTATTATTTATTTAATAATTTTTTTTTAATAATTTTCTTCAATATAATTGAATTTCATTACGAAAAACACACAAAGATGGCGTATGATCAACACTTTCATCTTAATTTAGGTCAATATATATCACAAATCGTTCATTCAAACGGACTCTAATAATTTTAGAATATAAAATGTACCGAGATCCGTCAAACAAGTAAATAGTGAATACCACACGTCTGGATGTAAGCCGACAAAATATAATATACATGAGACTGTCGCAAGTAGCACAGACATCTTTACAATTTAAATATACACATACAATTTCTAACAAAAACCATCACAACTGATTACTAAATAAAACAAACAAACAAATAAAATAAAAGCTACCGACACAAGAACAGTGTGGACAGGCGGTTTCTAGAGTCACGTCCACACTATAACTAACGTGTGATTTAATTAAAAACGTTGGCATTACAGATTGTGGTCAACGTCAGATATCTGTGCGTTTCAAAAAAAAAAAAAAAAAAAAAACTAAACCCACTAGCAAGCAAGATAAGACACTTGACATTATCAACTACAATTATCAACAATTTATTACATAACATGTATATTGTATATAGTACACGGGCATATTTGTTTGTTGGAATCTTATTTTTTTTATTAAAACAACTAGATTATTAAAACAACTAGAAATTGAAACCTAGTATAAAAAAAGAAAAACCAATAAATTTAAAATTAATATCGAGCTATAAATAAAAAAAGCCACTGTATCACAAAAAAAATCACTAAGCCACCAGAGCGGATCACTACATCCCGGAGCAGGAATTTATTGTTTTCGCTAATAAACCAAAAACTATCTAAAATTTGGAATTGATACAAAGGCAAAAAACATTAAAACCGAATTACAATTTAAAAAGAAATATGAATGACAAATCTCTAAGAAATACACCAAAAATGAGTACTAAACTAATCGCTAATCGGATGACCGGAGTCACTGTCCACGTCCGTCCAACGTCCGTTATATCTCGGGCAGCCGGGGGGCGCGCGGGGCGGCGGCCGGGGGGGCGCAGGCCTTGTAGTCGTATTTTTTTATATTAATCGACTAATCTATTTGAATAAGTAATTTTATAGTAATTTTTTTGAAATGTATTTAATTAATGTCATAACATTGTATTTAATGTCAGACCGACCGCGGGTTCGATTCTCAGCTCGTGTCCGTCGGCCCGCCCCGCGCCGGCCCGCGCCCCGCGCCGCGCCGCCGCTCCATACACTCCCTGCACCCCCTGCACCCCCCGCACCCCCCGCACCCGCCCGCCTCGGGAGGGTCTAACTTCAGCGGACAGATTTCTGCTAAGGTCGGTGTTTACTGGAGTGCTAATAATTGTCTGATTAACTTATATGACTGACTGTACACTCGGTGAGTGTGGGTTCATTTCTCAATCGGGAGTATGATTATATATTACGAATTTCTAGTTCCGATGAGCATTGGAACTAGGACTTTCTCTTGATACCAGGCTATTCATAATTTTTTTTCAATTTATTTAACAGCCATTGGGACATTAAGTTAAGTTATCATTGCCTATGTTGCCGAACCAAAAAAATAAACAGTATAAAATAACCGTTACCAAACAATACAACTTGTTACAGGGTCCCGTATACAAAAAGTACAGTCAGTTACTACCTCCCCTCCGTGGCGAGCGGAGCCCCCTTTACCCCCGATCGCCCTGGGGCGAAGCTCTAGACCGTCTTCATCACAACCATTCGTTCGACCATAACTACGAAGATAAACTGTCACAAATTAAAATGAATTATCGAGCGCTCCTAGACCAGCTCTCCAGCGACTCCCCCACTCCCAATCCGTGGGGAACTGTCAGGCTGATAGACTTCGCGCACGCTTTCTTCGATGAAAACGACGACATCGATTACAACTTCAAAGATGGCGTCGATCACTTTGTTGAAATCTTCGAGTCTTTGCTGCGAGAGACTGACGATCAGATCTTTTGAGTGATGAGAGCGTTTCATCACTATGTGTTCCAGCCGTTTTTTTTACGCCAACTCTTCTTGGACAAAGGCCTCTCTCAAGGACTTCCACGACGATCGGCTCCGGCGGGTTTTTGATAAGTGTTAATTAGCGGATAGCAATGCCGTACATATGTTAATGTCGGTTTCAACAATTATTATTATTACGTAATAGGAAATATTTCAAGAATTTTAATGTTATGTTATATATTTAAGAATAACGTTATTTTTAAAACAATTACTTATTTTATAAACGAATGACTGAATGGTTTTTAATCGTTCATTTCAATTAAGTTATGTCTTATGTAATTAGTTACTAATTACTGTGGCTGTCGTCGCGTGGAACAGTGGAACAACCTCTGGCTGTAAGTTAAGGCAGTTAAGTCCCGCCTTTTAACCCAAAGTGTCTCGAATTCAAGCGAAAAGTGGCGAAAGGACTGCTATATGCGGGATTAAGCGTGAAGTTAAAGAAAGTGCCAAATAGTACAGCTCAGTATTGTTCTGTTTTGATATTAATATACATATACATTTATAAATAAAATATATTACCTAAAATGTGCCAATGAATTTGTGCTTCTAACAGATATACTCGAGTGAACTAAAGATATGCTCCTCTTGAAAATAAAATATTTAAATTCAAATAATTGTAAAATATACGTCCAAATTAGCAATTTGTGTCACCTTTTGTCTACATATAAATATTGCCTAGTTCTGTTGTTATTCTAACAATATATTATCCAAATGAATAGTTAAGATTCCATCGGGATTGAGTGTTGTGGCTCGAAGCCCCATCGAGAAGCGCTGAGAGATAAGCGTCGAGTTCGGCGAGAGGCTCGCGTGTCTCTGATACGGGGACCCTGTGTGGGGACACGATGTGTCGTAACGCCGTGATGTGCGCCGACTGTCGTCTCCAGGTAAGGCTTCGTATGGTTCTTACTTTATAAGCTTGCTGTACAAATTGTTTATTATTTCAAATATTATTATTTAAACTGTATCGAGAAATATTGTAAGTATTAGTAATAAATATATTATTATGTTTAACTTCTTTTCAATTTGAAAACCAAACTGGACCAAACCAAACCAGTTCCATAGCTTCTCCACTCGACACACGCACGCACACACCACACACACGCACACACACGCACACACACGCTACAGACAAGGAACAGTATCTTCAAAGTCTCAACTACCAGGCTATTCGAGTAAGAAGTGAAGATGTTTTTTTAAATTCCTTAATGTAAACCAAAAGTACTCCCAAGATCCCAAGAAATTCAGAACTAATTTATTCTCTTTCTCTACAATAATGAAATATATACTTAGATCAAACAGGCTAAGGTTATTTTCGCTTTGTCTACGTAATTTCCTGCTCTTTCTCACTAAGGTTCGTGGGCGAAGGAAACGGGGGGAGGGGGGTGATGTCGGTCGGCCTGTGCCCATGCTAAAATAACCAAGTAGACAAAAATCGAATCCTCTTGAAGATATCTCTAGATAGATCTTACTGTCTAGAGATACGCGATGGCGAGGGGCGAGGGGACTCTGCGCCGGGCTTCGTCTTACTGTGAAGCAACAGTAAAGCGAGCATAGACAAATTAAAAAGAAAAGAGAAACACAAAAAACCGGAGAAAATATCGTATAATATTAAAAAAAAAAAAGTGAACAATATAATTTTTAATCTGCAATACACGGCAATTGTAATGTAATGGTTAGACGAATCACTATAATATGCTATATAAAAGTAAATTTACATACTCAAAGTAATCAATTAATTAATACAAATATATTTAAAGTATTTATTTATACTGAGGTCCCTTTTCGATTACTTTTATTATTCATATGTACAAGAGAACAATTTAACTTGGTCTAAATCTGCCAAATATTTATTTCAACGACATTTTGAAGTTTACAAACACCATATTTTCACTTTAAAGTAACTTTTCAAATTTCACAATCCATCCAAAATCATTTATGTATATATATATATATAATATGTACACACGCACGCAGACAGACAGACAGACAGACAGACAGACAGACAGCAAGGGACCAAACTATAAATAGTATTCAAGCATTAAAACGTAGATTACAAACAAAATGATATACACACCTCGCGGCACAACAATGTAGCAGTTACAATATATCCAAACTAATTAATTTTAAGCATTACTCTATGTCCGGACGTGGCTGCGACTGCCTGCTCTGAGGCCGCGTACAAGTAAGTTAGGCAAATTTGACAATTAAATAGATATCTAATGGGAAAATCTATGGTTTTTGTACTCGGCAGAGTTACTCAACAGATTGCCTTTTGTATCTGAAGCTCCATTCAAAACACTTGACACATTCGACCTCCGTACACAAGTTTTTCAATCATAATTAGAATTACATTATTTATAGAATGAATAAATCGGAACTTCTATTTGACTGCACAAACTAAACTTATGATTTTTAATGAAATCTCTTCTAAAGAGTACTAAACAAATAATTATGACAAAAAAACAATGTACGCAAGTCGGTTTATCGACACATTCATACTGGTATGGTACTATCTTCACAATTAGATTTGCATATGATGTAGTAAAAAGAAGACGCGTCTAAGATTGTTCTTTGCACTATAAATAATTATGATGTATTAAATTTTCACCAAATCCTTATATGAAATAACAAACGCCGTTAGAACCCACGACCACCTCTGTCACCGCCGGTCACCGCCGGTCACCAGCCACATCCACACAAACAAATTACAATTAATATACACCAAAATATAATGTGAGCTAGCGCAAAGCACCTGCAACGAAACTAAGACAAGAGTATTTGTAATATTTATTATCTATCCATATAATATTATAATTATTATTTATTTAATAATTTTTTTTTTTAATAATTTTCTTCAATATAATTGAATTTCATTACGAAAAACACACAAAGATGGCGTATGATCAACACTTTCATCTTAATTTAGGTCAATATATATCACAAATCGTTCATTCAAACGGACTCTAATAATTTTAGAATATAAAATGTACCGAGATCCGTCAAACAAGTAAATAGTGAATACCACACGTCTGGATGTAAGCCGACAAAATATAATATACATGAGACTGTCGCAAGTAGCACAGACATCTTTACAATTTAAATATACACATACAATTTCTAACAAAAACCATCACAACTGATTACTAAATAAAACAAACAAACAAATAAAATAAAAGCTACCGACACAAGAACAGTGTGGACAGGCGGTTTCTAGAGTCACGTCCACACTATAACTAACGTGTGATTTAATTAAAAACGTTGGCATTACAGATTGTGGTCAACGTCAGATATCTGTGCGTTTCAAAAAAAACAAAAAAAAAAAACTAAACCCACTAGCAAGCAAGATAAGACACTTGACGTTATCAACTACAATTATCAACAATTTATTACATAACATGTATATTGTATATAGTACACGGGCATATTTGTTTGTTGGAATCTTATTTTTTTTATTAAAACAACAACTATGTTGTCAAATCGAGAAGAAATTGAAACCTAGTATAAAAAAAGAAAAACCAATAAATTTAAAATTAATATCGAGCTATAAATAAAAAAAGCCACTGTATCACAAAAAAAATCACTAAGCCACCAGAGCGGATCACTACATCCCGGAGCAGGAATTTATTTTTTTCGCTAATAAACCAAAAACTATCTAAAATTTGGAATTGATACAAAGGCAAAAAACATTAAAACCGAATTACAATTTAAAAAGAAATATGAATGACAAATCTCTAAGAAATACACCAAAAATGAGTACTAAACTAATCGCTAATCGGATGACCGGAGTCACTGTCCACGTCCGTCCAACGTCCGTTATATCTCGGGCAGCCGGGGGGCGCGCGGGGCGGCGGCCGGGGGGGCGCAGGCCTTGTAGTCGTAGGAGCAGCCGTGCGCCTCGGCGTACCTGTGCGGGGCGCAGAAGGCCTGCCCGCACCTGCAGCGGTGCACCGTCGCTATGCTGAGCCTCTTCCTGCACAGCCCGCAGCGGATCCTGGTGATCTTCTTCTCCACTTTCTCCGCGGGCCGGTCCTCGGCTATCTTGTCAATCTTCCTCTGGCGTCTCTCGGAGCCCACCTGCAGGCGGGACAGGTCCAGGCCCTCGTCGCTGAGGTGCAGGTGCTCGCGGTTGCGGTGGCGGCTGAGGGCGGGCAGCATGCGGTTCCGCTGCAGCGTCTCGAGGTCGGAGGTGGAGGAGGAGAAGAGCGCGTCCCCGAGAGGCGCGCGCACCGGCAGCGCCGAGGCGGAGCACCAGCCGCCGCCGCTGCAGTACACGGAGCCCGACACCAGCGGGCCTGCGGAATACACCTTATTAATTAAAACGACGACTACACGGCCGGAACGGCAGGAAGTGGAGGACGGAGCTACACGCGGCCGCGTGGAATGTAAGTGTACATGAGGAGTTGAACAGAAGATGGGATGGATGAGAGAGATCTGGATGTTATCTGTGTGAATACCCCTCCCGGGCGGGCCCAGAGGTGGGTTAGTGCAGTGGCAGAGTGCGTGGTAAGCTCTGCAAGCTACAGGGCTATCGGTTAGGAGCAGTACCACTTGATGGTAATTTATGCAAAAAATTTGCAGATCCGAAAGGCTGTTGTGGGATGCCCAGGAAAGCTTTACATCTGACCCGAGGATGCATGGATCGGATCTTTTCACTCCACATGATTAACGGAAAAACTTGGAGAAGGCACTTGACAGGGTAGTCAGAAAGGAATTATGGGAGATACTAAACCGGTACGATGACAAGTCTCCTTACAGAGGTCACTCCGCCCGCGTGCGAGGACCGCGTCAATGTCAGGTCAGCTTGGCAATGTCAATGTCAGGTCTTGGCAATGTCAATTGTCAATGTCAGGTCTCCAAGGAGAGAAGCAAAGTGCCATGGGAGTGAAAGTGGGTGAATTTAAGATGAATTGCTTGCTAGACGCATATGATGCAGTGCTTATTGCATCATCAGAATGCAAGGTGCAGGCATTGGTCACCATTCTGAATGAATGGTCTAAGCCGGATGCGGGTCGCACAAAGATTCTGGTATTTGAAAGAGCCGAAGAAAGGACGGAATGGAACACTTTTGTTAATAGAAAGATTATTAGAACAAGTGAAGTTACTAAGACAAAAAGAGGGCAGATTAAAAACTTTAAAATAAAAGATCATACCATATTCAGCCGCAGGTATCGGAGCCAAGTTCTTAGTGGTCAAAGGAGGGGAGTCCTGCCTCAAGCACTCCTCACTGTCGAGACACTCCTCTAATATGGCGTCCTCATTCTTGGACTTCACCAAAATACTTCCAGATAAGGCATCAGTCAGCTTGATCCTCTCATCAGTAATGGAGTCCTGGATGGACTGGTCGGAGTCAGTCCTGCCGATGGGAGGCAGCAGCGTGTATCTGTCGGAGAAGGTGCAGTCGTACTCGTATCTGGTGTAGTTCCCGTCGTAGAGCGGCGTGAAGTCCTCGTACGGGGTGTAGGTCCTGGGACCGAAGTCCTGGGCCTCATCTAGAAAAGGGACGGAAAGGGTTTCTTCGCTTCTTGTCTTCTGTATGTCGCGCTTGTCTCCTGAGGGTTATAGGAATTAAGGTAAATTTGATAGCTAATATAATATTAATCATAT
Organism: Dione juno; assembly: GCA_037127375.1. NCBI lineage: Eukaryota > Metazoa > Arthropoda > Insecta > Lepidoptera > Nymphalidae > Dione > Dione juno. Next base: position 609,496 of record JAXRJS010000064.1, on the reverse strand, counting down.
TAAAAATATATCTATATCATTTTTGAGGCCGTCATGGCGTCGATCTGTAAGCGTGGTTGTGGGTTGGATTCCCGTGCGGAGAGACAAAGTGTGGCGCGTTGGGGTCAGTCACTTAACACGCAAAATGTCGAAAATTAATAGGAAAGCGGAGAGTACACCAAGTGCGCTGTCTGGACACTTGGTCGCCGCTGTCTGTCTTCATAGCGCGTGCGTGTGCGCGTGCGTGCTCACCGCGCAGCGCGTGCCGGCGGCGCTGCAGGCTGAGCGTCTCCATGCGGCGGCGCAGCTCCTGCATCTTGCCGAGCGTGCGCGCGTTGTCGCGCAGGGCGCCGCCCCCGGCCCCGCCCCCGCCCCCGCTGGGGCCCGCCTCCGCCTCCGACAGCTGGCGGAGGGAGGACGAGTCTGGGGATGTTACACACAAAGGTAAGAAATACGGTAACTAGCTGGACCACTTTAGCGGCTTCCAATAGGCACGAGTGTTTCTTCACCCTACACTAATGTTATCCTTTATTTGACTGATAGTAAGATAAGCCACAGCTCTATCAAACCAGTTTGTATAGGGCCGCACGCTTTTAACTCGGACGAGTTTAACAGTTGGCGGTGGTCTGATGTAATAAAATTGTATCAACCGACGGACAAAACAGTATACGGTAAAAGAGTTTCATTTAAAATCTATAAAAATAAGTCAGTATTTTGTCTAATGTAACATAATAAATAATCGGTACATTAAAACACTCACATTTAGCATGATCCAGGGGCGAGTAAGTGCCGTCCCGGTTCTCGCTGACGCGCACCAGGTTCACGCGCTCGCCTTCGCGGAACACCAGCACTGTCGCCTTGCAGTTGCTGGAGCCCCATTCGGCATCATCGCTGGAATTCAAACCACAGTCAAAGTATATTCAAATATTTAATAAACCGGTTATGACGAGTCGACAAACATAAAATCAAAATCTTGAGATTTTTTTTAATTAAATTCAAGTCAAATGACACTCTGTCAATTTAATTCTGTTCTTATTTCTAGAAGTGTCGAAACCTCCGGAAGAATGTCGATTCTTCGAAGAATCGACATAAAAGCTTTATCATTAGAATTATCTCAAGCGACTATCGAAGCCAGAACCATTGCTCATACAATTAGACATTTCACAGCTACAGTACAATATCTCGTAAATAATTTTATAATATTTATAAAAATTTATCGATTTCATTATTCGAAATAGCCGAAATAATCGAAATAATCGAAATTTTTATTACAAAAAATATTAAAAAAAACCGGAAACGCGATGCACACATCTTAAATTGCATGGCAATAACATTTCTTCTTCTTCCAAATAACATTAAATATGTAAAAATAATACAAAAATAATATACATATATATATATATAGTGACATACGGACAAAATCATTTCCGTCTTGATTATACTCTACTGGGAGCCCGCGCCGAGGGCCCCGACCTCATGGGGGCCCCAAATAAAAGACAATTACAACTAATAATTACATATTTGTTACTTATTATTTTTTAACTGGGCCCCCAAATAACATGGGCCAAGGGAGGCTCGTCGTAAAAAAAAACAGACGTAAATATTAATAATCTGCATCGAATATTTAATTAAATGAGATAATCTGTTTTAAATTTAAATATAAATGTTATAAAATGTAACCTTCATAGCTAATTGGTCTTTCGAGAGGAAGCAACCAATCCATTGTGACGCAAACAAGATGGCACGCCTAGGAAGTGAATTTAAAAACTTCCCGCTTTTTTTATTTTATTTAAAGCTCCCTGCTCTTGAGAAAAAAGTGCAGAGATTTGACAAAACTTGTAGGTTTACATTAAACTTTTTTTTTTTAATTAACATCGATTAAAGAGATTCTTCGAAGCATCTAGAGAAATCACAACCAATGATGTTCAGTTTTTATTTTTATTTTTGCGGCAGGCCAGTGTCGACTGTTGGAGAAACCATTTCATTTGATTTTCTAAAGCATAGACAATCATATGCGTTAGAAATATGTCTTTATCTATTATTCAATATAGTGAGAACTTGTATATAGAGTATATAGAGAGAACGTGACGCCCCAAGATCTGACTCAAAATCTTCCCACATACAATCTCAAACGAAAAGTTCAAAAGTTAACCCTAGGTTGCTTCTGTCTATCCTATATATAACAAAGTGCTATAAAAAAAAAACAAGAGAGCAACATATGTTTATATAATTGAAGTATTTCTTGAATATATTTAGTAGATAATACCAGAATGGTGGTATAACGGTGGTGGGCACGTGATAACAGGTTTATTTTTACATAAAAGCCGCAAACTATTATAATTTTTTAGGTCACATTTTAATTACTTCATTGAAATGCGTGTTTTCAGTTATTTCACCAATAATAAATAATAAAAGCCATGGAGAACTACGTTTATTATGCGTACTATAATTATATACATGCGTATATTGATTTTATGCCAATAATTTTTAAATTTGTGCGTTTGTGGACGCTAATTTCAGAAATAGCTTAAACGACTTAACTACAGTTTTCACTGTAGCAAAATGTGTTTCAGTTAGCTTCCTTTAATCATTTTCTTTTATTTCGATCGGTTCATACATAAAAAAGTTATAGCAAAATATCGACTAAATAGCTATACAATAACTGTTTTATTTAGCAAAGAATGTGAAGAATGTTGTGAAATAGATAAGAAGAGTACGGGTTATATTTTAACAAACTTCAAATATCCATATCATGTTTAAAACCGAATTCTTCAAATTTTTTTGCCCAAGCAGACAAAGTCGGAGGAAAAGCTAGTATAGAATGAAAATGACCCAACTCAAAATAACTTAGATTTCTTATTATGTCTATCAATAAGATCCTAAGGTGAATTATCACTAATTGCAATATAAAAGACATTTTCTACTCACTCATCAGACCTACGGAGGAGTCTGTCGATATCTCTCCAGGGCTCCGGTGGCGGTAGTCTGCGCGTGGACACTGGCCCCACGCGGAGCCCTAGCACGAGGCGTAACTTAGCGCCATCTGTGATCGAGTGCTCGCTGAGGGACAGACCATCGTCCAACTCGCGGAGATTGTATAGGAGGTGCTGTTGCGATACTGGGATACCTTGAAAATCATTCAATATAAAAATTAAATATGACATTATAAAAAACACATGATGGAAAATTTTATAATTGCAAGTTATAAATCAATAATTGTATTAATTATTTCATAAATTAAAAGAAACTATAGTCTAGAAACTAGTCTTAATAGAGTTCATAAAAATAGATTTAAATCTTAGCATGGGCAAGGCATTGTGGCTTCCATCCTCTGTACACTATAGACATAAGATTTAAAATGCATACCTATACTGAGACCAGAGTGCCTTATAACTAAACTCTAGACAGCAGTAAACATAGAAAAAATGGTAAATCTTAATTTTTGTATTTATACCCTTTTCACTATATGCACAAACCTACAATACTATATCATACAGATCTCAATTACTTTTAATATTTCCATTAAAACTTATATATATAGAACAATTAGGTATAATAATGATAACAATTAAAAATTACATCTTGCACATGATCTCATACACACATCCACTAGTAACTAAGCAACATAAATAAAAATAATTTATAGCTTTCCATGTTACACAAGTGTCACAATATACTGTCATACAAATTGAATCATATTGGAGGTAAGCCAGACCGACTGATATTACATACAATTTACAGTCATACAGTGTACATAAGTTTTGAGATATTTTTCTATAGCTACTTCAGATTGTTCATTTAAATTTGTATTTTGTATTTGTGTTATTTCAAATTTACATATTTTTTTTTGGTATATATAAAAAAATGAAATTCAATTTTTGTGTGTAAAAATATGACTTTAGAGAAAGCATTTAATATATAGCTTCATATCAACAGTAGTATGAACTAAACAGCATGATAGCTCCCACATCATACAAATATATTATTATTGGTGCTGAACCAACAAGAATAATTCCTAGCTTGTACAATTTTATCCAAAGAAACATATCTACAGACAATGCAAGTTAAATAAAATATAAAAAATAAATACAGAGAATCGTTTAACATTAATTAATTACTTATTCAAGAGTCAAGATTTGTCCATTATAAATTATAATATTGAATAGACATAATTAAAACATCATAAATAACAAAATTAAATAACACAATAAATTTGCAAATATATTTATTAACAAAAGAAACACAAAGACAAAAATATTTACATTCTTGTCACATACTCTAAGCATTTCATACTACATGTTTACTGTACATAAGAATGCAATATGAAGGATAAGCCTATTAGAATTAATGTCTAATATCAATTTGCCATATAAAGTATTTATTATAAACTTTTTACTAAACAAATAAATCTACACTAATTTTATCAAGCAGAAGCTTATTTAGTTGAAGGCCCTAATCTCCAGAACTATTGGAAATGAACACTTATTGTATAAGCTAAATTACTTTACTTTAATAACAACAACAATTAGATGTTCAAAGCCACAAAAGAACCTAGTATAATAATAAATTTAAATTAAGAAAGGTTATAAAACACGTTTATTCAAAGTAGAAAATGTAAATAAAATTACATGTTTATATTTTTGTCTAAATATTATTTTTCTTTCTCTAGCTTTAATGGAGCAGATGTTCTGGCACTTATTCAAGTTTACTTCCATACAAAACCTATGTGATCATTTTTTTTTTAATTGTTAATTGTATGTATAAAATACATTTTAGAAGCTTATTATTGAACGTCAACACACAATTTTATTTCACATTAGTATTATTATTAATTAATTTAACATTAATGTAAATTACAAAACAAAGTACTTTTCTACATTTTATGTAACCTGTTCTTGCTGAGATATCATTTTTAGTATGATAATAAAAAGTTATATATGATGCAATCTCAATTTCAAAGAATTTTAAAAATTAATTAACTAAGATATCCTTTTGGTGATGCACCTATCTTAATTTAAAGTGATAATTTTTTTTTAAATATATGACAGGAAGTATTAAAATATTTGATTAATGTTTAATTATTTGCCACCAAAGCATGTATAATCATTCCAATTTTTGAACTTTGATCAACACATATGTTTGCTCTAAATTCTAAACAAATACTCAACACAAAGAACATACATGTTATCAAATAAGCGTGACCATGGAATTTCCATAAATAGAAAAAAAACCTACATTTTAATTTGCTTAGCAGCATATACTTTAATAACTATTTTAAAATATTTGTTAATAATATTTTTAATTTACGCAGCATGTAGCCACGACATCCTTCGAGTATTAGAATGACGCATTATAAACAAGCTAAGTTCCGTGAATTGATTGTGTAATAACGAAAATGCTTAAAACTCACCTTCTACTCTAAATATCTTGGACTTTATCGCAAAAATGGTGTCCGAAGGTGACACGGTCATTTCAAACGCTGTCCCTGTAAGGGTCTCCACCAGCACCTCCATTGTCGGCTGGCTTGGACCATCTTCCTGGTAGCCCTTTGATCTATTGGAAAGTCTCTCCGGGCATCCATGTTGTGACATTTCACACGCGGTCACTTAAGTTTAACTACCTGCGCCACATCGCAATAAAAACACTTTTATAAGCACTTTGCTTTTATCATAAAATGAAGACACTCGGCCAATCACTCTATGACGACAACGGAATTTTGCGCCACTATATAACTAGACATCGACTAATAGTTTTAATATAAGTAAAAATAGACGGAAAAAGCAAAACAAATATAATTTACAAATAGAATGCTATTTAGCAACAAAATAATATTACATGCAACGATTGAATGAAATGTTTTTTTTATTAAAATGACGACAGAATATAACAAAACCTTAACGAAAAAAGTATAAATAAATAGATTAAATATTAAATGATGTCAGCTTATTAACTAAAGAACGAATGACATTCTATGTCATTCGTTCTTTAGTTAATAAGCTGACATATTTATGGTCAGAATAATATATTTTTAAGTGTTAATTACAAGATTACGAAATGTTGTAAATTTAAATAGCATAATTTAATCTTAACTTATATTAAACTTTTGTTATTTAATTAACAATTTATTTCAGAGTACCAAATCTTACCTAAAGTATCGTGTTAGGTAAGATTTAGCGCTCGACATTTAGTTAGATACATGAATGCGTGTAAAAAATATTACGAGATGAGGAAATATAAATTTGGGATATTTAGGGAATAAAAACATACAGGAAAAAGTTAATAATTACGTTTTAATGTATATAGTATATGTAATTTTAATGCAACATACATTAGGAATATAATTATTACTCTATGACCGGAACTTTTTCTTCGTTCATTCTCAGTTGTCTATGTCAAAATATTCTTTTCCGTCGTTCTTCGTTTACCGTATCGGAGGTTATAAAAATGGTGCGTAACTTTTTAACTTAAAATATCTATTTCATCAATTTTAAAAAATGCATTTATAGATAATTTACATTATGTTAACATAATTTAATTGAAATGTAGTGAAATTAAATTGCCACTTTCAGTGATAACAATTTTATGAGTACGCGTGGTGATTGTCAATCATGGACATGTGGCTACATGGAGGTTTCTTCTGATTTCAGACTCGCAAACGCCGTAATGGAGGACGCGCCAAGCACGGCCGTGGTCACGTTAAAGCTGTAAGGTGCACCAACTGTGCCCGATGTGTCCCAAAAGACAAAGCTATCAAAAAGTTTGTGATCAGAAACATCGTTGAAGCGGCTGCCGTCAGAGACATCAACGAAGCCTCCGTTTATGCTTGTAAGTAAAGCAAAAGACAATTCATATTAAAAGTGACTTCCTTAAAATTATAAATCTATAAATTCATCTTTATAACCTAATCTTGTAATATTCTGTATTCAAAGATAAAATATTATGTATAATTGGTAATAAACAATGATTTTAACATTTGTAACAAAATAAATATTTTAATTTTAATATTTTATATTCTTTGTGTTATTGTTAAATATTATTAGACTATTTAATACTATTTATTTATAAAAAAAAATTATTCCAGCATTCCAACTCCCCAAGCTGTATGCAAAGCTCCACTACTGCGTGTCATGCGCTATCCACAGTAAGGTAGTGAGGAACAGGTCCAAGAAGGACAGACGTATCCGAACACCACCCAAGAGCTCCTTCAACAGAGACGCGGCTAGACCGCAAAATGTACAGAGGAAGTAATTTTAAATATTAAAATTATGTAAAAACCCATTTGTATTTTTTATTATGACCAAATCATTTAATTATTACATAAATCTTAAAACTTGTATTGGTTCATCTAGGATTAATATAAAAATATTAAAATATCTATAATAGCATACTGTGAGCAAAGTAGCTGTGTTCATAAGCTTACTGATTTCGGGATTATTATGATTGGGAATATAATAATTATATTTAACTTATTTACATTTTAATACCTGGTATGCAAAGCAAGAAATACCTAAACATTCCCTGTACTGACCTATTCATATAGGTAAACTTCAAACATGGGTGTATAGCATGGTAGGATGCTGTGTGACACCTTCCACAATATTGTATAGTGCCTATCCTAGATATGACTGGTGTTCAATCTAGATTTCTTTGTAAATAAAAATCAAGTGAACAAAAAAATTATTGTAGGATAACGCTATAACAATACAAATCATATTTCAAGTTTGGGAATATTTTCTTTGTATATAAGAATTACACTACATATATACTATATGTATATACTACTTGAATTTCACGTGCCATGTACGAAAATTTAAATTACACCATGTATGTACCTCTATAAATTGTAAATAATTTAGAAGTCTTCAGTAAGGATCACAACTTACAACTAATAAATACTCTATAAAAAATATTGTATATGAATTACTCATAATATAAAAAAAAACATATACATATTAGATATAAGATAAAAAAAATAAAACTTAATTTTTTTTTAAAATTTTCAATTCCTTAAGGCTAAGGAATTCCTTATGTAAACTCTAATTATTAAAATATTAAATTTTGTTTGGTTATAAGCGCTATCTACGTAACTACTGGTTTGGATCCAAAAATTGTCTATACTTTAAAGAAGTCTAACCTATATTACAAAACACATGATATATCAATTTATGCCGATTTAATTCCAAACATTTTTTGAACACACATACATAAAAACAAACCTATGTGATATTTTTTCCGCCATTTTAAGAGCTGTAGTTAATTAAAATCTTTTGAATTTGTGATTATTTTATTAAAAAAGGAAAAGAAAAATAACATCACTACTAGTGAGTGAAAATGATTTAATGTTTTACATTTCAATATATTATAAAACTGTATGATATAAGACAACATTATACAAAAGTAATGTGAATGCAAATTATGGCCCTATTTTGTAAATAGTCTGTGGAAACTTTGACTTTGCTGGTCTGTCCGCTGTTTCTAAGGCTTGCTTCAGATTTTTCTCAAACACTTTCTTGGCATCACAGAAGCCTTGCTTAGTTTTGCCGAAGGAATTAGGCCCAGCAGATGTTGGCGTTTCTCTGAAAAAATATTATGATATAAAAAAAGCATTGCATGATCAGTCAGTGGATGTTACAAGTAAATAAGATTTGTTTGATTAAAGTAATTTTGGCAAAGTAACCAAAAAATCTAGCTTTATCTGTAAGGAGGCTGTAGGAACAGCTTATTTGTTGGCAGTACAAAAGTATGGTAGAATAATTTCAATTTTGCATTTGTTAGAGAGAGAAGCTTGGACAGTGGAGATGACCGTCAATCAATTTTCAATGCCTTCAATTGGGCAGCACATTCTAGGCACATTGATACAGTGCCAGGAATGTTAACATGTTTGTTCTCTTTGAATAAAATGATCGAAAAGTATAAGTATTTATATTTAAGTGACATTTGTCATGATCATTGCTTTTAAGCACATTCTTTATTTTCTTTTATAAATTATGGTTGTTTTTCATTCATAAAATGAAAAATTACATGTAGTGATAAATATAAAACATATTTATTCACCTGCCAATATTTCTCATTCTCATTCGAGCTTCAGCAGGCATCTCTTCAGGTTCATCATCATCATCAGTACTGAACACTGACGCCACTGTTGGTTTTGGTGTCTTTGTAGGCTTTGATCCAAGCGTCATTTTAATTGGGGCTTTAGGTTTTTGGAAACCCATGGTTATTTTACTAATGCGAGGAGGTGGTGGAGGTACTGGCACATCTTCGACATTTTCATATACTAATGAGTTTTTTTTGCCTAAAAGACATATTTTTAATTAGTAATATTATCATGTTTCTTAAAAAATGTCATAAATAATAGAAAGTTCAAATATCAAGCATTTATGATTGGTTAGAAGTTATTATATACTTACCCTCATATTCTAGATCTCTGTCCCGACTATTACTAGCTTTTATATTGTCCCTATGTCCAGGTGAGCGATGTTGTCTGGGAGACCTGGAACGTGACCGCGTCTGTCTT